>CM034464.1:8387057-8668789 GCA_019925255.1 Litchi chinensis | reverse complement strand
CTTTTAGCGTCGGTGAGGTGAGAGTTTGGGAGAGAAATGGTCGATCCGAGAAGATTTGTGAGTTTTTAGGGTTGTCATGCTTTTACACTACTTTTTTTTCCTTTTCTGCTCTTAACCCAACTCAATCATATTTTGTAATATACGAATGTATGCGTATGGTATGGTCATATACGATTGTACCAATACACATTATACGCTTAAAAATCCATACGACAGAGATATGATCGTATGGGTTCGTTCTGCTGTCGATATGGTCGTATCAGTGTATATACGATCCAATATGGGTGTATTTACGAACATTGCTTATGCATGGCTTAAGTTTATTAACATGTGTTATTTCTTCTAAAGGCAAAACACTCTATCAACTTGTATACATATGCATTTTTTTTTTTTTTAATAAAATGGATTTCCCTAGTATCCATGGTTTGCACAATATGATTAATTCATGATTAACGAATTTTTAATAGATTTTTAACTAATTTAAGGTTTTATTTAAACCTATATAAATTATGTAAGTAATGTCAGTATGCATAAAATAAGAGGAAAGAAAAGCAGATGATATGCCCTACCCCACATAATTGAAAGCCAAAAGAAATTTTTTAAAAAATTAAAAAGGGTAGAAAACTCACTTTTGTCAGATCATGATCAATTTGATCAGGCTTGACTTTCCATACTCATTTTGACCCCCCCTTTTTTTTTTTTTCCCCTCTTTTTTATCTCTTTGTTCTAAAAAGTTCACTTTTTTTATAAACCTGTTTATCGTGTGTCTAAATTTACTAATCAATCTCAAATTTCTTTCTTTACTTCACTTTTTTTTCGATAATTAAGGTTTTTTTTTTTTAAAAAAAATGCTATTAAATTTTCATCAACTTCTATAAGAAAATATTACATATATATCCTATGCAATTCTGCTTTTATTGAATTTTTCAAAAGAGATTGGTAAGAAAGTTCATATTATGTATACAAAAAACAATATAGGGATAATGTAACTTTAATGAAATATTAATATAGGTGAAATATGATGAAAACACATGCATCATCTTGCACTTGAACCATAATTAAGCCAAAACCAAACAAAATTAATTAATTAATTATGAGCATCTCATTTTTGCGATCCCCCAACTTAGGAAATGTTATTATCTGTCACTCTCAATTATGATTATTTTAATTTGGTCCCCAGATGATTAGAGAGACAAAATGAACTTTATATATATATATATATATATATATATATTCATGCACCAACCAGTATAACATAATGTTTAGCAATGATGTACAATGATGTTCGATAATGTAAACCAAATTACCAATATTAATTTGTCAAGACAAAGTTTTCATAAATTTGAGAATGGTTCAAGATATAATTTTATTTTAACTTCTAAATATAAAACATGTCCATCAGGGTAGTTGTAAATTTAAATATTCCATTAATTTAACTGATACATATTTAGTTTAATTTAAGACTGTAAAAATACATGTATAATTTATATATAATTATATTTATCTTAAAATTCATTCGATTCTATGAAAGTTTGAGATGGGTGTCCACTATTAATGGGAAAAAAAAAAGAAAGGCAGAAATTTAAGTATTATCATTCTCTTTTTTGTCACATTGATGAATAAAGTATACCATAATTCTTATCTAAATTTTAATTAATTAAAAGAGTAGGAAATCATTCAAATGACACTTGATATATACCTAACTTCAGGTATAAATCTTATCTCTAAAAAGTAAAAGCTGTAAAGCAGATAAGACAGTGGGTATATTTATAACTTTCAAATTTTCAAGTCGTGCAGATGAGGCAATAAGTTCGGGTATGAAATGCATGAAGAGTGTAACTTTAATTCAAGAAAATCAACAATTTGAAGCTGATTTTTCTGTGTAATTTTCATTTCATTGGTAGCACTAGACATGCAATTGTAACAAACACATGTGCATGCTCCAATTTTATTGTCTAGTCGCTCTCAAAATTTTCATGAGAAATCAACTACTTACTGGCTCATTTCAGGACGACAAATCTTCCTATAATTAAGTTGATTAATCATGATGTGATTATAAAAATGGTAACCTAAAAGCTTAAACTGTAAGTCCAGTGATAGTATTCAAAGGATTTATTTCATATCTATGTTAACAATCATTATTTTGTTGGGGAAAAAAAATCAGTAACCAAAGTTTATTTTAATTTGAAATTTAGAAGCATTAATATACAAGTCCTCTAGTCTGTATCATAGAGGAAAATGTACTCCTAGCTTTTACACCAACCTATAGACTCCACCGAAAAAATGATTTTGATATAATGGTAAAACCAAAAATTCATTTACTTATCTCATAATAGGTTGTGGGTTTAACTTACAAGTCTCATTTAATGTGGATAATTTTTCTTATATATATAAGTTGCCCTCTCTCGTCTTTTGAGAGTTGATTCCTGAATTGTACCTCATAATCATATCGTAACTTATCTCAATAGCACTTTAAATTAGTTTCGGTGATTAAAAAAAAAAACCTTTAGACTCTAGCAAAGGACAAAATAATCACAATTCACATAGTCGTAGCATAATGGATATTCAAAACCCACTTTTTTAATTTTTTTTTGAATTCAATAAAATACAGATCATGCAAACGACCCAATATGAAAAAATTAATCAATGATTACAAAATTAATCAAAAAATCAAGCTGTTCTAGAAAGTTTTGTACAGTAAATTACCAACAAACAATCCAAAGAAAGTCCACAAGATTCCTTGCTATCATCACCATTTTAGCCGACCACCTCCCAAAACACATAATTAATTCACACACCAAATCACTATTACTAATTAATCCATATATGCTTAAACCTCACACATATTAAATTAAATTAATTCTAAACACCCCCAGCAATTCCTATCCACTCCTTTTATCAGACAATGGCTTGCCATGCCCATCGTGGTCGGTGGAAATTTGTGGCCCAAAATCTGTAACCACCAAAATTTTGAATGTGATTGATTTTGTTGTTTTTTCTCGTATGACCCCATCACTTTCCCTCACTTTCTTTCTGGTTACTACTCACATGGAAATATCATTGATGAACATCCAGACATTTCCATTAAAGCATGTTGTGGACAGCTAGGATTGTAGCATGAAATTTGATTGGATATGTATGGATTTTCCTTTGTGCTTTTCACCTATTTTTATATTCTTTTTTTCTTCTTTCTCTCTCTGTTCTCTACCCATAATTTTAACTCGCATCATGACACTTAATTTAATTACCTACTAATCATGTAAAATTCACAGTTTGTTTTCATCTTACAACTATTCATAATAAATATCTTTGATTTTAATTTCTTTTATGCATAGAAGGAAAATCAAACTGATATCTTTACAAGATTAGAAATTTCTATACATTTCTGGAAACATATTATAAAGTTTTCTTATAAGGTAATGACAGATATATTATAAAATTGTATTGATCCATTTGTGTATAAATTATAACATAAAGAGAAAATTAATGATGATATATGTATGTATACTAGAAACTTCAGAAAGGTTTATTAAAATCCCATATACAGTTCATAAACAATCTTTTCTGTAATAAATTATTAATTAAAATATAGATTTTAATACTGATTTATAAAGAAAGTCTTTAAAAAGATTAGTGTATAAAAGCATATTATAGATTCATAAATAATATGCTACGTCTGTTTTATTTAATATTTAAAAAATAAATTTGTAAAATGAAAATAGCCTATAGTGTCAATCCTGTCCTCCACTGTAACTCCTCTAATGTATATGCATACAACCACCACAAAGTGTACAACAATAATACACTAGGAGACACATGACAATATTTAACCCCCCACCCCCACAAATATATATATATATATATATCTAAACAAAAACACACATTTACATATAATATACCAAAAAAATGAATATAAGTTGCAATCAAAGTATATATACATGACCAAGTAAAGGGGCATTTGTGCTCTGTCCAATATCATATCCTTATCTTCTCACACACCCATCACTCTCATCTCCATCTTCAACAACACTTTCTTATCATCTACCTAGCTAAGTTCTCTCTCTGTGTCAACGATGGCGATTGTATTCGGACGTTTCGATGATTCTTTCAGTCTAGGCTCCTTCAAAGCCTACCTTGCTGAGTTTATCTCAACTTTGCTCTTTGTTTTCGCTGGAGTTGGCTCTGCTATTAGTAATAGTGTAATACCACTAGTACTACTTTTTGTTTATTTGTTTATATATTTTAATGGTCTTTTTGAAACTGCATGAGTTGAAAGTAAGCCTTTTTTTTTCTTTTCTGGGAAACTAAGAATCTGTCAAAGCATTTCAACTTTATAGCAATTTATAGATGTTATATACATAAACCCTAATTATCTCAACTTGTACGTGGTTATTCATGTGTTTAGTACATATTATAATAGGGTTACTATCATTTATGGATGACCAAACTTTTTTTAGTCAATTATTGATAGATTCTAATAGTCTAAAATTTAAACTTTTGAACTTCCTAATAATAATACTTTCTCTATTATTATTTTTAAAGAGTTTGAAAATAGTTTTAAAACGTGTGTGTCGTTTAAGAAACCATTAGATTTTATCAAATACTTTCACTCTTAGGACAAGTGTATCATGAGTTTTAGATCTCAATGATGAAATTTCATGATGATTATAGTGATCCATTCCTTTTACTGCTTATAGTGTAAAATAATGATCAGACTAGGAGTAAATTTTTGTAAAACTAATTAGCCAATGATGCAAGTGTGTACAGTGTAACCAATTTTGTCTAACTGCGAAATTTTATCGTTAAAGGTATTGGTACATAAACTCAAAACAAATAGTTAAATTTGAGCACAATAATGTAGTTGATCTAAATTAGTAAATGAAATACATTGAAGTACACAAAAATTGTGAAATTTGATCAGGAAAACAAAACAAGTATATTCTTTCCTTGTTTAATGGCCTGCACATATTGATCACTGCTGCATTTCCAATCCATGGTGATGCACATTATCGTTATTATTTCGATGAATGTCATCCTTCTTGTTCAACAAGCGATGAATGATGTAGCAGAAGATTCGCAACCCAGAGAGAATGTCTATTATCAGCAAAGCTGAAATAACATAATCTTTGATGGAACGTGAGCCTTTGCAGCCGAAAAGTCCTAGCCACACCATGGATGAGCATGCATATATGTTGCAGCAAGCTATAGCTGGTCTTTAATGGTTGAGAGAATGTACTAGCTAGTACATTGAAGGAATGTTTTATGTTTTGGGGTTGGGGTTCTTTGTGTCATGTAGAAACTATGTCTCTTGGATTACACTATCAGAATTTTTTCTCGTCACTTCTTGGTCAAGTATGGTATAAGATAATGCTGAGGGCTAGCTTCACTTCCAATCATACCTTAAATACATTTCAACTTTACCGAATTTTTATTTTTCCCATAATAGGTCCCAATCAAAGCTGTAATAGATAAATGATTCTACTTACGGTGAGAATAGACCACAATAATTTGCTTTTAAATGAACTTGTCTTTTATTGCTTAATACCAAAGCTTAACTACATGAAGTAATAACAGACTCTTCCCACAAAATAATACCACTACTACTGAAAATTAGGACTCAAACAACTGAACAACTAAGTGCTGCAAAATAGGTGGCACTTATTCAAATACCAAAATACTAGCTAATAAACTTTGACTCATTCAACAGCTTACATCAGGTACTTAGGATTCTTAACTGGCACACGTTGGGACCTTCTTGGCTTATCAATCCCCCCCCCTTTCAATGGAACCTTGTCCTCAAGGTTCAAGTTCATGAATCGCTCCCGTAACTCCTGAGTGTTCTCCCAAGTGGCATCGTCATGTGAAAGTTGCTTCCATTTGACCAAACTTTCTTCAATAAAGTTGGACCTTTTTTGACCCATCGTGTATCCAAGATGGCTTCAAGTTGCACAATCATTTCACCATCATCCGTAAAAGGTGGTAACTCATCAGTAGTGGAGCTGGAATCCCCTTGTTTCTTTTTGAGTAATGAAACGTAGAAGACAGGATGAACACAAGAACCTTAAGAAAGCTTGAGTTTATACGCCACTTTGCCAATCCTCTGCTCAATCTGATATGGACCATAGAAACGACTTGCTAGTTTCTGAAATGTCCACCAAAAAATTGTTTGTTGGCAATGGGGATGGAGTTTAAGAAAGGCCCAATCTCTTACTTAAAATTCAAGATCTAGCCTTTTAGAATTAGCAAGTTGCTGCATATGGTTATTGGCTGCATGTAAATTGGCTTTGAGATGCCTTAACAATTCATCTCGTGTAACCAGCTGCTGATCAACTTCATTAACTGGAGACATGCCCATTTGATAGTGTGGAATGGTTGGAGGTAACCGTCCATATAGAGCTTGAAACGGTGTCATTCCTGTTGATGCATGATAGACTGTATTATACCAAAACTCAGCCCAATGAAGGAAGGAACTCCATTTGCGAGGCTGTTGATGGACAAAACATCGAAGATATTGTTCGAGGCATCTATTGACAACTTCAGATTGACCATCCGTTTGCGGGTGATACGCAGAACTCATCTTTAGTTATGTACCTGACATTTTGAAAATCTCTTGCCAAAAATGACTAATAAATATCAGGTCTCGATCAGTTATTATTGATTTCGGCATACCATGGAGTTTCACCACTCCTTCGACAAATTTCTCAGCCACCATTTTTGCAGTAAAAGGATGAGTTAATGCCAAGAAATGTACATACTTACTGAGATGATCAACAACAACTAAAATGGTAGACTTACCGCTGGATTGTGGAAGTCCCTCAATGAAATCCATGGTGATGTCATCCCAGACTTGACATGGAATGGGCAATGGTTGCAGAAGACCAACTGGAGAGAGTGTTTCTGATTTAGCTCGTTGACATATATCACAATAAGAAATGTATTCTTGAATCATTCGATGCATTGACGACCAATAGAATTGTTGTGCCAACCGTTTGTAAGTTTGAAGCACACCTGAATGACCACCAAGTGGAGAATCATGGAACTCTTATAATAGTTATTGAATGATACTAGAATTAGGAGGCACCATCACTCTATTCTTATAATACACCAGCCCATTTCGCCATATATATGGACATCCCGGCTTCGCTGTTGCCAATTTGCCAATTTTTTGCATGTAAGGATGATCAGCAGCCTCTTTTTTAATGTTATCCCATACCTGCACCTGAGAAACAAATAAAGCATCAAGACATGGACTGCCTACCATGCGTGAGAGTGCGTCAGCAACTGAGTTCTCCTTGCCCGGCTTGTACACTATCTCATAATCATACCCAAAGAGCTTTGACATCCATTTTTGTTGTTCTGGGGTGGCTATACATTGCTCCAATAAATATTTCAAGCTACGTTGATCTGTTTGGATGATGAATTTTTGCCCCATCAGATATGGCCTCCAAGTCTGGACAGCTTTAACAATGGCCAACATCTCTTTAGCATACATGGACCAAGATTTCTTTGACTCCCCCAAGGCTTGACTCATAAAAGCTATGGGCCTTCCTTGTTGAGTTAAGACTGCACCAATTCCGTCACCTGAAGCATCAGACTGAATAACAAAGGGCTCATTAAAATTCGGCATTGCAAGAGTAGGCGTAGTAGTCAAGGCTTGTTTAAGGCTTTCAAAGGCTGTTTCAGCATCATCATTCCAACTGAATTGCCCTTTTTTTAACAAATTGGTGAGAGGCCGAGCTATTACTCCATAGTTGCGAACAAATCGCCGATAGTAACTTGTAAGGCCTGATGGTAACCGACTGTCAAATCTAATTTGGTGAAGTAGGTTGCTCCATGAAGTTCGTCCATTATGTCATCTACAGTAGGAATTGGGAATCGATCTTTGATGGTCACGGCATTAAGGGTTCTATAGTCAGTGCAAAAGCACCAAGTACCATTTTTTTTTTTAACTGTAGGGTCTCACATTGATAGGCTTAGTTCCTTCTTTGAGAGTGATATGGTGATCAATCTCTTTTGTTGGAGGTGATTGTTTTGGCTCTTGAAAGATGTCTTCAAAAACTTTCAACAATTGCTGCATATCTGCTTCCATTCCATCCTGTGATATATCAGCTTCAGTTTGTAAACAAATAGCAAACATGGAACTGCCTTGTCGTAATTCCTTTGAGACAGCCTTCATGGATGCAGGCTGAATGGGCTGTGCATTTGTCCCTTGTAATCTTTGAGTTTGATTATTCCATTAAAACTCTATGGTCATTTTTTTCCAATTACAAATAACTGTTCCCAACTGCTCCAACCATTGAACTCCTAACACCAAATCCATCCCAATTAGTGGCAAAGAATAAAAAGTAAGAAAGAATGGAATACCTTGAAGCAAGACATGGACGTTTTCAAATCTCCCTTGACATCGTAATGGATTCCCATTTGCCACCTTCACATTGAACGTTGCAGTTGGTATAACCGGTAGCTGTAACCAATTAGCCATTCGCTCATTAATGAAATTATGAGTGGATCCACTATCAATAAGGACAACTAGTTCATGGTTTCCAACTTTGGCTATGAGCCGCATAGTCTTTGATGCTGACTATCCCGTTAGAACATGTAGTGATATCTCAGGTTCCTCCATCATGGGGTCATCGTCCATGCTATCATCACCGTCCAGTAGCAAAAGCTTGGCTCCTCAACATTTGTGACCTGGAGTGAATTTCTCATCACAATTAAAGCAAAGGCCTTGAGCTCGTCTCTTTTGCATTTCATCCCAGCTAAGGCGCTTCATGGCTAAGGGAGCTGTAGTCTTCATTGGAGAAGGAGAATTGAGTTGAGTGCGGTAAGATTGAGGAGATTTCATGACCTTCTGTTGGCGAGTTAATTGTTCATCTCGCATTCGTGCCAAGCTTATTGCTTCCTTTAATGTTTTAGGCTTGAACATTCGGATTCCATCTGCAATATCTGGTTTGAGGCCGCCTACGAATGTCCCGACCAATGCCTTCTGTGGCCATCCTTGCACCCGATTCCCAAGCTTCTCAAATTCTTTTTGATAATCACGTAAGGAGCCCACCTATTTCACCCTTGATAATGCTTCGTCAAAGTCCTCGCAATCTGATGGTCCAAATCAAGCCCATAATTCATCTTTAAAAATGACCCATGTTACATCCTTTCCTTCTTCCTTGTAAGCACGTCGCAACCACTGCCACCACTAGTTCGCTTCTCCTTTAAGATGAAAAGAAGCTAACGACACCTTTTGAGCTTCAATGGTGCCTTGGTACTCAAAAAATTGATCCATTCTATTGAACCATTCGGTTGAATCATCTCCTGAATATTTTGGGAACTCAAGTTTCGCCAATTTGGATGAAAACATCTACCTCCCACCTTCTGTTAGTTCTGTAAATTCATCTCTGTGGTTACGAGCGTTGCTGTTGCGATCATTAGCATTACTACTAGACCCTTCCTTGTTTGAAAACATAGTCGCAGATAGTTTGGTGATGGTGTCTTACAGTCGTTGAAGCCTTTCAACAAAACCAAGCTCCATTCGACTCATGTTGTCTTGGAGTCCTCTTAGTCCTGCCTCAAGATGCTCAATTCTTTCTTTGTTAGTTGCCATTGTGGGAAAGCTCTGATACCATTAATAGGTCCCAGTCAAAACTGTAATAGACAAATGATTCTACTTAAGGTGAGAATAGACCACAATAATTTGCTTTTGAATGAACTTGTCTTTTATTGCTTAATACCAAAGCTTAACTATATGAAGTAATAACAGACTCTTCCCACGAAATAATACCACTACTACTGAAAATTAGGACTCAAACAACTGAACAACTAAGTGCTGCAAAATAGGTGGCACTTATTCAAATACCAAAATACTAGCTAATAAACTTTGACTCATTCAACAGCTTACATCAGGTACTTAGGATTCTTGACTAACACACGTTGGGATCTTCTTGACTTATCATCCCAATTGAACTTTTATTAAATATGGGCATTTAATTCAATTTTTTTCTTTTTTTTTTTTTTTTTTTTTGGTGAGGAGGGATTTGAACTATTTAACTCACTATTTGTTGATATTTGTGATTAATCATCTTCCGACTTTGCAACCATGTACATATAACTTTGCTAAGTTATAAATTTTTGTCTCAACAATTTTGAGTCACTCAGAGATAAGATCAATAGAGAAGTTGGACCCCAATGTTAAGCTCCTTGAAATTTTAATAATAAGATTTGGTGTTCCCATTTTGTCTTTGTACGATGATTCTTGTTTTATCATGAAATAATAAGAGAATGTGATTAACAATTTGGCCCTTCACTTGTTTCTTAATATTACCAATCACAAGTTGACAAGATAGAGGATCAAGGCCTAACTGGGTGGTAAGTCAAGCCCAGCTCTCCAACATTGGTTGGTGTTTCGATTTTCATGTGCCCTTTTGTGTGGGTGATTTTCAATTGCTCTTCCTCCCGCCTGGGAGTCGTTGCTCCCCTCCCTCTCTTGGAGGCTTCAATTTTGGGCCACTTTTCAAGTGTTCCCATCAAGAAAGTCCAGCTTGTGATATTTGTACATGTATCATGTATTGTATTATAATATGTCAAAAGAAAAAAATTACAAGTAGACAAGGCACAACATACTACAACAATATTTATATAACTTGGCAGTGAAAGTTGGGCCAAGTTCTACAGCATAATCTATTCAATTCTATTTAAATCAATGTACAACATCCAACAAATTCTAAATAGAATTTTAATAAAATCTAAATGACATTCATGGAATCTATAAAATCCATCAAAATCTATTAATTAAAAAAAAAAAATCCACTAAACTCCAATGAAGTCTATATTGAATACACCACTTACATTTATCAAGATTTTTTCCCTTCTTTTAAATCAATAATAATATCACACTAATGCACTACTATAACATACTTGCACAATAATATTCAAATAATAGCCCATTAAATTGAAATCCAAATAAAGTAAAAAAAAAAAAGATAAATTGATAAAATGACCCATTTGGAGAGGTCAACTTCAAAAATAACATTTTATTTTTTATGGTATAAAAAAAAAAGCATGAATTGACAAAAATACCCTTAATGAGTCATTTTTTGAAATCAATCCCAACCTATAGGTTGGAAATCTCAACCCCGAGGTTGGGAATCCCAAATAGAAAAAAAAAAACATGAATGGATAAAAATGCCCTTAATGAGTATTTTTTTAAATCAATCTCAACCTATAGGTTGGGAATCTCAACCCCGGGTTTTGAATCCCAAATAGGATTAAATATCTAAGGTTGGGATTCTCAACTTTTAGGTTGGGATCCCAACCTAAAGGTTGAGAATCCTAACCTTATATGTTTATTCAAGTTTGGGATTCCCAACCTCAAGGTTGGGATTCCCACCTTCGAGGTTGAGATTCTCAACCTCTAGGTTGAGAATCCCATCCTTGAAGTTGAGATTTCAAATATGAATGTTGAATCAAGGTTAGGTTGGGATTCCCAATCTGGAGGTTGAGAATGTCAATCTAAATGTTCAATTACATATATTTCGTAATTAAATAAATTTATGGGGTTGTTTCGTAATTATAATATTTTATCATAGAGTAAGAAGCACCCTCAAGATATTTTCTAAAATTATAGAATTGCACTTTAATTTTTTGAATTATCAAAACTGACATTATTTTTTTTTTTGAACGAAATTACCCCTCCCATTTCTTCAATATCAAAATCCATAATCTCCCACAATTCATCAACATCATCAACCAATTCATCAACATCATCATGAACATTATAACATTAATAAACAAAAAAAAAAAAATCAGAAATCTGGTTCTGGGTTCGCGACTCACAACCAGATGGTTCTGGGCTCGGCGACGAGCCTAGAACCATCTGGTTCTGGTTCGCGACCCAGAACCATCGCGAACCAAATCCAACTCAGGAAAAAAAATAGAAAAAAGAAAGAAGAAGAAGAAGAAGAAGAGAGGGAGGAGGGATGAGAATGGGTTAGGGAATTTTAGAGAGAGAATGAGAGGAAAATGTTTAAAAGGGAGAGAGTTACTGAGAGATGGGGTGGGTCAGTGGTAATTAGTTGCACTATTAAGGATATTTTGATCCAAAAAAGATCATGCTGTAGGGAATAAAAAAAAAAGAGTTATTTTTCACTTGGGTCATCAAAATAAGATCATTTTTCAACAAAACCCAAAAAAAAAAATATTTATTATATATATATATATATATTCTCCCATTCACACCCAATTATCACATAATAATCATACATTGAAGCCCAAGTCCACCTTTCTTTCCAAACAAAAAAAAAGAAGCCCAAGCCCACCAAAATAAACAAAAAAAAAACATCAACTCGCTTTTCTCATTGACTTCACACGTGTACGTGTGACGCACTGTAACACAACAAAACTTCACCCTTCACTTACAACCTTAGAACATGTTAACTTGCTGCAGGTGGTCCCTCTTCAGGTACGCCCTTTTAACATCTAACACTCCACTTTGGTTTCTTTGAGACATGTTACACAAACCCATGTAATCAAAATCTGTTTTTGACTTTGTTTCACATCAAAGTTTCAATCTTTATTGCTTTGCTTTCTGGGTTTGGTTGGTTGTTCAATGTAATTTCACTGTCTGTCTTTGCAGGGTTGACCGTGTATTGAGATTTTCAAGTACTTATGTGAATTCAAGGCCTGTTCATTGTTTTCAGGTACGCTTTTGTGTGTATTTGTTGGTTTGTATTGTTTTGTATTGCTTGGTTGCTTGTTGTTGACTGTGAAGTTGTGTTGACTCATTTATGTGAAGAATGCTTATATGGGTTGTTGATGTTATGGTGTGTTTTGCTGTTTGTTTTGTGGGAAAATTCAGAGACAAGAAAATAATTTGTTGATGATAAAAAGAAAAGAGATGCCTTTTTTCAAAAAAAAAAAACTACTTGAAATCTAGTTTCCTTCAATACAATGGAAGGAGAATTCGGTAACGTTACAATAATTTATGGATCACATACCTGAATTTATCTTGTCAGATTTTTGGTTGTGTTAATAAGTATCTAATACACTGGTAAACTTTAGGAGCATTGACTAATTATACGGACTAAGATGCATGTTAGAACCGCGACACTGAAACTTTTAGGGCTCAACATAGTGCTTAGTAGCAGTGTTTTAAAAGGTGAGGCGTCGCCTCGCCGCCTTGGTGGCTAAGGCGCCTCAAGGCGCATGTATAAGGCGGAGCAGCTGAAAAACCCGCCTCTGAAGGATGAGGCGACCGCCTCTGGCCGCCTTCAGGCGAGGCGTCCTGAGGCGGTTCAGAGGCGGTCCAGACCATCTATTACATGAAAAAAAAGAAAAAAAAAAAATGAATCTTAGGACAGATTACCACACCCAAAAAAACACAAAAAACATACAAACACACAAACACACCAGTTTTAGAATTGGAAGCTTGGAATAGTTTACCACACCAAAAAACCACACAAACACACCATTTTTTGAATATCATAACAAACACCGGTTTTAATACTGGTTTTAAGAGAGAGAGAGAAAGCAGAGAGGGTAAAACTAAATGGAGAAGAAACTAGAAAGATGTAGTGACAAACTTGGTGGTGCTGAGTGAATGTGAGAAGAAACTAGAAAGATGAACACTGTGGTGGGAGTGACAGTCGCTGGTGGTGAGTGACAAAGTGAGAGCTTGAGAGGTGAGTGAGTTAAGTCGGCAGTGTGAATTGGGAGTGAAGAGTGAAGTCAAAGTGAGTTGTTTGTATATAATGATAAAAAATAAAAAATAACAAAAACCGAGTTAGTGGTGACTGGTGAGATGTTTATGGTTTATGTATATAAAATGATTAAAAAATTAAAAAGTAAGTTAGTGGGGTGGGAGTTTCAAAAAAAATAATGATAAAAAATAATAACTAATAAAAATTAAGTTAATGGGGTGAGATTTTTTTAGTTTATATATAAAATGATAAAAAAAAAAAAAAAAAGTTAAAAATTGATTTTTGTAAAAAATTTTTAAAAAAAAATGAAATATATATTTTTTGAAAAAAAAAAAAAAAAATTTTAAATTAGAAAAATATAGTTAATATACAAGTTAATAAAAAATAAAAATTAGGTTAGTAGATTTGGGTTTAAAATATATATATAATAATAAAAAATAATTTTTTTGAAATTAAGTTAGTGGGGTTGGATTTTATAGTTTATACATATAATGATAAAAAATAAAATCATCTCCATCGCTCAAGTCTCAACACATCTCCTCCTCCATTAAACATTTCAAGTAGGTTTTTTTTTTTTTTTTTTTTTCCTCAATTGGATTGAGCTTGCCGCCTTGTTCGCCTCGCCTTTCGCCTTTTACCTTTTAAAACATTGCTTAGTAGTTAGTTCATAAATTACATGGGCTGTTCTCTGAGATCTGTTTATTGACTAAGCAAGGTGTTTTTCGTGTTTTGGTTCTTGGTATATGTTTCTATTGGTTTTTTGCTTTATATCGTGTTTATTATCTATGATAATTTGGAAGCTTCTCCTAACTGCAGTAACGAATTGTACGTGGTTGTGGCTTGTTGAGAAACATTTAGTTGGCCTATTATGACCAACTTAGGGTGAATAATATGAGTTCTTGGTTTTGCATCGGTGCAAATTTATAGAAGTAAACACCTATGGATCTCATGAACACATATTTCTGTGGGAAAATATTAAAATTATTTCAAATATG
This sequence comes from Litchi chinensis, assembly GCA_019925255.1. Taxonomy (NCBI): domain Eukaryota; kingdom Viridiplantae; phylum Streptophyta; class Magnoliopsida; order Sapindales; family Sapindaceae; genus Litchi; species Litchi chinensis. Next base: position 8,654,106 of record CM034464.1, on the reverse strand, counting down.
TTGTATTTAATCTATTATGGCCAGGTTTTTTCTGCCAAATTGAAAAGCTGACTTGTCTTGAAGTGCATACAGAGTAGAGTTTTAGACTAATTTTAAAGTTCCTAGATGGTTCAAACCTGCGGTTGGCTTATTTATATTTTAAATTTTTTCCTCAATGACAGGGAAACTGTTCTTATAATAGTTTGAGCTGTAACTGAAAGATGGGTGGGGCAAAAGATAAGGCAGGCACATTTGATGGGAGCAAGAAGCCAAAAACTATGAATCTTGTGTGGAGACCAGTGTGTACTCAAGCCGCTCTCAGTGAAGGTTATTTTCTTGGTATTGATGTGATTTGGCTTGGTTTCTGGTATAGATGTATAGTAGATGTTGCACCTTCCCCCACGTGCTTAATTGCATAATTTCTTTTGTTCTTCCCACCCTCTACCTTGTCTTCCAGTCAAAACAACACTGCATTGTGACACAGTACTAATGCACATGTGAATTCTTAATATTAGCATATTTATAGTTGTTCTGTCGACTATAAGCACATATCATGATTCTCAAACTGTTTTCATTCTCTTATAGTGAATGGCAATAGAACGATTCTCAAACTTATAGTGAATCATGATTCTCAAACTGTGAATGGCAGCACTATTGCCTAAATAATTTGAGACATTAGACAGCACATCCACATTGAGATGTGTTAATATTAAACGTCATAGAGATTTACCCTTAGTTCCATTCAAGGTAACATGGTCATGCTTTCCAATTTTACCCTTCATACACCTTTATTTTTTTTTTTTAAATTATAATTTATAATATATCTCCTAATCCCTTAAAAATTCCCATTCATGCCATTTCTTTGTGTCTCCAAAAAATTAGTAACTGGTCAGTTTGCGAATAGCTGGTTTGTAATGGGATTATTGCAGGTTTAAGTCATATTCAATGTTGATGGATCTTATAAAGTCCATTTGCAGAATGCTCAGTAAAGGATTTAACAATGGAATCGGAAAATGGAGCTCAAATTCAAGAAGTCCACTGCAGCGTATCAAGTAATGTTTCAGATGCTCAACATGCCAAGGAGGTTGCTGACACAGTGGATGAAGCAACTGTTTCAACTCTCAATTCTAGTACCTTGAAGGATGATGTTAAGGATAGAGCTTTAGAAGGAGACTCGGTGCCATCAGCTGATAGACATTCACTTTCAATGGAGGTGAACTTTTGAATTTTAAGATTTGAAAATCGTACTGTCAATAATAAACCTCAATATCCTGTACAATGGTTTTGATGATAATTCTTCTGAATATACTACTTCAAAAAAAAAAAAAAAAAAATCTTTGGCTAAGTAAATGTATTTATGAGTATCATAATGTCAGATGCTTTCAGAGATTTTCCAATTAATTTGTTCCAATATTTTATTATTTTATTAATTAATTGATTTTGGATGACCTATTGCCTGATCAGTTAAATGGAAGTTGACTTTACTGCCATAACTAATTCTACTATTTGTAACTGTTTATCTTACAACAAACTTAGCCTTAATTGCACTGTTGTATTGTATCTTTCACTGCTTTTTATGCATAATATGCATTTATCACTTACTGTCTTATATTTTCTTTCCTTAAAAGTTTATTTTCATTACCTGTCTTTGACAATTAGTATAATATTAAATCTTGTCTTGTACTTGATATGCAGATTGATGCCTCTGTAATTCGATTTGTCAAAGGAAAAGAGTATGGACTTTTGCTTGTTAACCTTTTTAAGTCTTGAATAATATATATATCTTTCCTTACTCCTTTTATCTTCTTTACTCAGAGGATCTACACGGAAGCAAATTGAAGAGGAGATGGGAGTTAGAATTATCTTTCCATGGTCAAGAAAGGGGTGTTCTATCAGTAAGTTTTCTTATTAATTGATAATATATGTATTTAGTTATAATCGACTTGTCATCTTAAAATTTCAGTTTTGTTGAATTCCTTCAGCTCTACCGTAATACCTCTCCTTGATGTGACTATTTAAGAGATGTGAATGTGATCAATAGATCAATTATGTTGAAACTTCTGACATTGTTACTGGCTGCAGCCATTGAAGGCATTTCACTAGATAGTGTAACCAGAGCCTCAGAAAGAATACAAACTATAATTGATGAGGTCAGTTTCAAACTTTCATATGGTTTGAGAAAATTGCTATGTTTATTATATGATATGATATTGCTCAAAGTTCCTCACACGTAATGTAATGGTCAAGAATTTATTATGCACTCACTTCAGTCATGAACCATGCAATGCATGTGGAATGGCAGATTAATAAAAGCATTGGTGATTTAATTAGCTATTGCTTGTCATGGAAGAAAAATTGTTTTATGATCCCAACCCTTTGCATGGATTAGTAGAGACATTGTCCTAACGGTTTTATGATTGTTAGTTCCAGTCTCTCATAAATTTCTTGCTTGAAAATTTTTACTCTCTGTCAATGGCTGAATTTGAGCTAGAGTGCAATATATTAAACTATTTGTACTTTGTCAAACTTTGTTGAACATGTACTATGCCATAGGTTTTTTCTAGTTCCCAAATTTTACTCATAACAATCTTTCCGGTGTCCTTTTTTGTTTATATCACAGGCAGTTAAAAGTCCTACCCTTGATTACTCTCACTTTGTATCTCTTCCATTGGCTATACATCCAGAATTGGTTGATAAGCTTGTTAATTTTCAAAACTCGATACTGGGAGTTAGTGATGCTTGCCTAAATGAAGATTTGGGTAGTGATTCAAATAAAGATACTTCCGACAATGAAGATAAGGACCATCAGTCAGAAAATGTAGCTAATGTTGCAGTTGAACTTAAAGTTGGAGATGACAATGAACGTGTTGAAGTGGATTTAACCAGCGTACCTCTTGTTAGCTATGCCCCTAAAGCATCAAAGTCTTCTAATTTATCTGGTGCGAATCTATTATATTTTAAGATGACTGATGCTGAACGAGATCTACATTTTGAGATCTAGATTTTATAGAACTAGTTTATAGTTGATTTCCAAAATGGCATGTTGATATTAATATGAGCATTAGAAATGGTTGAAAAACATTACGGCTGACATAGATAAGTTTCAATTTTTACTTTTTGGTTCTCCGATGCTATGAATCCAAGGTTTTTGCATGAGGTCCATGGAGCAAATATTTTATCCTGATGTGGACTTTGGTCATGTCATGCACGCTTTTGTATTAGACTATTTGCACAGATAGTCTTCGTTAAAATTCTCTGGAGACCATGTGCTATGTTTATATTATCATTCATCAGTTCTTTTTCCTCTTTCTTACTCTTACTAAACTTCGTTGATTTATGTCGGTGCAACAGACTTGGGAATTGAGAAGTCCATATTTAATAAACCAAAAACTTTTCACTTAACTGTATTGATGTTGAAGTTGTGGAACAAGGACCGAGTTCATGCAGCTACTGAGGTTTTGAAGGTGAATTTCTTATCACTCTCAAAGCTTTGGTTCTTGGTGCATTTGTTGATGGTATATAATGTTCCATGTTTCTTTCCAGAGTATATACTCTAAAGTGATGGATGCATTGGATAATCGGTCTGTCTTTGTGAGACTAAAGGGGCTGGTAAGATTATTTTCAAGTTCGAGTGCAGCTTATAGGATTTGTTAGTGCTTATTTATGAGGTAATCAGAGGCTGCCTAAAACCTTACAACCCTATAACCATGCGACTCTGTGAGCCCTTAATCTTCTAGCTTGTGAAGAAATGAATTCGTAAGGCTTGGAAATTATACTAAACGAAGCATGACTTTTTTAGAACCTTCTGTTGACAACATAAGATTGTTTATTCTTCTCTCTCTTATTCAGGACCAACCTTAATGTCTGTGCAGGATTGCATGAAAGGTTCATTGGCCAAAGCTCGTGTCCTCTATATTCCTGTGGAAGAAATTGGTGACGGCGATCGACTTCACCATGCATGTCGTATCCTAATTTATCTAATGACCAATATCTTCTTCCACACTATCTACAACACTTGCAAATGATATAGAAAAAGTAGAAAATCACTTTACCTAGTTCTCTTGTCATTTTTTATTAATTCAAAGGAATCTTTTGAACTTCTTGACCTTTCATAGAAGTCATTACTGATGCATTTATTGAAGCCGGACTTGTACTTGAGAAAGATGTTAATCAAAAGTTGAAGGTACGATTTATAACCTTTGAAGTACTCCCTTGTCCTTCAATATGATTATCTTGTCTTCGTTCTTTTTTTTTTAAAAAAAAAAAATTATATATTATTATGTTTTTTGTTTATTGGTTTGATAGTTGATTGTGTTTTTGGTTTATTATTCTCTAGTTGGTTTCCGAAATGGCATGTTTTTCGTATATAGGTTAATGCCCATGTATTCTGAATATTAACTCTAGCAATTAATATACTTACTCATCTGTGTAGGATTGTAGTCTTTCATTTAACAGTTTTTAGATTTATAATTATTTGTGTCTAGATTGCATAACCTTTGCTTCCATCCCCAGTTAGTCTGTTTTTGGAGTATGACCATATCGACCTTATTAACAGATTCTAAGGTATTATTCATCCCAACATGTAATTCAATATGAAAACCATAACGTGTATCAGAATCCCTTTGTAACTTTAGATGTTACCATATTATTTTTTGTTTTTGTTCTTGAACATAGCTAGTGTTTTATTGCCTCTAGCTCATAGTTTGCGTAGTAACAAAAGGGAATGAGGCATTTTGTAATAACTAGTTTGGCCGCACGTGTACACGTGCTTAAATTCATACTCTCTTTTCTTCTCAAATAAGTTTTAAGGTTAAAATAATTCAATATTATTATTTATAATTTATACGAGTGGGTATTTAGATTTAATTATTGAATTGATAATATCTTTTTACTTAAATTATTATCATATATATAATATCTTTTAGTTTATTTGAAAAATTATTAAAAAAAAATTGTCTGATGAAACCTTAGTTACAAATACTAAATTATCAGTCATCAATTGTTTATAATAGTCATTAGGGGTGGGCATTTTCGGGTTTGGGTTGGATTAAGTTAAAAATCTCCCAACTCAACCTAATAAATTTTTCAACCCAATAATAGTCAAGTTGGGTTGGGTTGAGTTCATTGAGCTAGATTTAATTTACCACAAAGACATAAATGATCTAATTGATAACTTTTTTAGTTTTAATCATTTGATTACAAATAAAATGAATACAAATAAAGATCAAATTATTGTAAATAAAAGAGTAAATTCGACATAAAAGTTGTCCTTAATCTTTATCCTGAACAAATAGTCTTCTAGAGAGGAGAGAAAATCTTGGATTTAGAATTGGGGATAAACGTTTGTCGGGTTCGGGTTAGGTTGGGTTTGAAAATTTTTTAATCCAACCTAACCCAATTTACTTTTCGACCAAAGCCAATCCAACTTATCAAATTTTTTTTAAGATGTAACTCAATCTAATTCAATAAAAAATTATCGGGTTGGTTGAATATGTTCACCCCTAATAGTCATGATATTTTACCATTGTTTTCCAATGATAATATGAAACCAATAGTTCAATTATTACAACACGAGTAGAGATTTTAATTTACTAATGATTTTTTTTAAAAAGACAATTATCAAATTGTTTTTATTATTAGACTTCTTTTTTTTTAATTCTTTCATTTTGAAATATGAACTAACATATTTTGTTATTAAAAAAAAAAAAACTGCATTATGAGTTATCTCGTTAAGTCAGATCATATCGTCCTCCTTAAAGTTCTCTATAACCGTTAGAAAATATATTCGTAAAAAAGGTGGTCAATACATCTACAGGATGTTTATGTTATAATATCATTCTTAGCATATTATATGCAATTATGCATAAACTCAAGGTAGTTTTTGCAATTATCCCTTCTTTTTAACACAGTAGAGCATTAAATGCTCTCTGCTACTCTTTCTTATTTCTTCTTGTTTTTCTTCTTTTTGAGCATTCAATGTCATTAATATTCCCTAGCTAACTCTCTCTCTCTTATTTATTTTTTTATTTTTCTCTTTTTTATCATCTCTATCTGTCTTATCTTCTTCTTCGCCTGCAGCCCTCTCTCTCTCTTCTTTCTTCTTCTGTTTTTGTTCTAGTTTTTCTGGTGTTCACCGACAAACCTCTCTCTCTTTTTTTCTTCTTTTTCTTCTTCTGGTTTTTCTGGTATTTATTTGTGAGTTATTTTTGGTTTTTCTGGTGTTTATGTGCTGGTTTATTTTGTGTTTATTTTTGAGTTATTTTTGGTTTTTCTGGTGTTTGGGTGAAGCTGGCAGGAAAGATCGCTGTTTTTTCAAATTCTTTTATTTGTTAGTGTTTATATTTGTAATTGTTGAGTGAGTTAGTGAGAAGGGTAAAAATATGACTTCCTTTTCAAACAAATGTCGGGTGTTGAATTTGACGCTGTTCATGGCTCTCTTCACACTTTTTATATATAGTATAACTGTCCAGTGCTGTTGCTTGTGGATAAAATAATGGGCAATTGTAGAATGTGATATTTTGTTGTACTTTCCATTGATTTTTGTTTTCAAAATTTACCTCTAATATTTAGAAGTATATTTTGATGTTCCTTGAATTTTGATGATCAATTGGAATTAATTCTCTTTGGAAGATTTGTTGCTGTAGTCAGTTTGAACAATCTAGAATGCCATGTCTGTACATGCACGCTAAAGCAATGCCTTCTTTAACAAGAAATGTAACTTGGTATAGCAAATGTTTGTCCGTGGATCTACTCCAAATTTGAAGTTCAGTTTGTTGGACCTATTGTATGCAAATTCAGAAATCAGTGTAGAGAATGTTATGGCTTTTGTAATTAGATTGCTGTTCGGTTTGAAGAATGTTATGACTTAATACTTGTTCGTTTCGTCAAATTGCAGTTGCATGCCACTGTGATGAACGCGAGCCATAGAAAAGGTGCCATTACTTTTATCTTTTTGCATTTGTGTTATTATGTGTACAAACCCCTACTCAACCAACATCCTCCATCCGCACACCCTCAAATTACTTCCGGTGCCTAAAAACAATATGCCTTTCTGGTGGCTAACTTATTAACTAAATTGAATTCTACAGGAAGTCCAGATCAAGAAAGGTCGACTCCTTCGATGCACGAGACATATTCAAGCAATTTGGATCCGAGGTATGGGGAGAGTATCTTATTCGTGAAGCTCATCTTTCACAGAGATTTGTCTATGATGAAAACGGATACTACCATTGTTGTGCATCAATACCTTTTCCAGAAAACATGCAAGTGGACTGATTCGTTTAGGTATTAGTCTCTTGACCTTAACTCTCCGTCAAGTAATAAACCGTTACATCAAGCAGTATCAGCTTTCAAGTTGTAAATATCAATCATTCTTTAGTCATCATTACAGTCGATCTTAAAACTGCCTTGGAATTTCCTGTACTTGCAGCTTTCCTTGAACTGGTCCTGACTTTAGGAGTGTGTGTTTATGGAACCCTTTTGAGGGTGCATTTTCCTTTGAACATATAGGTTGCTGCTCTGCTAAGCTTCTTTTTGCTCTATATTATATATAGATTCATATGTCCCTTGTGCTGTGTTACCTGTGTTAATGTATACCTGAAAATAATCAATTGTTTGCGGCAGCTTGCGCCTTCATTTAGGAAATTCGGAGAGAATTAATTACTAGATTGCTTGGTTAGCCTTTTACAAGACGTATATGTGAAATATTTGCTAGTACATCGATCAGGTTGTTAAATTATTCTTGCCTTGCATATAGTTACTATCAACTTTCCTTTTGGTAATGTCACCTTTTCTATAGTGCTTTTGTATAAGGTTCGTAGGTATGATATGGTACGGACACCCTGTCGTGGTATGAAATAGTAGGGCAGGTATGCATTATATGGGGATGTATATATGGCAAACGTTTAAAAAAGAAAAAAAAAAGTAGGAAATGTTATAAATTTCCAGAACAATGTGTTAAAATGTCAAGCCAAAAATAACACAAAAGTCACGAAAACAAAGGATGAACAACAATGTGGTGCTAGTAAGTAATAACAATACGTTAATGCCAAACCAAACATAATATAGAAGTCACAAAAACATATATATAAACTTTCATCTTAAAATTACTTAAAAACTTATGCAAACAAACAAAATAAAGTAATACACACAAACAAAAAAAATATAAACGAAAGGTCAAACAAACGAAAATAACAAACAATATATTAAAAGAGAACAAAAAAAACAAACAATATAAAAACGAAGCAAGCTACAGTTAGCTTCTGTTGAGTTTTATTTTTCAAAATAAAAACAATACTTCAAGGCGTCGACAACAAACCGGTCAGAAATAGAAGAGGAAGCACCGTTCAAGAGAAAGGAGAAAGAATGAGTTAAAGAGAAAAGAAAGAAAGCATTGTTAAAGGAAAAATACTCGTTGAAAATGGTAGCTCGACAGCCTAGACCCATCGGAAAGCTTTTGCATCACTGGAAATGGAAGCTTTTGGCATCAGTGAGATGAGAGTTTAGGAGAGAAACGGCCAATTGAAGAAGATTTGTGAGTTTTTAGGGTTGTCACGCTTTTATATTGGCTTTTTTCCCCTTTTCTCCCCTTAACCCGACCTGATTGTATTTTACAATATATGACTGTATGTGTATGGTATGATCGAATACGATTGTGCCGGTACACATTATACACCCAAAAATCCATACGACAGAGATATGACCGTATAGGTTCGTTTTGCTATCGATGCGGTCGTATTTACAAACATTACTTATGTATTGCTTAAGTTTATTAACATGTATTATTTCTTCTAAAGACAAAACATTCTACAAATTTATATATATATATATATATATATATATTTTTCCTATAAAATGGATTTCCCTAGTATCCATGGTTTGCACGATATGATTAATTCATGATTAAAAATTTTTAACTAATTTAAGGTTTTATTTAAACCTATATAAATTATGTAAGTAATGTTTATCTCTTTGACAATGTCAATATGCATAAAATAGGAGGAAAGAAAAGCAGATGATATGCCCTACCCCACATAATTGAAAGCCAAAAAGAAATTTTTTAAAAAATTAAAAAGGGTAGAAAATTCACTTTTGTCAGATCATGATCAATTTGATCAGGCCTGACTATCCATACTCATTTGGACCCTATTTTTTTTTTTTTCTTTTATCCCTTCTGTTCTATAAAGTGCACTTTTTTTTATAAACCTGTTTATCGTGTGTGTAAATTTACTAATCAATCTCAAATTTCTTCACTTTTTTTAAGTAATTAAGGGTTTTTTTTTTTTTTCTCAAATGCTATTAAATTTTCATCAACTTCTATAAGAAAATATTACATATATATCCTATGCAATTCTGCTTTTATTGAATTTTTCAAAAGAGATTGGTAAGAAAGTTCATATTATGTATACAAAAAACAATATAGCTTTTCACTTGTATTTAAAGGATAATGTAACTTTAATGAAATATTAATATAGGTGAAATATGATGAAAACACATGCATCATCTTGCACTTGAACCATAATTAAGCCAAAACCAAACAAAATTAATTAATTAATTATGAGCTTCTCATTTTTGCGATCCCCCAACTTAGGAAATGTTATTATCAACCACTCTCGATGATGATTATTTTAATTTGGTCCCCAGATGATTCGAGAGACAAATTATATATATATATATATATATATTCATGCACCAACCAGTATAACATAATGTTTAGCAATGATGTACAATGATGTTCGATAATGTAAACCAAATTACCAATATTAATTTGTCAAGACAAAGTTTTCATAAATTTGAGAATGGTTCAAGATATAATTTTATTTTAACTTCTAAATATAAAACATGTCCATCAGAGTAGTTGTAAATTTAAATATTCCATTAATTTAACTGATACATATTTAGTTTAATTTAAGAGTGTAAAAATACATGTATAATTTATATATAATTATATTTATCTTAAAATTCATTTGATTCTATGAAAGTTTGAGATGGGTGTCCACTATTAATGGGAAAAAAAAAAAAAAGGTAGAAATTTAAGTATTATCATTCTCTTTTTTGTCACATTGATGTATAAAGTATACCATACTTCTTATCTCATTTTTAATTAATTAAAAGAGTAGGAAATCATTCAAATGACACTTGATATATACCTAACTTCAGGTATAAATCTTATCTCTAAAAAGTAAAAGCTGTAAATCAGATAAGACAGTGGGTATATTTATAACTTTCAAATTTTCAAGTCGTGCAGATGAGGCAATGAGTTCGGGTATGAAATGCATGAAGAGTGTAACTTTAATTCAAGAAAATCAACAAATTGAAGCTGATTTTTCTGTGTAATTTTCATTTCATTGGTAGCAGTGTAGCACTAGACATGCAATTGTAACAAACACACGTGAATGCTCCAATTTTCTTGTCTAGTCGCTCTCAAAATTTTCATGAGAAATCAACTACTTACTGGCTCATTTCAGGACGACAAATCTTCCTATAATTAAGTTGATTAATCATGATGTGATTATAAAAATGGTAACCTAAAAGCTTAAACTGTAAGTCCAGTGATAGTATTCAAAGGATTTATTTCATATCTATGTTAACAATCGTTATTTTGTTGGGGAAAAAAATCAGTAAGCAAAGTTTATTTTAATTTGAAATTTAGAAGCATTAATATACAAGTCCTCTAGTCTGGATCATAGAGGAAAATGTACTCTTAGCTTTTACACCAACATTTAGACCCTCCGGAAAAAATGATTTTGATATAGTGGTAAAATAAAAAATTCCTTACTTATCTCATAATAGGTTGTGGGTTTAACTCACAAATCTCATTTAATGTGAATAATTTTCCTACATATATGAGTTGTCTTTTCTGTCTTTTAAAAGTTGATCTCTGAATGGTATCTTATAATTATATCATAGCTGATCTCAACAGCACTCTAAACTAGTTTTAATGATTAAAAAAAAAAAAAAAAAAAACCTTTAGACTGTACCAAAGGACAAAAATATCACAAGTCACACAGTAGTGGATATTCAAAACCCACTTTTTTAAATTTGTTTTGAATTCAATAAAATATAGATCATGCAAACAACCCAATATGAAAAAATTAATCAATGATTACAAAATTAATCAAAAAACCAACCTGTTCTAGAAAGTTTTGTACAGTAAATTACCAACAAACAATCCAAAGAAAGTCCACAAGATTCCTTGCTATCATCACCATTTTAGCCGACCACCTCCCAAAACACATAATTAATTCACACACCAAATCACTATTACTAATTAATCCATATATGCTTAAACCTCACACATATTAAATTAAATTAATTCTAAACACCCCCAGCAATTCCTATCCACTCCTTTTATCAGACAATGGCTTGCCATGCCCATCGTGGTCGGTGGAAATTTGTGGCCCAAAATTTGTCACCACCAAAATTTTGAATGTGATTTGATTTTGTTGTTTTTTCTCAGATGACCCCATCACTTTCCCTCACTTTCTTTCTGGTTACTACTCACATGGAAATATCATTGATGAACATCCAGACATTTCCATTAAAGCATGTTGTGGACAGCTAGGATTGTAGCATGAAATTTGATTGGATATGTATGGATTTTCCTCTGTGCTTTTCACCTATTTTTATATTCTTTTTTTCTTCTTTCTCTCTCTGTTCTCTACCCATAATTTTAACTCGCATCATGACACTTAATTTAATTACCTACTAATCATGTAAAATTCAGAGTTTGTTTTCATCTTACAACTATTCATAATAAATATCTTTGATTTTAATTTCTTTTATGTATAGAAGGAAAATCAAACTGATATCTTTACAAGATTAGAAATTTCTATACATTTCTGGAAACATATTATAAAGTTTTCTTATAAGGTAATGACAGATATATTATAAAATTGTATTGATCCATTTGTGTATAAATTATAACATAAAGAGAAAATTAATGATGATATATGTATGTATACTAGAAACTTCATAAAGGTTTATTAAAATCCCATATACAGTTCACAAACAATCTTTTCTGTAATAAATTATTGATTAAAAATATAGATTTTAATATTGATTTATAAAGAAAGTCTTTAAAAAGATTAGTGTATAAAAGCATATTATAGATTCATAAATAATATGATACGTTTGTTTTAATATTTCATATTTAAAAAATAAATTTCTAAAATGAAAACAGCCTATAGTATCAATCCTGTCCTCCACTGTAACTCCTCTAATATACATGCATCCAACTACCACAAAGTGTACAACAATAATACACTAGGAGACACATGACAATATTTAACCCCCCACCCCCACAAAAATATATATATATTTATATATCTAAACAAAAACACACATTTACATATAATATACCAAAAAAATGAATATAAGTTGCAATCATAGTATATATACATGACCAAGTAAAGGGGCATTTGTGCTCTGTCCAGTATCATATCCTTATCTTCTCACACACCCATCACTCTCATCTCCATCTTCGACAACACTTTCTTATCATCTACCTAGCTGCTAAGTTCTCTCTCTGTGTCAACGATGGCGATTGTATTCGGACGTTTCGATGATTCTTTCAGTCTAGGCTCCGTCAAAGCCTACCTTGCTGAGTTCATCTCAACTTTGCTCTTTGTTTTCGCTGGAGTTGGCTCTGCTATTGCTTATAGTAATACCACTAGTACTCCTTTTGTTTATTTGTTTATATATTTTAATGGTTCTTTTTGTGTTAGGACAAGTGTATCATGAGTTTTATATCAAACACTAATATGTCTATATTTAATCCAAAAAATTAAGAGAGAGAACTAATTAAACTTTTTCTTTTTTGATATTAATATAATATATAACTTTTACTTTTCTTCTAACACCTATATATAAACATAAATTAAATCAAATTCTTAATTAAGATGGGTTGACTTGAGAGGAAGGATGTGTGTACTTTTAACTTTCATGATAACGTCGGATCTATAAACTAAATATGATATATTATATTATTAATAGAATAAAATTCATGCTTAATTATAAGAATTTGTGGTAACAATATTTCAGCATGTAAAGTAAGCGAAAATTATTTTTTGTTATTAACATGCAAATTTTTATTTTTATTTTTTCTTTTTACAGACAAGTTGACAGCAGATGCAGCACTTGATCCTGCTGGGTTGGTAGCCATAGCCATCTGCCATGGATTTGCTCTCTTTGTTGCAGTCTCAGTTGGAGCCAACATCTCTGGTGGACATGTCAACCCAGCTGTCACCTTCGGATTGGCTCTTGGAGGCCAAATCACCATCCTCACTGGCATCTTCTACTGGGTTGCCCAACTTGTTGGCTCAATTGTTGCCTGCTACCTCCTCAAAGTTGTCACTGGAGGGTTGGTAAGTCCAAAATCATACAATAACTTTAATTATTATTGGTATTGTTATTATCGTTATTATCATTGTTGTTCTTCTTATTATTATTCTTGTCAGGTGAGATTTTGGCATCCTAGTGAGTGCAATGACATAATTGTCCATCTTTCAGAAAAAATCTTGTCCAAAGAATTTGAGTCAAATTTCAACATGTTAAATCATGATCTAAAATAATTAATCAAGTAGGCTTTTGACTGTAACTATACGGATCTAACAAAGTAGATAAATCTATTAGTTAACATGCAATATGTCAGTTCATAAATTGTTTATATTCATAATTTTCAAAAAAAAAAGAAAATTGTTTATATTCATAATCTTTATAATCATTGTTAGTAAAATAAGAATTTTTTTTCTTTTAACTAATAAAGACCTTGAATAAATCTTTTTTAGAGGAATTTTGGAATATATTAATTTTTTCTTTCCACAAAATAAAAAGTTTCCCTAAAATCTTTTTTCAGTGGAATAAAAAATGGAATATGCTCATGATAAATCCTTTTGAGTTATATTATTTTGGCCTTTGGCAGAAGTCCTTATTATATTCCCAAACCAATGAGTCAAAAAGTAATTTTAACTTTTTCAATGTGCCTAATTGCTAAAGCACAAAAACGGAAAGATATAGATGAAAATCTGTACATGAAAGCTCTCCTAGTGGTCCACATTTTCAAACATTTCAACACTTAATTTTGTGAAAAATCGCTTTTGTTTTTACAGGCAATTCCCACACACAGTGTTGCCTCTGGAGTTAGTGCCATTGAAGGAGTAGTGATGGAGATAATCATCACATTTGCTTTGGTGTACACTGTGTACGCCACAGCAGCTGACCCCAAGAAGGGCTCATTGGGCACCATTGCACCCATTGCCATTGGTTTCATTGTTGGAGCCAACATCTTGGCTGCCGGCCCATTCTCCGGTGGATCGATGAACCCAGCCCGTTCCTTCGGGCCTGCTGTGGCCAGTGGCGACTTCCACGACAACTGGATCTACTGGGTTGGGCCTCTCATTGGTGGTGGGCTTGCTGGGCTCATCTATGGCTATGTGTTCATGACTTCTGAGCATGCACCACTGTCCAGTGACTTTTAAGTCATGACCAACTTCAGTTGTTCTGCTCTTGGTTCTTGATTTCTTCTTGTAATAAAGAAGGAAAAGCACTTTTTGCTCTTCTTTCTTTTGTAGGTTGCTTTTTTTTTTAAATTTAATTTTTAAGTTTTATTTTGTTTTCTTGTTGTAAAGTCTTATTGTTGTGGTCCATTGTTGCTTTATGAGGATGGATTTGAGGTTGGAGATGTGTATTGTCTACGCCATGCCTTTTCATTCTTCGGTCACCTTTTTTTCATTTTGGAGAAGAGAATGCGTTCACTTACACTCTAGAAAAAAAGAAAAAATAGTATAATGATACGAAGTGAATTTAAATAGAATTGAAAATACCTCAACTTCAACTCAAACAAGTATATTCTCTAAAATATTCGAACATTAAATATTTAATGAGTCTTGTTAACATACATTAAAGGGCACACGTTAAGAACAGAAATTTTATATAAATAATATATATTCTTCCAACATATTAATGTCTTATAACTTATGTACAAATGTAATTTTTTTTAAGGGAAAAAAATGTTTTTCCTTTTGTAGTTTGAATTAATATTCAAAATTCCTGCTTTTATTAATAAAAATGAGAGATTTTGAGTAATAATTCAAACTCTGGGCGGAAAACGAGATTAACCCTTTTTTTTAATTTACATTTTTAATTATCAACATATATTGTCAAGGTGTATGTTAATATCTTATATAATAATAGAGGTTTACATGAAAAATGCCTAATTTAATGATTTTAGTGTACCTTTACCAATTAAAATGAAAATGGAAGGCAATGTTCAAAGAAAAGGGAATCAGGAAAGGAAGTTTCATTCTTTAGGTAGGGAATTAAGTTATCTTTTTAATAGGAGTTCAATTCTTGATCTATTATGGGATCTACAAAATTTGATTCCTACCTATATTTTAATAAATACAATAATCGTAAAATACAAAATTTAATTTTCTTTCTCTGTAAATAATTCTTGATTAATAAGTGTGACCTAGACAATAGAAAGATAAAAACATGTGTATGTATTGTGGTGGGTAACCATGGTGTAAATTAGAACAATCTGGTCCATTAATTAAACTTGAGAACATTGCATGTGCAATTGTTTTATATTTAAAAATATTTCGTGGGTTCTAACCAATTTGATGGAGTCATACTTGGGTCTGTTGGGCCCTAGCCAGCTAGCCTTATGATCCTCATCCTAATAGGAGACATACAATCACTGCCATGGCTTTGACTCATCTTCATTACTTTTTTGTTTTAATTAATTATGAAATGTTTGAAAGAGAAACTTAATTATGAAGATACCATACAAGTGCAAGACTGGATTCCAAAATCCATTTAATTAAATATCTTGATTTAATTTAACAGATAGATTTTGAGAAACATAAGAGAGACCTATGATTATTTTATCAGATGATTTTTGACAAAATTACTAGAATATGTCTGTAATTTAGTTAAATAAAATCTTTAAAATTCGTTTACATAAATTATCTAGCTATGTTATCGATAAAATAATTTTATCAAGATTACTTAAAGGTTCATTTTCACTTATTAAAAAGTAAAAGCCATTAAAATGTCTTTAAACAAATTAAAAATTCATGTTAGAGCCTAAAAGAAAAGGATCAGCATTTTTTACCTGAAGTGAAAATTTATTTATCTTTGGTCCGAATTCAATCGCACACCATTTAACATCATATTAAATATTCATTTATGTAAATTGCTATGCGAAATCTAAAAGCACAAAAAACAATTGAAATTTCATTTAAAACAAAAACAATTAACTTTATTCTTACCTTAAAAATATTTTTTTTATTTGGCCCAAAAATAAGTTTGTCCATATCAAAAATCATTAGGTAGCATTTAATCATATTTGTACAATCTAATGCTTCCCAACTTACAAATTCACACTATTGCGTCACTAAATTAGTATATCCGGTTCAATCTTAATTTTTATCTTTACTTTTCTTAAGGAATACCTGATTTTGGACAAAACACTCAAATATTACGTCACTATATAACTCTTTTTATTTAAGTATGGCCACATATAAAATATCAACATAAAAATTATATCAAAATTGAATCCGAAATCATAACTAACTGATAACAACATATCATGATTGAATCAAAAGGTGAAAATGGAATCACATCAAAGTGTTGGTGGGGGTGTGAGGAATCACAAATCACACACAAGTAGATCCCTTGAGACACCAACCTACACACGCCTACAAAACACAAGTAGTATAGAACAGTTGCCATAGTACTTCAAATCAGTCAGCAGAAGGTGCAACGGCACTCACCTATTTGGTGTTGTTCCTTTTGACTCACAAGATCAAGGTTCAAACTACAGTTTATCCATTTAATTTGTGGGTATTTTTTCACTGTGTGTGAGTTATTCTTTCCGTTTTTGTGAATCTTAGTTTCAGAAGTTTTCGATAATGAATGTATGTATTTGTAAGTTGTAACATGTCAAAAAAAAAAAAAAAAATTCCTTTCAAAAAAAACAAAAAACTTCAAATAAAAATGAAACAAAAGCTGCTGGCGGCAAAACCAACAACTGCCTCAACGCTCCTGTGAGCCTTACATTAAACTAATCAAACTAATTTAATACTTCCAACCTCCTCTCTCTCTCCCTCTCTCTGTGCCTCGATGTCTTCGCTTTTAGCTTCTCCATTTACACTCTCAACAACCTCTTCTTTCTCTCTTCTCTCTTCCCTTCTACTTCTTCCTCTTCAATGGTTTCCTTTTGTTCTCCTCCTCACCACCCCCACCACCTTAGCTACCTGTAAGCTCTCTCTTTCTCTCTCTATGTGTGTATATGTGTATCTCACCTTGTAAATTGACTCTTATTGTGATTTCTTGATGTGGGGTGTCTATATTTTTGGCTTGTCTATAATGTTCAAGTTTTAACTACTTGAAGTTGGTTTTTTGAGACTTGAACAGGTTGATCATTGGTTATGTGGATTATGTTGGTTGAATTCTTATTAATGGATTTATTATGTTGGTTGAATTCATTTGTAGATTTACTTATTAATGGTAGATTTACCATTTTTGTGGTTTTGGAATGTATGCTCATTTTGGTGCCCAAAAATGTTGTGTAAACATTGTGTGAATTGTAATTATTAAGGAATGTAGAAGGAGTATCAAATGGTTTAGGAAATGAAGCAGCTGTTGCCTTATGCATTTGTGGAGCTATTGTTGGTGTTTTCTACATACATTTTGTCTCACCTTGAAATGTTTTGTCAGATTATTGGATGAGAATTTCATTTCTGTCATGACTTGAAACGGGTGTGTGATAAGATATCTCAAATATGCAATTGTTTGATTTTGTAAGTAGTTTCAAATGATTCGTTTAGGGTATGATGTTGCGTGTTTGGTAGACATACACAGAGTATCTAATTCAACCTTAGGCAAAATTTATAAACATCTTGTTTTTAGTGGTAATTTGTATGACATATGGTGTAGATGGGTTTTGTATGTTAGATTACCCACGTGTGAAGTTTGAGAAAAGAAGAAGGGAACAATGGATGTAAGAGTCCAATAGTATAGTGTTTTGGATCGTAAGGCTATCTGATGATATATATATATATATATATATATATAAACGACTTCCAAATATATGAAAGTTTAATGTTTTGTTATCCAAATCCACACTTTTTAAATTTTGCATTTGTGAACTGTATTTGTTAATTGGTGCTTTTTATTTGTTACAGTCTATCTTTTGGATTAGATTCCAGCCCAAATATTAACAGGAAAGCGCTCTACTCATCAAAGTTCAATGGAAAGGAGCAAGGAAACTCTACTTTTTCTAAGAAAAACATTTCTATTAAATTTTTGTTCAAGCGTTATAATTCATCTAGTCGTGTATCATTGGAGGCATTATTGTCATCAACAACTGCTTCTGCATCCAATGAATCCAAGGGTGAGAATGGGCTAGCTATAGTTGAAGGTGAAGAAATGGAATTCAACCGGGTGAACTGTCTTGTTTGGGTGTTGCATGAATCTGCCAGGAGCTTTTCACTTGCAGTCGAGTCGCTTGAATTGGCTGGAAGTGGTGCAGAGCTTGCAATGGCTTGGAACGGGAAGGATGTGCATGGATGGCATAAACGCATTGCTTATAGAGTATGCACATTTGACATCACAGCATTAGCAAAGTTGTTTTAGTTGCTGCAAAATGAAAATTCTAGACTGGTCTGAGTCTTGATATTTTTAGTTTAATTGATTGTTCATACACATTTTGATAATTGATACAAGCATCAACGTTTTCTGTGCATATTTGTTAAGTGGAGATAGAGCATGGTTTATGAATTTATCGAAGACTTGAGAAAATGGAACAAGAATCATTAACTTGTATGTCTTCTCAGGTAGCAATTTATGCTTTGTTGAAAATGGCTATTGAAGTGGAGGTTTTGCTTTCTCATGAACGTCACAACAATCCATCTCCGGTTAAAGAAATGTAAGTGCTTGACCACAGGTGATGGATTAAGTTTCTATAATACCTGTACTTAATTTTTTTGGTTGACATTTCATAATCTATGAAATATTAAACTGAGATTGAAAGGATATGCCTGTTTATGAAGCTGAGTATTGTTGTGCCATTACTGAAATGTTGATAAGTTATGCCAACTTATTTGAATCCTTTATTTGCTTCAGTTTGACACCTAAGCTAAATGTGATGGCGGACTACATCGAAAGTCAATTGAACATAAGGCATCCTGAGTTGGTAGAATGGTTTAGAATTGTGGAACTACCGCGTATTGCTGGATTTTTCAGTTCCTTACTAAAAAAGTGGTCCATGGAATATGCAGGAAGGTTTGCTCTAAAACCAATGCTTTTGGTATAAAGTTAATATCTCTGAGATGGTAACCTCATATCAATCAGTAACATATACTTAATTCATTTTTCTATGCTTGTGACTTGTAAATTCAAGTCATGCTGATGTAATTCTATCTATTATTTGATGTTTATCAGTTCAAGCTAAACGAAGAGTATTCAGTGGTGTTGCAGGGATCATTGTGGCGATAAGCTGCTGTGCTGCAGTAAGGAAACTGGGTCCTGGACGCATTTCGTGTCCCTTGTTGGCACTGTCGATGGAGGACGTTTCAATAGAGCTAATGAATGTTTGTTGTGGCCTTGTATCAATGGACAAGCTACATCACTTAGCAACTGAGGCAGGATTTGAACTTGAGTTCCTCTTCCACTTTGGTAGAAAAATCCTGCCCAACAAGAACACCGAGGAGCTAGAATTTTGGATTGGCTTGGCTCAGAAGAAACTATCCGTTGCATTCCAAAATGAAACTGTGCTTTCAGGGACCCAAAGTCCGCCTGAAAAGGTTGGTTCTATAATTCAAGTGTACTAGACATGTATGAAATATTGTGTAGTGATCAGTAATTATGATCATCTTTTTACCCTCTAAATCCTGATTATCCTTTCATAGTTTATTATATCTACCAAAACTCTTTCTTGTGTTCTCGTCTCTCGTGGTTACTTTCACAAGCCAATTGAGGAGATTGTTGAATATTTATATATACATTATTTATGCAGCTAAAGTTTCAACAGGTTCAAGCTGATTGCCTGGCTACTCTAGGACTTTTTGCATACCTTGGAAGAATGACTAGAATATTCTTGTCAAGTAAGGGCATAAAGGATCTTGATGAGCTGGTTAAAGATTTCCTCAGGTAATCTGATTAATAATTTGGGTAGATTCTAGACTTTTTGGTATATAACATAGCACAGATGCATAAAGGTCAGAAGACACTTTTGTGCAGCTACTTGGAGTGTGGCAGCCTCTTCATTTATCCAGAGTTTTCTTCCATATCAGTGTATCAACTCTTCATGGAGGTAAATTTCTATCACTTTTGTGGGGATTCCAACATGTTTTGACTTTTGAGTTATTCTAATGTGCAAGTTCGTCTTTACAGATTGTAACTGATGAAATTGGATGGCTTGACTTTTATGCTGCATTTCCTTCCATGGGCAATCAAGAGAGAAAACGCTGCAAACAACATGCTATTCAAGCAGAGAAAGAAATTATTCTATCAAATGTTTTTGGGGTTTGCTATGATGTGTTTTCCGGGTTCGCTTACTTCTGTCGTTCTACTCAGCAGCCCTTAGATGCAGATTTGCTATCCTTCTTGCTCCGAAGGTAGCCCAAAATGTCACAGTTTTCATGGCCCAGCCAAGCTTTATCAGTTTCGAATATATATATATATATATTTGGTGCAAATTTTGCTTCTAAGATATGATGCTGTAAATTTTTCAGCCAAAGACTGTTAACGGCTTGTCTAGAAGACTACTGGGCCGCTTATGACAGATCAAGGTACGTTAATCCAGAACGATGCTTTATCTAAATTTTTTGGCGCATTTGTTGAAAACAGTGAAATGGTTAAAAATCTTGCCTATGTTGACGTTTTCCAGTAATGTGCTGCTAAAGATCACAGAATCAGGCATCTCAGACCACATACCATCTATAGGAACCCAAAGCTCAGCTAGGTTCTCTATTGTGCTGGAAGAAAAACAAGACTCAGAGTTTCATGGGCACAGAGAGAATAAATCTCAGCATACGCCTACTTTGACAAAGGTATGACTACCGGATAAGAGCAGTTAATGCTGGTTGATCTGTTATAATTGCCAAATTATGAGCATTGTAATCATTGATCCAAAAAGCATAGGCTTTTAGGATTGGGCACATCAACCAGTTGGATCACATCTAAACCAATACAGACATAATTCAATAGATATTATCAATGATTTTTTAGGATTGGAGCACAAGATCTCATCTATTCATGATGCGTTTGACTTGTTTTAAATTAGGCATTATATCATATTTCTTCAAATAACATTTTGGAAAGTTAAGAAAGCCCATCGATATCACTATCTTTAGTAGTCATCTTTTTATTGTGGAGTGCTTCAGCGATAAGAGTGGTTCAAAATATTGATACCTGAAACCTTGGAGGTATGTTGTAGTTATTTCATATCCAGATTTGTAGTGGCAGGTCAGCAGCTCAGCTGCAGCAGAGACAATAGTCTCGGTCAAGGAAACCAGCACCGTGAAGCCACCTTCTCTTCAAGAGAGTTTGATTAGGAAATGCAGCAACAGAATGTTACAAGCTAGCACGGTAAGCACAATGATCACCTGCTTTCTAGTAAACAGAATAATATAAAATTTCAGACATTTATTGATAGTGTTGCAAACTAAATTGTGAAATAGGATGTATGTATGGGAACTCAGTTGCTCTTTATAGACATCATGGTGTCACTACAGCTACTGCGTAAGCAGTTGCGTGGCTACCAGATTACAGCAAGGGAGCGGAAGAAGTTGAAAAGAACCCTTAATGACATTGCTACACTTGTTCCAATTACAGTTCTGATGCTACTTCCTGTAAGCACTTATTTTATACTTTCTCTATACAGTATCATATGGACTTCATCTTTTGTTTGGTTTTGATAGCTTTTGTTTCATGCAAGATCTTTTTTTGCAATTGAATTAGATTTGCCAGAAATGTTCGAACTTTGTGTCACTTGTGAGACCAAATAAGTAGAACCACATGAAGAAAAAAGTGAGTTTAGGTTGCTGAAGCGACAAATGTCTACTTCTTAGTGAATTCCATTTTTTTCATTATCTTCCCCTTTTCGCAACAGTATTATTCCTGTCATAATTTGTCCAGTTGTCTTGATATTAGTACTGTGATGCATTGTAGTAATAGGAGCTCTATGATATTTATCATTTTTATGGCATCAAGAGTGGGGATGCCACTTATCCCTGGAATTATAGTTACATAGAAACTCAAATTTAGATTATTTTTCTTTCCTTGTTCTGCAAATGTTTATTTTTGTGCACTTTATGCATTAGATGTAATCATTTAGTAGTCAAAAGGGACTGGTGATAGTAATGCAAGCATAAACGATGAAGGAGCTGATTATGAGGTTTACGTTTTATGGCTACGAATTCTTAAAAATCATAAACATGCAGCTGATGAAATATAATGTTAATGATTTGCAAACATTCTTATATTGGAAAATGTCTTAGCATAATTCCTTTTACTTGATCACTTTCAGTCACTCTCTCAACATATATTTTGTGTTATAATTTATTACTACTGCAGTAGAACAATTAGTGGAAGTGCTGATAGCTTTCTCTTCCCTCGCTGTATACAGGTATCCGCTGTAGGCCATGCAGCCATGCTAGCAGCTATAAAGAAGTACACACCATCTCTGGTAAATCTTGGTCTTATTCTTTCTAACTTATGGTCTCTCTCTCTCTCCTGCTTATTCTGTTTATATTCACTCAAACCAGATACCATCTCCATACTCTTCTGAGCGGTTGAATGTTGTGAAACAATTAGAGAGAACTAAGAAGATGGAAATTCAGTCATGGGGAAACCTCGAAGATTCTTCCAGAATATCGTGATTGTTCCTACTGAAATTGTTTAATAAATCCTGTACGATAGCTGCCTTATCTTTGCAATTTGCAAAATCATTAGAAGTTACCTGGTTTTGCCCTCAAATTTTGTAAATAGTTGGATGCATGCACATACACAGAGAACTGTAATTTATCTTAGCATCTTTACACATACACATCTTCAAATTCATCACTTGTTTGTCTAGGGTTTGATGGAAATGCATTTGAAGATGACTCAAATTACTGTGAAATGTATGCACCTCGTGATTTGCACTGACACATTTGCAGTAACAGTTTCATAATCTCCAAATGGATCTGTATCTGTTTCATTTCCACGTAATCTGCATTTTTGGATTGTTGGTAATTCAGATCAAAGGTTTTTGTTACTTCTACTTAATTTTTTTATCAAATAATGGATACATTATTCATAACATCTACATTTACAATCTGTTTCTTTTTTTTTTTTTTCGTTTTGAATCCAAAAATAGCGCCTGCCTGCCCCGCCCCCCCACTAAAGGCAAAACATCTGAAGTTTCAACTTATACAATAACATGCAAAAGAAAATCAATAAAAAAACAATTCCAACAGCAGCAGCCAAGCATATGCAGCCTTCAATTAAATAGCAAAACCTGGAACATAGTCTTGAAAGATCCAAAAATGGCCCAAATCTATGGAACCAATAAAACAGTTGATACATAGGGATGCAAATCCAATGCAGTAGTCTCCTCATAATATCAAAAACATTAACGAGTTTTACAAGATCCAAAAGTTGCTCAATTTCCCACTTTCCCGGCATCCATAATCTAGTTTTCAAAATCCTAATCCTTTTAAGGCCAAAACAACAGCATCCTATAAGAAACATAATGAAAGCCAATAGTGACTCAATTATGACGATGTAGACAAGTTGTAATTGACATGATCTTCATCATCAGAGTCAGTAGCACCACAAATATGACAAGTCCAAGTGGAATGCATGTATTGCTGATGTCTGAGACAATAAGAGTCTGGTCCATACTCATGACAAAAATCTGAATCATAAGTAGGAGTGTCATTATCATACAAGGACACCGTAGCTAACTGATTGATATCTTTTTGTTTGCTAGTGTTGGGACCTGCATTATTGGACTTTTGTTTTTTCTTTCTGACTTCATCATATCTCTTTTTTGTTTCTTGAAGATCTTCTGCATGCCACGTTTCTGGTTGAGAATCTGGAAAGTACCATACAGGAAAATCTTCTTGTATTGAAAAATGAGATACCAAGGAGTCAAAGGTAGGATGGAAGTAAAGCAAAATTAGTTTCTTAAAAGAAATAAACATAATATCAATCAGCAACCATATAATCAGTATCAATATCTTACTTTGTTAAAAAGCAAAACATAGTATCAATCAGTAACCGTGCAATCTGCTCTTGAAGTAGATCCCAGAAACTCTACATCAAATTAAAGATGTCTCCAAAGAAACAAACAAGTTAACAATTTATTAGTAGGGTATAGAAAATCAATAAAAAGTTCAAATTGTTACCAGACTCAAAGAATTCAAGAAATTCTTTCTCCTCTGTGCATGATTCATTGTCAGTTGATACAACTGACAATTGTAACCAACTTGTGCGCATATCAAGGCCTCTGCTATCTTAGGACTTAACGAACTTCTAAACGGATCAAGAGTAGGCCTTTCAATGCAAAATTCAGAAGCTACTGTATCTACTGGAATTGCAAACACATCCTTTGCTACGCACGACAAAACTGGATATCTTGTAGCATTGAGTTTCCACCAATTGAAAGTATCAAATTTGTCATCATCGCAAAGATATGTAGTTGCCTCGGACAAGTATTTATCTACCTCGTGCTTTATCACGCTCTTATATTTCTTTTCTAAATATTTGCGGAACTCATAGTCATCCTCATCCCACATCTTGGTTTTATAACCTTTAAAACTCATCTCTGTTACATTATCCTCACTTGATAGCTGATCATCGTTAGAAGCTTCCATACCAGTGGAAGGATCCAAGGCACTGTAAAAATCATAAAGACGAAACAAGAGGTCTTTGATACATTTTGTCATTTGTTCAACTCCATCATCACCATACATCTTACGAAATCAAAATGCCACATTATCCAACTTATAACGCGGATCAAGTACCACTGAAATGATGATCAATCTGTTAATGCTGTCAGTGGAACTGTGATTCTGGTTATATTTTTCCTTCATAACAGTTACCATTGTACCGATAAGAGGATCTTCAGTTTTGTTCAATCTTGTCAATTTATGTTGAATTGGACACATGTTGTGAAACTATAAGTTAGAGGTGACATACAAGGGAGTTATACATACCTAAGTCGCATAATAGAACATCTTCAAAACGTTGACACAAGATTGAGCTTTTTCCCAATCGTTATGCGAAGGTGGTCCTGTCTTCCCTTTGCAACACTCATCCTCCAAGAAATAGGTAGCAAAAGATCCATCCTCCTCTTGTAAACGCTCAAATGCTTTTCAGAATTTTAAAGCACATGCCAACATCAAATAAGTGGAATTCCACCTATTAGACTTATCCAAGACGACAAAATCTTTAGCCTCAATTTTCTCAAGCTCAATATATGTTTTAAATTTTTGTACTCTCACATCAGTAGATCTTACATATCTCACAGAATTTTGGATGCTAGCAATTGAATCATTCATGTCTTTCAAACCCTCATTCACAGTCGAATTAATGTCATGTGCAAAACATTGCAACTGCAGAAACTCACCTTCTAATATGGTCCAATCTGCAGCATTCCAATTTTTCAACTTCTCCTTCGCATAGTTGATACCTCCATCATTTGCACTCACATTTCCAACATTTACTGTGAACACCCTCTCTATGCCTCAACTAAGCAGACATGACTCAATGATCTTTCCAATAGTTTCTCCTTTATGATCAGGTACCACACACAAGTTCAGTATCTTTTTATGTAACCGCCACTCATCATCAATATAATGGGCCGTGAGAACCATGTAGTCAGTATTTTCAATTGAAGTCCAATAATCAACACTAAGAGAAACCCTTTGCTTTTTAGAGGAAAACATGCTTTTCAATAGTTCTTTTTCATGTAAACAAAGCCTACATGCATTCATAACAATTGCTTTCCAAGAAGGGGGACCAGATTTAGGGTAAGCTGCAGCCCAGAATCTTTGAAATCCTTCCCCTTCCACAAACCTAAAAGGCAGGGCATTGAGAATCACCATTGTAGTACATGCCTCTATACAAGCTTCTTTATTGACTGTTACTGCTACAAGATTACTACTGCAACCACTCTCATCAGTTTCAAAGTTTATAACCTTCTGCCTTGATCTACTTTTGTACTCACGTTCATAGTTCAAATGATACTGTAACACATCATTCCCACTATTTTTACTATTATATGGAATGGTTGCACCGCAATGTTCGCACTCACACAAACATATATAATTACCTCCTTGAGTTTTCATATTACCACCCGCTACTTTACGTTCTGATGACTTTCTTTTCTTGTTATCAGTGACAGGACGGCTTGTTGCTCCACTAGAGGAAGCTTTAACAACTTCATGCTTTGAAACAGGAACCCCATCTTGCCCTGCACAAATCAACATTAAATATAGCTTAAGAACATAGACTGTCAATCATTTTTATGAAAATATTAGTTCAACTTTGGCAATTGTTCAAAACAATAATGAAAGTAATAAAAAGACATGATGTGTACAATAACAAGTAAAGCTGTTATCAAATTTACATAACTTCTAATATAATTAGCGTGATTTCTAGTAACTATGAAATAACCATAAAAATTATATACAATAGGGAAATCATTGTCTGATTTTCACTCTATCATACAAGAGCAATATATTTACTATTCGATTAATATCCGTTCAGTTCTGGTCTAAGGCTTCAACGAACCTAAAAGGCAGTTCATTGATAATCACCATTCTAGTACATGCCTTTATACCAGCTTCTTTACTAACCTCTACTGCTAGAAGATTACTACTGCAACCGGTCTCATCAGTTCCAAAGTTTACAATCTATTGCTTTTTTCTACTTTTCTACCCTTCGCATTCAATGTTCAAATGATCCTGTAAAACATCTGTCCCACCATTTTCACAAATATGCGCAATGTTTGCACCACAATATTTGCACTCAACACAAACAATTATAATTGCCTCGAGTTTTGGTATTGCAACCAGGCACTTTAGGCTCCCTTGATGATTTTCTTTCCTTTTTGTCAGCAACAGGAGAGCTTGTTGCTCCACAAGAGGAAGCTTTAACATCTTCATGCCTTGAAACAAGAACTCCATCTTCATCCATCCCAATTTTCAACTTGGCAATCAACATTGAATATAAATTACCATCATGCATAGTCAATTTTTTTACAAAAATATTAGTTCATTTTTCACAACTGTTCAAAAAATAAATCTACCATCAAATATACAAAGTCTGTACTTCACTTAAACGTGATTTCTCTAATAACTATCCAATAACTATACAAATTATGTAGGAAAACCAGCACTATATTTACTAAACGATTTACACTCATTCAATTCTAATCCAAGACTTCAACGAAATCTAAGTTTCCAAAATAAAACAATTAAAAATTAAAAAAATATATATTTTTATAAAAGATTATGTAACCAATCACACTAATATAATTACAGGTTACTAGTAATTGAACTCTAATTCAAGGGTTCACAAAAATTAAAAGGTTAAATAAAAAGCTCAAAAGAAAACAAATCACTATAATCACTACCATATAACGATACAATATCCACATCCTTCAATTTTAGGGATAGTATTCTATCATTATTTCTTTTAAAGATTTTTGAGTTACTACTAAATATTTCACAACCAATAAATATAAAGGATCTATATAGTAGCTAAATCCACGTGTACCCAGAAGGGCATGTCGCAGCAAACTTTGTGCTTAAATAACCACGTTATCGTGCAGTAAGAATATAGTTACTAAAAGATGAATACCCACTTCATTATAATTCAAAAGTTGAATATCCATTTCATTATAATCCAAGGGTTTGATGGAAATGAAAATTTTTAAAAATAAAACAAATAAAAATAAGAAAGAGAATATATCTTATTAACTTCATGCACAATATAAAGGGAACGCTTGATACCAGGATACTCCGGCGGCGGCTGGTGGCGGATGGCGGCGGCGGCGGATTTAGATGATGGGAATGAAGAATTTGTGTAATTGAGAAAAGGCGGGAGTCATTTGGGTAAACTGTACAAAAAAATGGCGGGGAAATGTTTACGTTTTTTTTTTTTTTTTTTTTTTTTCACTTGGAGCTTTGGATTAAATTCTTATGGGGCGGGTCAGGTTTTTAGATGACAAAAAATTTAACATCCAAAATAGTAAAAAATATGGAATAAAAGAAAAGTGGTTACTAGTAAAATTACCTATATTTGTATTAACCTTTTGGCTTTTGTTATTATTATTTTTTTTCATGGATAATGTTTAATTATTATGAATTTACTTGTAGAACTTTGAGACCATATACAAATTCTTTTCATTGTGCAAAGTAGAGTTATTACAGTGGTGAAAATGTCATCTCCATCCATGCAGCCAAGGTCATGAGTTTAAGTGTGTAGTGGATTTCTTCTGTCACATACTGTGAGTTGCCCCTCCATATGATGTGGGTTACTTCTCCACGCGATGTGGATTGCTCTCTCTCGACTTAGAGCTATTTTTAGATTATGCTTCAAAATTATGTGTGTCCCCCTTGTGCCTTTTGAACTAAGCTTCAATTAAAAAAAAAATGGGAATTGTACTTAAAAGTAGAGATTTTTTGGGAGACCGTCATGCATGCAATGGCAGGAAGTATTGAAGTGGAATCTCAAGTGGGTATTTTTAGGGTTCAAGTTGGGTTGGGTTAAAATTTTTTCAATCTAACTAAATCCAATAAATTTTTCAACTCAATCCAACTCAACTTAATAATAATTGAGTTTGGTTAAATTAGATTGATTAAGTTGGATTTAATTTGTCAGAAAAACACAAAAAATCTAACTGAAAATTCTCATAATCTCAATTGATTATAAATAATAAAGATTCAATTATTATAAATAAAAGATTCAATTCACCATAAAAGTTGTCCTTAATTTTCATCCCTAACAAATGTTTTTCTAGAGAAGGAGAAAATGTTAAATTTAGAACTAAGAATAGGTGTTTGTCGATTCGAATTGGATTAGATTGAAAATTTTTTAACTTAATTTAATTTTTAGCTCAACCCATTCTATATATATATATATATATATATTTTTTAAAATTTAAACCAATTCAACTTAATAAAAAACGATTGAGTTGCGTCGAGTTTATCGGAGATGTCCACCCCTATTCTCAATGGTGTGATGTGACATGACATGACATGACAGGCTTCCCCGTTACTATATAATCTCACTTCTTCTCAATCCATTAATTACTAACCTTCACCCGCCGCATTGCAGCATGTATTCCATTTCCGGTGTTCGCCTTCGCTTTTCGTCTTCATCTACTTCCCACTCTTCTGGTTTGAATATCACTACCCTTTATATTTGTTATTATATATCGAGTTTTGATTAATACATTGTTTATTCTTATATTATACCTATACATACCAAGATGTAACTTTATTTTTATTGTTATTGTTATTACTTGGAGAATCTTAATTCCTGCCTTTATTTCTCCATGTTCAGCATTGATATGAGAGTCTTGAATTTATTTTATTCTTTCTCTTTGGTTTGATAGTTTTTGAACTTCATATGTCAACTTCACTTTATTGACATATTTACTATCAGGATATATGTGCAGCCACATTTTTGTTCGCAGGTTAAATTACCCTTTTTCGGAGAATGTTAATATACTTGAAAGTCTTAGTAATCGTGTATTTATTCATTTATTTGAATTATTTTAAATGCAAGAGTGAATAGGTCATATTTTATTCGGATTCTTTGTCTCGGTCGAGAAATGACTTATGAGTTCTGAGTAATTATTTATTTATTTTTCTAGTGATGATTGTAGTGACAATTAGTCACCGCTATTTGTCCATGTGAGGTTTAGTCTTGCCCTCGTAGGAGTGTGGCGGAAGTAAG
The DNA here is from genome assembly GCA_019925255.1 of Litchi chinensis. Taxonomy (NCBI): domain Eukaryota; kingdom Viridiplantae; phylum Streptophyta; class Magnoliopsida; order Sapindales; family Sapindaceae; genus Litchi; species Litchi chinensis. Next base: position 8,624,166 of record CM034464.1, on the reverse strand, counting down.
GTGCTGTCGTATCCTCAAAAACCACAGATTTGAGACGGAATTGAGTGTGACAGAGACAGAATATTGCTATATCCTCCTTGAACCACAAATGAGCACGATGGCATTCTCAGGATTTAAACTAGATATCTCATGGGTGTTTTGGTTTCAAGGAGGATACGGCAATACCTGGCCTTTGCCACACTCCTTCAAAGACAAGGTCAAACCCCATATGGACAAATGGCTATCGTGGCGACCAAGACTCACTACAATAACCTATATAGTTTCTAATCAAATATTAAGAGAACTTGTATTATTATTGTTTTTTTTTTTGTTATGTACAATGAAAGTTTATATTGTTAACTTTAAAAATTGATTTTGCTTTTGCAGGTTTGAGGCGTGGGGTAAATGGAAACTATATTTCACGTTCTAGTCATGAATCTGATGAAGGTTTCTTTCCTTGTCCTTTGATTCATTTTAGTAGGACTGAAGGAGGTAATGGTAATGGTTGTTTTGAGTGCAATTATTGTGGTCAACTTATTGATTGTGCTAGCAATATTGATGGGGATTCTGTTTTATGGGCTCATTTGGAGATTGACTGCGGAGAGTATGGGAATAGAGTGGTCGATGACAGGCAAAATATCTCGAGTTTCAAAACTGAAGACAAGTGTGAGAGTAGTTGTGGTAGTAATGTTGTTAGGGGTGAAGAAGCATGTATTGAAGCGTGTGCTAAACTGATAGTTCTTGAAGAACTACCTTTCAAATATGTGGAACAAGCAGGATTTCGTAGTTTCTGGAGACATAGTGCCCCGTATTATGACCCCCCTTCTCGTTTTACAATGGCTAAAGAAGTGTATCGGCTTTATTTGCATGAGAGAGGACTATTGAAAAGTATGTTGTCATCTACTAAGCAAAGGGTTTGTCTTAGTATTTATTATTGGACTTCAATTCATGATATTGACTACATGGTTCTCACAGCTCATTATATTGATGATGAGTGGCGTTTACAAAAGAAAATGTTGAACTTTTATGTAATTCCTGATCACAAGGGAGAGACTATTGGAGAGACCATTGTCTTATGTTTGCGTGACTGGGGCATAGGCATGGAAAGAGTGTTTACAATAACACTCGATGATGTGAGTGCAAATCTGGCAGGTATTGACTACATGAAGGAACAGTTTGGGAGTCAAGATGTGGATAGAATGGTATTGAAGGGAGAGTTATTACACTTGCAGTGTTTTACACATACTGTGAATTCTATTGTGAATGAGCACTTCAAAGATATCTATGACGATGATTCAATTGTTAGCATCCGCAAGGCCATAAACTATGTAAGATTCTCTTCTGAGCGTTTCGAAAAATTTAAAACATGTATTAAGCGTGAAAAAATTAAGAGTAAAGCCCTTGTTGACTTGGATGTGCCTAATAGGTTAAAAACCACCTATTTGATGCTGGTAGGTGCTTTAGATCTTCAAAAAGCATTTAAGAGATTAGAAGAAGAGGATGGAGATTTTGTCGCCCATTTATCAAAGAATGAGAGTTGGGGAAGGATCATGGGGCCACCTTCAAACGATGATTGGGAGAAAGCTCGAGCGATTGTTGGTCTTTTGAAGATTTTTTATAATGTCATTTTGAAATTTACTACTCCTTTATCTGTCACTTCGAACATATATTTTCGTGAGATACGCTCAATCCAGTTTGAATTAACACAATTGAGCAAAAGTGGAGACCCTGTTATTGGTACAATGGCAACTACTATCAAGAAAAAATTTGACGAGCACTGGGGTTCGATTGACAGCATACACAAATTGTTGATGGTTTCATCTGTGCTTGACCCGCGTTATAAGTTGGACCAATTGACATTTGGTTTTGATGAGATATACAGTGACTCGGAAGTTGAAAATTTTACGAGAAGTATCAAGCAGCTGTTGTTCCATCTTTATGATGTTTACAGTGCCTTGGACACTTCCCATGGTGTTCAGTCATTGAATGGAATGGACGTGGATATGGAAAAAAACAAACACAATCTTTCTGCTGAAATAAAAAATTTTCCAGGAGGGAGTGGTTGCAGTAGTGAGGTGAAAAATGAGGTGGATAGGTACTTGTTGGAGGCAAATGAAGATCCCCTCAATGACCAGTTTGATACTCTATATTGGTGGAAACTCAATGCTACAAAGTATCCAATACTGTCTTGCATAGCAAGGGATGTATTTGCAATTCCAGTAACTACTGTAGGTTCTGAATCCGCTTTTAGCGGTGAAAGGCCTATGCTTAATGAGTATAGAAGTGTAATGGATTGGGACATCGTGCAGGCCTTGATGTGCACAAAAGATTGGTTAGAATCTTCAGTTGGGTCAGATGACAATGAACCTTCAGTTGAGTCAGATGACAATGAATGAGTCAGGTAACATAGCATTTATAAATTGCTATGTTGTAGCTTTGAATATGCAAACTTAAATTAATGTTATGTTTATGGGATCTACTTGTCAGCAGATTGCTTGGTTGGTGATTGATATCATGTTTTGCTGGTTGTTGCTTTGATAAGGTAATTGTTGTCATCTGAGAGTTTTTGATACTAGTATAACTGTATAACTTACCTTCTGTCTTTTGTTTAACTACTGAAAAGCACATTTCATGTCTTTTAGCATGCTAATGCTCTAGAAGGTGGATCATGTATTCCTGGGAAGTAGGAATTTGAACAACTTACAGATTTTGGATAGCTTGTATTTATCTTATTGCAGTGGATTTGCTTCTCCAGTTATCAACTGTTCTATTAGTGTCCATGGATATGGGCAATTTTTGGATCTTGTACAAGCTTTATGTTTCATTTATGCCGTACAATTAAAGGTTACCCAGGCTGGTGCTATTGGGTTTGTTTTTCCTTGATTTTTCGTTGCAATTTGTTGAAAGTTAAAAGATGTGGTTAATTTACTGGGTGCAGCTACAAAGACCCATCGTTCTTTAAATAGAAAAACAACCATTAACACATTGAAAAACATTCAAGGTGCTTGAGGTAAAATGCGTCTTATATTCATATCACGTCATATGATCTTAATAACCAATCACACAATCACAATATAATCTTATGTCACATAACATAATATGGACAGTAGAAGTATGCTGTTTTGCAAGTATGGGAGCTCTTCATCTTTTAATTGGCACGCTTGAACTGGGTAATAGCCTGTTTTACCAGTCTATGACCAAACAGTAAACACTAATCGAATATAAGAAAAGATGAATAATATAGAATTCATTTTTGTGTATAGAGAAATTAAAGATTGGTTAAACATAATAATATCACAATCAAATACTATTGAACAATTTGGATTCGTAGTTCGCTCAATAGGAGACAATCACTATTATAATAAAACCTGTCACTTTCATAATAAAAATATAAATATCTACTCTCATAATTAAGATTGTAAATATCTACTTTCATTATAACAATTCAATAACTATTCCTAAAATAAGACTTGCAAAGGTCAAATACTAATTGCATACTTGAATATCTACTCTCTTAAATATAAGATAATTCCTCTCATAAAACGAGAAGAAAACTATCCATATATATTACAATATAGGTTTTGTCAAAATTAAACTCCTAAATCTTTGGAAGACTATGAAGGTACGTAATCAAAGACTATGAAGGTATGTAATCATGTATGTTAAAAGGTGATTTTTCTTTTAGTAGAAAAAAATAAAAAGAGAAAAATCGTTTTAAATTTAGACCTTAACTTTATTGAAAATTATGATTATCATGAGTTCAATTTACTTTTAATTTGTTTGAAGAGAACAAATAAAGTTTAGTTAAGTATGTCATCTCCTGACTATGTTATTTAAATGGAAAAAAATACATATGGAGGGAATAGCAATATAACGTCAATGAAATTGATTCATTATGTTTATTTAAAAAAAAAAAAAAATACAATGCTATACAATTGAGTTAAAAGAAATTATATAATTTTGAATAAACTTAATTGCAAAGTCAAAGGATACCATTACCTTGTCAAAAGCAACAAGCAAAGCATGATGTCAATTAGCAATCATGTATCTGCTACCACTCAAGCAGATTCCAGAAACTTTGGGTTAAATTTAAAATGTATTTAAAAGAAATGAATAAATTAGCAAGCTATATTGTATACATAACATAAAAATTTAAATTGTTTTCTAAATCAAGCAATTAAGAAAAAAAATTGTCACCTCGATACATGATTTATCATCATTTGAAACAACCGAAGATTGTAACTAATTTTCTGTGCACATCAAGGCTTCCTATCTTAATAAAGGTCAAGAATATGCCTTTCAATGCTAAATTTAGAAGCAGAACATACTGTAGATGCTAGAACAAGTACATATTCACCTTGTTTTTTTATCACTCTAACACCTTTGCTCGTATTCATAATTTTCGAATTCATCGATGATCCGAAATAAATAATCGTCCACCATAACACAATAGAAGCTTAGATTCTAGAGGGAATGTCCAAATCATTGTAAAAATCATACATACAAAACAAAAGGTGTTTAATAATTCTTTTCCATTTATTCAACCTCAACGCCTCCATATATATATATATATATGTATATATCTTTACCACTTTACCAATAAGGAAATCTTCAATTTTGCATCGTTTTGTTCATGCAAATTGAACCAAACTTGTATTGCGAAAATACAAATTGGAAGTGACACACAAAAAAGTAGCAATAGTTGAAAGTCGCATTACAGAAATTCCTCAAAAAGTCAACGCATTGTTGAGCTTTTTCACAATCATCATTCGAAGATGGCCCAGTCTTCATATTGCCACCACACTCCTTCAAGAAATGGGTAACAACATATGTACATGTACATGCTCTTCCGCTGACTGCTTAAACACATGAAGTCATAAATCATAATTAAACTTTTGAAGTAACTGTCAACATCAAATAGGTTGCGTTCCATCTACTAGACACACAGCAAGATTTTACAAACATCCTTCTACACCCGTTTAATTTTTTTCTTTTGTTAATATAAAAGATTGTCCAAACCTTCAGATTATTGATAGTACAGTTTAAATGATTACCCTCGTAACCATGAGATTACTATTCTTGTTAAACTTATATTTTAATAGAATAAAAGGTTAGACTCAAATCTTTAACCTTTTAAAATTAAAGAAGATATTCAACCATTCCTATTAAAGAACTGTATATAATAATTTTTTAATCTCATAGAAAATGTTTGTCATGACGTTTCAATAATTTTTTCCTTTTGATTAATCATCATCCATATATAGGATAGTGAGAATCATATACCCGACATTTTTAATAGAAGAGCACTGATCAATACTAAGCCATGCCCTTTGCTCATAAAAGGTAGTATATTTGAGGATTACCATTCTAATGCATGCATGGACACTAGCTTCTTCATTGTTATTCATTACCGCAACCATTCTCATTATCAGTTCCAAAGTATGTATTAGGGGCTTTTATTTGCTCCACATTGTAGTTTGTACAATAGAGTTACAAACATGTATTAAATAATACAGTACAACCATAAGCGTTTGAGCTGCTACTGCTATTAGGCAGTGCAGTATTGCACTGATTGATGCAAATAATCAATGTCTTTGGTTAATTCAAAAAATAATAATTATAGGGGAGAACTTCATTTAGTTTTTATATTTTTTAAAAATTTATCATTTTTAAATACGAATTTATTTATAGTTTTAATACAAATAATTAATGTAAACTAATAATAATTTTCTAATAATAATAATAATGTCTCTGGTACAACAACCTGTGTACTAGCTTTTTGTTTTTTATATGATTTGCTAGTCCAAGATTCAATTGGCACCAGTAGTGATAGATGTAGAGACACTATCTGGGAATCAGTTTCCAGGAACCGAATGAAGTAATCCACACCTGAGTAGGTGGATGGCTCACATGTATGTGGAGGAGACCCAGATAACCTGTGCACTAGTTACTACACAGAAAACAAGCGGGTTTAGGTTGTATTAGAAATGTGTGACATTTTCTTTTAAATCAAGACATCAAACTGTATGGTATATTGAATTACTTATATATGATATTAAAATATTACTTAAATAAAAGTACAAAAGGTTTAAACTTTTATTAAATATAATTTTGAAAATAATTTAATTAAACAATAATAACAAATTATATTATTTATAATTATAAACTTAATATAAAGCATTTTTTTTAAAATAAATATTAAATGCATCCACTCTTATCTTAATTGGACGTACACTTCCCTTTCACATTTGTGATAGTGGTTTAAACCCATCTCAGTTTATGTATAGAGTTTTCTTTACTTATTGTATGAGTAAATATCTTACTGTTATAAAACTATATTTTTTGACCACATTTATAATGTTTACCTTCAATAAATTCAGATAAATTTTTAACCGTTAAATAAATTTTGATTACCTTATAATTATATAAAAATAAATAAATATAAAATAGGTTTAATCATATAAATGCACGAGAAATATTGTTATAATATAATCGTCATCTTTCACGCCACTATATAAACATGTTAAATTAAATTCGTGCGAGAAATATTGTTGTAATACAATCATCATCTTTCACTCGAGAAGGCTTTAAACTAAATCTCTATTTGAACTAGTCGGTTGGGTTTGTTCGAGTTAGATCAAAAAACATTATATATGATCCTAAAGAAAAGATTTTTTATTTCATAAAGTGGGAATATGATCATACCATAACCTAGTCTCAGGGAGATTTTAAACTTTCACTTTATTTGAGTTAGTCGATTCGGTTCGACTCTATCACCTGTCAACCTCAAATCTTAAAAATTATAGTTGGATTATTTCTCATCAGTTTAAATTTTTGAGTCTGATATAACTAACATGATATCAAAACTTGAAAGTTCTTGATTCAAACTTTTTCTTCTCCTTTTATTTCAAATTCTTATTATACATGTTACAACAATATGAGACATTTAGCATATGTCCAATATCTATCATTTATCCACGTTATATGTGAAATGACATATCATGTGTCAACCTCAAATTTTATATACTATAGTTAGACAATTTCCTCAAGTGTTAAATATATACTTTAGTTAGACAATTTCCTCAGTTTAAAGGGTGTCATTTGTCATCCTCAAGTGTTAAATATTATGGTTGGATCATTTTTTTATCAGTTTAAGTGACATGTTACGTATCAACCTCGAGTCTTAAATAATATAGTTAGATTATTTTTCTATCAACTTAAATTTTTGGATCTAATGATAACTAATAAATTTCAATTATACCGAAAACCATTATACATGGTCCTAAAGAAAAGATTTTCTTTTATTTCATATGGTAGGATCGTGCTAATACCGCAACCTAGTCTCGAGGAGATTTTAAACATCCGCTTTACTTGAGCGAGTTGGTTCAGTTCTAGTGACATTGAAAAACATTATATATCATCCTCGTGTATTTATTTATTAATTTAATTTCATAAGTTGGAATATGCTAACGTGCACCGGGACGACAGAAGAGACCAAACCAAAGTCATGAAGAGAAGCCACATATGAGCCCAGCGTTGCGAGTCACGAACGACCAACTCACCTCTCTCTTTCGACCTGTCTTCATTCGCGAAACTGTCTGTATTCGTTCCCATTTTTCACGTTTTTCTTCTCTCTCTACAAATAAACCCTCGTTTCAATTCGCTAAACACCCTCCAATTGCTTCTTCAACCGATCAAACTTCGATCAAAACTGCTCATAATATCATCTTTAGATCGATTATCTCCAAAACCCCACATCGGATTTTGATTCAATTTGATAAATAAAGAAGCTTTTTGTGATAAAAAGATTCACCTTTGTGTTTATTGAATCGGGGTTTTTAGGTTTTGATTGAATTTTGGGGGGTTTGTTGTTTTTTAAGGTATTGATTGGATCGGATTGTGGTAACGGTGTGTGGCCAAGTGGGGTTTTTGGATCAGGGTATTTTTAGGTGGGGTTTGGGAGATTAGGGTTTATTTTCTGTGTGTTGTAGTTGGTGGGGGTGTGATTTTGGAGGGATGGATTCGAGTAGGAGAGCGGTGGAGTCGTATTGGAGATCGAGGATGATTGATGCCGCCACGTCTGATGAAGACAAGGTGGCGCCTGTTTACAAATTGGAAGAGATTTGTGAGCTTTTGAGATCAGCTCCTGTCAGTGTTGTCAAGGAGGTCTCTGAGTTTGTCTTGAAGCGGCTCGAGCACAAGAGCCCCCTTGTTAAGCAGAAGGTAGTCCTTCTGTTTTGTTGTTTGAGTTGTTGAATGTGTTGAATTATGTGAATTTGAATTGAATGCTTATTGATTACATATTATTTTTAGCTGTTTTGAATGCTTATTTGTTGCTATGAATGTGAAAGTTTGAGTCTTGCTTGGAAATTTGTATAGTTATGTAGAACTCATACAAGGGTCTCAATCATAGTGTATAGCCTTGAAAGTAATAGTTAAATGTGTTGCATTGTGTCTGTTGATGTGACTTTGGTGCGGTTGAATATTGATTGTATGTCAAAACATGTTGAACTTGATTGAAGTAATTTTTAAATGTTATTGGGAGTTTGATGAGTGAATAATAAGTGAAGTTAGTCAAATGATTATGTAGGCTTATTGCAGTTTTTATTTTATTTATTAATCTATTTATTTTTCCTTGAAATCTTTTTTGACACTAAGCATTGGTGTTATGTTGTGCTGTGGAACGTGGAATTGGGTGTGATATTCTTTGTTTGGTTTTGGGGAAGTGTAGAGCAGAGTTGGAAATTTAGTTTTGATGAATGGCTTATTTACTAGCATCTTGGCATGATGTATGAAAATCATTTGAGGTGTTGCTTTATTTTTTCTTTTTATGTTTTGGTTTGTGTATTGTTGTTTGGGAGGTTGGGGAGGTGGGGATATTGATTGATGAGTCAGTCTAGTCTTATATTTTTGCTTTACATTTTTTTTTTAATATGCTCATTGAAGATAGAAATCGGTGTTCAAGATGTGAAGACTAATTGAATTAATTTGTAGAAAATTGTCTCACATTTTGTTCATCCATGCAAACTGATTTTTGTGTTGTATTCTGCTTAAAATAGTGAATCTTACTAATATTTATAATGGTCAATGACTCTCGTTGGAGTGATAAGCTTGTAGCTTTAAGTCTTTAACTGCCATGATCTTTTGTCTTCATTGGCTTTGATTAGGGATTTATACCTTTGTATATTGGAGCGACATTGTAGTATATACCAATAATCCTCAAAATATCCTGGCAGGCACTGAGGTTGATAAAATATGCTGTTGGAAAGTCTGGTGTGGAGTTCAGACGGGAAATGCAAAGACATTCGGTGGCCGTTCGACAGTTACTTCATTACAAGGGTCAGTTGGATGCTTTGAAGGGAGATGCCCCAAATAAGGCTGTGCGTGAAATGGCTCAGGAAGCTATGTCTGCTATCTTCTCCGAGGAAAGCAAACCAGCAACTGCGCAAGATCTTAATAAAAGAATACAAGGATTTGGTAATACGAACTTTGAAATGCCAACAGAAGATAAGAAATCATTTCTTAGTGAGGTAGTAGGTATTGGAAGTGCATCTATCAAGCAGGGACTAAGTAGTTTTACTCAAGGCCATTCAATGAGAAAGAATGACAATGGAACTTACAAAAGTCCAAATCTTCGGAGATCATTGACAATAGAGAACGACCATACAGACAGATATGAACCAGTTGAATTACGCAATGAAACTCAGGGTAGTTTTGGAGTTTCAAAAAATGTGGCTGGGGGACCTTGGAACCAGGAATCCAGAGCAATGAAGCCCGAAGCATCAAATGGGGACTCAAGTACAAATCATGCTGAGGGTAAAACTCGTGAAGAGAGGTTGTTAGAGACCATTATCACATCTGGTGGTGTACGTCTTCAACCCACTCGAGATGCCATTCAGGTTTTCCTTGTGGAGGTTGCCAAGTTGGATGCATGGGCATTGAGTGAGGCCCTTGAAATAAAGCTTCGATCTCCAATGTGGCAGGCATGCTCTTTTCATTGATTTTTTGTTTAGATATGAATGCCATCTACCCCTCTCTGCTCAACCAAAACAGAAATAATTCATGCACGCTCTCACACTGTGTCTGATCCATATGCAATATTGTTCACATCAGATTATTACAATCACTTGTTCCTATATTTCTTACAAGTATTTTAATCTAGAAGTTTCTTTAATTTCCACTGAAATTATTGTATTTACAGGTTCGCATGAAAGCTGTCTGTGTCCTTGAGTCAATATTGAGGAGGAATAATGATGAAAAATTCTTAATTGTTGCTTCTTACTTTAGTGAGAACAAAGATGCTGTGGTTGGATGTTCAGAGTCTCCTCAAACTTCTCTGAGGGAAAAGGCTAACAAGGTAAATGTGATTTTCAGAAAAGGTTGTTTTATTTATGTCTGACTTTTAGTCATCTAATAGAGTGGGCTGATGAGATGATATGTGGTGTCTTGTATATGGCCTAGCAATTCAATTATACAGTTTCTGTCATGAGCATAGTTATAGAAATTGGAAAACTTTTATTGGAAAAATTATCTTTTAGTTTTAAAGAATTTTTATAGTCAGTAAAGTCAGATTTGAGCCTCCATCCCTTTGTTTTTTTTTTGGGGGGGGGAGCTATGTGCCTTTCTTGATGTGTTGTCACTATTTGGGCCATTATGATATTACATTTTCAAATCTTTTTGATTCATCATGATTTTGATTTTAGGATGTGTCAGATTTCTATTATTTTATTGTTCTGTAATTTTTGCAGCTTCTTGGTTGATGTTGTTAACTTGTTACAAAGCAAATGGCTTGTAGCTTGATGTTGTAATAAAGCAAATGGCTTTCAGCCATATCACCCTTGCATTGTGTCATTTAGGTCTCATTTGATATGCAAAATTGGACAAGAAGGGATAGGGCAAGATAGGATTGGATGGGATGGGGATAAGATTAAATGAGATTAAATTAGTATTATATTGTGTCTGGTGTAGTTGGAATTGGTTTGGATCGGATTTGATTAAATTAATTTAATATTCATGTAAATTGAATTTTAAATAAAAATATAATAAATTAATATTATAATATATGTAATATGAATAAAATAAAAATTTAAAAGCTAAATAAATAAAAATTAAAAAATATTTTTTAATAAATTTTAAATGTATAAACTTTATAAATCTATTAAATAAATTTGTAATTATAAAATATATTTAATATTATAATAAATTTTTATGTTTTTTAATAAATAAAATTAAAAAATTAAATTAAACTAAAAGAAAAAAGAAATTCCACATCAGCAGGATTGCAAAAACCCACCAATGTTTGGAATCCCACTGATGTAGGGGTTTTTTTTTTGTGGGACCTACGTAGCTTTGGATGAGAAATTTGTTTGGCAGCTAGGACAAACAATAGAATTGGGGGAAAAAGAAAAATTTCCCGACCCCTAAAAGCTGATATTTGGGGCAGTTTTGGATGAGAAATTTTCCTACCCAAAGTTGTGCAGGCACCACAAAGAAAATTTATATTAGTGAGAATTCAATATGCCCACCAATGCTGGTGAGTTTTCTTTTTTCTTTTTAATTCTATTTATTTAAAAATATAACAGTTTACTATAATATTAAATATATCTAATAATTACAAATTTATTTAATAGTTTTATGTAGTTTATACATTTAAAATTTATTAAAAATTAATTTTTTAGTTTTACTTATTTAACTTTTAAGTTTTTATTTTTTATTTATATTAAATATATTTAAGATTAATTTATTATATTTTATTTAAAATTCAATTTATACAAATATTAAATTAATTTAGTTAAATTCAATTCCAATTACATCAAACACGGTATAATACTAATTTAATCCAATCAAATCCTATCCTATATCATTCAATCTAATCTTGTCCCATCCCATCCTAGCCTATCCTGCGTACCAAATGGGGCCACGGAGTAATCAAATGACATCATATTTTTAGTCGGATACTTGTATGAATAGAGATGCAAGGTTTTGTAATTAGCATCTTGAAAACAAGTAATACCAGAAGCTCTATCTTTATGCAATAGTTTTATTTCTCCTATTTTATACATTATTGTTTTATAACAGATGTTTATTACACGAATAATTTTCTTACTTTTCTCCCTTGATGACAAAAACTTGGTTTATTACGCTTGTAAAAGAAAATGGGTATTTTCATAATGGGCTACTTTTGCTACTTATATGGTGGCGGTACTAAGTTTGTTTTATAAAACTTTCTAGGTCCATGGTGTTATACTATGTTGATCACAAAAATGCCTTCCTTTGATATTCAGGTCCTGGGCCTTCTTGGTGGAGAGCAGGCAGCTGGCTCGGTGAGTGGTTCACAGAAATCAGTGAAGACTGAGAGTGCTCCTTCTGTTCAGATGCCTGACTTAATAGACACAGGTGATTTTGATGATTACAATGGAACAGATAAATCCTCAAGTAATCTAAGTGATCAAAACATAGCTAATCTGATGGCACCGGCCTCCCCTCTAATTGATGATTTGTTTGGAGATAGTTTGGGCACTGGTGTGAGCAACAGTGAACAAAAAAATGATGATGACCCCTTTGCAGATGTATCGTTTCACACCAATGAGAGTCGACAGCGTGTAGATGATCTCTTTTCTGGAATGAGTGTCGGTGATAGAAGTGCCGGTGAAAGTCATGGGGCAGCTAGTAAAACCGATTCCAAATTTTTTGATATTTTTGGTTCCAACTCTGAAATCCCACTGGAGACAGAAAACCAAAGAAAAGATGTGAATGATTTGATGGCAGGCTTATCCATCAATGAGAACACGTCAAATTCAACACAGAAAGGAGCCTCTTCAGCATTGTTATCTGAAAGCCTTTTTTCAGAGTTAGGTAATCCAACCCAGCCAGTTTCAACAGATGCTTTGGGCAGCCTACTTGGTTCTCAAACAGCAGGGAGGAATGCAAATCCGGTGTTCCCCTATGGTACTATGCCAGCTAATATTCCTCCAGGCTTAATGCTAAATCCAGCCTTTGCTTCTCAGCCGATAAACTATGGTGCCATCTTTGCTCAGCAACAATTCCTTGCAGCAATGTCAAACTTTCAACACCTCGGTAACATGAATGCTCAAAATGCTGGTGTTAGTCAGGTGGTGGGAACTAATGGAGGTTATTCTTCAGCACTTCCAGATATATTTCAATCAAATTTTCCAACTCAGACTCCTACATCGATGATGAACAATTCAAAGAAAGAGGAAACCAGAGCATTCGATTTTATTTCAGTAAGTACACTTAACGGTTGGTTGTACTAATTTTTTTTTTTTTTTTTTTTTTATTGATATTGAGTTTAGAATTTACAACTTTATGTCTTCATTAAGTTCTTATATATAGTAATGCTACTTTTATGCTTTTCTTTTTCTCCCTTGGGAATTATCTTATGAAGCAAGCTTGATGGCTTAGAGCTAATATAATCTTGGGATTCTTTTATCAGTTAACCCATATTATTCTGTTGAAAGTCTCTTTTGCATCTTGTTTACGCAGAGGTTTCTGTAAATACGGCTTAAATTATTACTGAAGTAAAATTTGATTGCTGTGTGCATCTATCTAGAGGGCTGTAGGCTTCTCTTGTATGTGACAACTATTGCTTGTCTGACCATGTTTGACCATTGCTTGGCATCCTTATTCTGGCACAAGAATTATCTCTACACTAGCAGCTTAATTAAGCTTTTGCATTATGGTGACACGAGTTAAAAAATGTGAAGTCTTCTGGATTTTTTATTGTATCATGTTGCTTTTATATGTGATGAGCATTTACATTGATTTGACTCAAGTCTCTTGAGATTATGAAGCCAGTATATTTGGTGAAGTTGACATTGCCTATTTTATTTTCTCAAGTAACTTTAACCCTGATATTGTTGTCTATTTGTCTATCCTGTAGGACCATGTGGCTGCAGCTCGTGATCCAAAAAGGGTTGTGTAAGTTTTTGGGCTTATCCTCAGCAAGGAGGCTTATTTAAGGCAAATAGTTCGGCAGCAAGTTGTTAATCTTTCAACTGAGATGATCACATATTTTTTTGCAATAATAGCATGGGGATGTGGGACTGAAGCAACACAGAGCAGAACAGAGTATTGCATTGTTTGTATTTGGTATGGAAAATGAATGAGAAATTGTTGTGCAGTTAGCTTTTTAATTTTTAGAAGTCTGTACACTCATCACTTTTGTCTTTGCTTTGTAATGAATGTGTAGACTGTTTTCTCCTCTTTTGGCTTTCTTCTTTTCCCACAGTCCCATGCTTGCCTTGAGTTAAATGCACCACGAACCACACTAGTCAATAAAGAACAGAGTATTGTTGTTTTCAGTTGGTTTGAATTCTGTAGCAAGAGGTTTGTTTTTATTTTTTCATAGAATTTATTTATTTCGTGTCAAGGGTGAGTTTTTCATTTTATGCTAATGTAAATAAAGGTTTTACTTGTTGAGAAAAGAGCATGTGGTCTTGATGCGTTTGCTTGTGGATTGATATCTTAAAAATTCAGCCTTTAAGATTATGTCAAGAGTTGGATTCAATCATCGAAGTTCCACATTCAACCTTTTCTTAAGGTTTGAATATGATGTTGCTACACAGTATTTAACTTAGGTAGTCGCGTACTTTTTCACCTTCCAAGAGGATAGAGATTCAATTTTCATTAAGCATATATTATAATTTCTATGGATAACTTTATTTCCTTATGGAATATTATCTCTTATTCGTGAAAATAGATATTTGAAATGTACAAGTAATGTTTGAAATTAAGAGGTCTAATTTTAAGAGGACTTGATATTGCTGACTGGTACTATTTTTTCTATAATGTACGACACCAGCCAGTCACTTTGGGAATCTTGCAATTTTATGGTCCATAAACTCAGTTTAATCGCATTTATATTGACACTTAGGAAGCAAAACATTATAACTCTCAGGCTCTCAGTCAGCCTATGTACTTCAGTATAATGTGACACTGTTAGATTGACACTCCAGTGAGAAATTAAAAAATAAATACAATAAACACAACAAATGAAAGGAAAGAATTAGTTACTCAACTCAACAATCAATTATAATTTATTAAACCGCACCTACGGCATCTACAACATCATCTAACTCATCAAACGGTATATCATCTTTGAAAAGCAATTTAAGATATGGAAGAGCTTTAGGAATCACAGGCAAATCAGCCAAGTTAACACTCATCATGTCAAAAGCAATGCATGCTTTGTGCATGTGTTTACTATCAAACACAGGAATTTTTGGGTATCTTTGGCTGAAGTGGGTGAGAATGATACGATAAGCACCAGCAGAGGACCCAACTTCAATGGCTTCCTTTGTTGTGCTGTGGTTTCTTGCTACGGCCTCCTCCATCATTTCATCCTCAAAGGTTGCCTTCAAACATAATTATGAGACCTGATTAGCAGTCACGTTGACACAGAGTAACATCACCTAGGATCCTAAAACAACAGTGGAGATGTTCCAAGTTTTACATGGACAAACCTAAGCTCTAATAAGAGTGCTGCACTAGTTCATTTCTCAATCCTATAAATCACATAGCAATTGACTCAGCATAGCCAGGTACACCAACAAAGAAGAAAAAATGTCATGCCAGACACGACATTGACCAAGATTGCAAGCTGATTTTTATTTTTATTTTTTTATTTTTTTGAACTGGGACTAATTTTTAACTTAATTTGTTTACTAGAAGAACATTTCCAGGTTATGACAATCGATACAATTATACCAAATAAAAACACGAAAATTCACTACTTACCTCATTTATAAGAACTGTTGCTCCACGGGACGCTTCTATGAGCTCTGTGCAGGGCCTAGTGTCACCAGAATACACAATCTTCCACCCTGGTATTACTTTCCCAACGGTATTAATTCTGTCTGCTGCCCTCAAAACAATGCCGAATGCTTGGGGACAGTGCACAACAGGAAAGCTAACCAAGGTCTCTAATCCTGATTCACTAAGAACTTTTTTCATACTCTTTAGTAATGGAAAAGCCGTGCTGTTATCAACTGGCTTGTTCCAAAAACTCTGCATACGGCTTCCTTTAGTGAACAGATTTGACTCTGTATGGTTCACATTATTCTTGTTCATATCTTCATTATTAATTGGGCTTCCTGGACTCATGGAATCCTTATTTGATTCATCATAGCACTCAAAATCTTTCCATGAAGCTTCTGTAGTGAACCTACAATTAAGGAACTGCATATCTAGATCTTCAAGTCTTTGATATGCATCTAGAAATCGCTTAAGTTGCCCTGGACCTACAACAAGCAACGGTTCATGAGGCACTCCCTTCAACAAATCGCGCCGTAGAGCAAGTACTCTTGCTACACCCGTGTGGTGATCAGCATGAATATGAGAGATCCAGATACACTTTAGTTTTCTCACTGCATTGTCAGCACCCTCAACACCATATCTACTCTCAAGTTACACCAATCATTTTGAGTTAGAAAGAATTGGTAAGTTTCCTCATTTAGAAATATATAAAGAAAAAAAAATGGAAATGCAAGGATGGAAATCCTCGTACAGATGCAGTTAAAGGTTTCCAAGATGTTACCTTCTTTTCAGTTGTCCCAAGGTTCCTTCCCCGCAATCTAGGAGTACACTTCCTTTAGCAAATAGATTAATGTAAATAGCACTAACATTCCGATATTTTGAAGGCTGGGATGAACCGGTCCCCAGAAGAACAATCTCCAGGTCATCTCTCCTTACATTCTCCAAACAACTAGGAAGTCTGTTATCATCCAACCATGGCTCTTCCATCATGATTTCGTTATTCTGCTTGGAAGGTGTCTCTTTTTCTCTAGGTCCATGCCACAAGTGGCTAACATCTTGTGCAGCATCTACAATACTAGGAATTTCTAAAAATAACTCATCCATTACTTGTGAGGGAGCCATTGGACTAGGGATATTCGTTCTGTCAAGTCCAAGATGAGCATGAGGACGCAGAGTGAACTGCCTCAACATAGAGACAAAAAAAGGGGAAAAATATCCAGTAAAACAAGTAGCCAAATCAAAAGCTCAATAAGTTTGCACAAGCAGTCAAAGATGTAACTTCATTACAGCATTTAGAAGAGAAGATAATTAAAAATGATGCTACTTATTAACCTTGACACGAAATGGACATCATTTTCACTTACAATCATTTTCTGTCAAGGGTAAAGTAGGACACCATGCATTGAGAAGGAATCGCCTTTGTAATTAATAAGTTAGTAAGCTAGCTCTAATGAAACCTTTCATACCTTGAGAAGATTTTCAGCAGAAATGCATTCAGGGCCCTGGTAAATTGAAGCAAAATCAAAAGTTCAGTTGCCCTGAATGGTTCAAACTGTAGCAATCAACTTATAACTATCCAAAAATCATCTTAAGACATTAGAACAAACCTGGCTTGTGCTAGAGTTTGTCATCAACTTATTAAGGTCCTGAAGAGACCAAAAACCCGGAGCTGGAAACAGCTGTGGACACAAGTAATTAAGTCGTGCTGCTATTCTTGCACTGGATTTTAGAATTGGAACCTCCACATTCTTACTATGAATAGCATGAGTACACAACAGGAATCAACAATATTAGAAAAAGGCACCATTATTGCTTCTAATGGAGAAAAGATGTTAAGAAAAGTCACTCACATTTGATGTCCAGCCATAATATGTTGGGCAGTACCAAATCTCTTCATCCATTTTAGATAATCAGGAGTGCTTGTCACAGAAGTAGGACTTAAATGGATGATACAATTCACAGTCTTGGCACAGTCCCGCGCATCTCTTGAGCCATCTACATAGTATCTTCTGAGAGACTGTACAGAGAACAACTGCAGTGCATGAGATTCTGTTGGGCAGTCTACAAGGAGTACAACCGGACCGGGAACAGAAGGGCCCATTACATCACTTGGATGAACCTACCAATAGAACAATTCAACCTATATTAAAACATATAGCAAGTACCACCAGCTACACCACAAGTGTGTAACAGAGCAATAAATTTTCCTTGATTAATTTCGAAACCCACCATGGTATCTAGGTTATCTGATTTCACTGAATTTCCAGACTGCAGTTCCCTGTATTTTGGCCCAGGTCTCAAACCAAGAGCTGCAGCTTTTTTTGGATCAAACTTTCCCATGATTTCAGGCAATTCACAAACATATATCACGGACATCTCACCAGGCTTCACTGCAGACTCTTCTGAGCTATTTGGTTTTAGAAGAATCGCTGATATTTTGACAACCTCATTATCAACAAGAACAATGGGATCTGCTAACTTCGTTAAATCAGGTAGTGCGGCAACATCAGAGCCTGGAGCTGGCCCAAATCTATGTGTGTGAACCATGGCAGCATGTGGAATAAAAGACTTCATTGCATCAACTAAATACTTGAAATCTGAAGGACCCCAAATGTTGACCTTCAAAGAGAAAATACTAGAACTTCAGATGATACTTTTCACAAAGCAAATCAATATTAAAAGAAATTAAGAAGAAAGGCAGTTCTACATGAAGTCAAGCAGATACTCACAGACATTCCTTCTTCTCCCATCCCAGCCAGAGTCAAAAGCAGACCTAAGAGGTAAAGTAGTTACTCAGCGATACAGAGCTCAAACAGTCATCTTTTTACATGAGTAGCCCTAATAGTGGTGCATAATACTTATGCATACAGAAACTTTCATACCATGTTTCCGACAAATGTTTGTACTTGTCAAAAAGGAAAAGAGTAAAAACAAAGCATGAATAAAACAACATTGTTTCTCTATCAAGATACTAACCTGGTAGTCCACCTGCTGTCTCTGAGCAGACACGAGAAAGAAATATGTGATCTATCTGAAGAAAACTCCATATTATCAGTATGTTCGCTTGCATTAGAGAATTCTTACAAACTTAAAAGAGAAAGAAAATTAGAAGTATACATTCAGATGAGAAGACAGGTTTGTTTAGAGATAATTCCTACCTTTGATAATTTAATCTTGTGCTCTGTGCAGAATCGTTGCAAGCCCTGCAATAAAAGTACTACTTTAAATGACAAAATACTAACAGGTGTTCATAAAGGTTTTTCCTCAAGAATTGCTTAACATGATCTATTTCTCACTGTCAATTTAAAAAACACATAAAACTTAATTTAGGAAGCATTCAGCATAAAGCAAGAAAGGCAGTCTGAGAACTGACAATTGGAATTTGGAACCTAAAGATTGATTAAATTTCTTCAAAGAAATACTAGAATCAACTATATTAATCAACAACCAACGTAAGCACCTATATGCTCCTCATACTCGAGCCAACTACATCAAAACTTAGATCAACTTTAGAAAATCCATGTCCATCTTGTAATTAATGACACTGGGAAAGTACTTAAAACTAAGGGTTGCCCTAGAGAACATAACCTAAGCAAGAAGTGCCTCAGCCAAACGAGTCTTTAAAAGAAGGGACGTAGCATCTCATCAATGATCTGCCTCCCCTTGAAGCACAAATGTGGAAAAAATTACTCTTTGATCATCATCGCAACCCATGGTTATGGATATGTTTGCTATTTCAACCAAATCTCAATTTTAAAGGATCAATCCTAGCCACAAATATTGGTAGCTCCAATTTCTTAAAATGCTGCAGTGACATTGCATGTCCTTTGCCATCTTGTCGAGCATGCCTTTTAAGCTCCTAGCAAGTCTTGATGTATCACCACCATGCAGCATTTCCTCAATCATTTCTAAGAGTCTTGTCATCAAATACATCATTGCATCGGCAAAGTAAGCCATCGTATGCATTGGCAAAGGCAATTCAAGCCAGTGGGGACTTACCCTACTCAAAAAAATATTGAAGGCAAAAAAAGCTGACCTCATTTTTGCCAAGCCGCCTATTGAAAAAAATGTTGAATCTTTATTTTGGCCCAAGCCCAAAGCCCAAGTGCAATGATGAAAATGTCCACAACATTTTCCTCAATCTGATACCTCTTTAATTTCGGAATAGAAGAAAAATATGAGCCAAAATAAGGTGGATTGTTTTTGTCAACTTGTAGGTTTGGATCAGAATCAGGTAGATTTTTTGGTTTCTGGCAAAGGGTCGAAGTTCCCACTGGCCTCAATTGCCTTGGTGTGAGCTGTCAGCTTTTCTACACATAGAAGTCTCACTTATCATCGAAGTGCCTCTATTGATATGAAGAAATGTTGATCAAACTGAATGTTTTTTCAATTTATATTCTCTCAGTTAACTTTCTTTCTATTTATTTCAACTAAATCCAAGCCTTAACGTAGGTGCAGCACACGGATCAATTTGCACATGAGTTTCACACAGTTAAACAGAAAAGATAATAACTCTTATAAGCTAAAATAAAAATACTATACAAGATGGAAACAAATTCCACATGACATTTAACACCTCAAACTCAAAGCCTTCTCATATGGAAAATATAAATCATTCAAAACACACATGAGATTCAAGCATGAAAATTAAATTCTTCATTTTTGAACACACCTAATCTGCACCTAAGAACAGAAAAAAACCAAATGAAGTAAAGATAACCAACAACAAACCATATCATTTACTTACCTCCCCAGCATTAAAGATAAATCTTTGCTTGTCAAAGAAGAGCAAGACTGAAGGCGAAGTATCCTGAGTATCCATTCCTGTCCCCAAAATCTGTTACAAGTACGATACGAACACACAACAAGAAATTCATAAAACTTACAAAAAGCGAAATTCAAAGCTGAAACCGAAAACATACTTACTACACAACACTTCAATGGAAGCAACCTCAGAAAGCCAAGAATAAATAAAAACATAAACTTTAATCATTCTTTAATCACACCAAAAGACACAAAATTACAATTGAACAAACACAAATAAGAACTATTAATTCAATCCATTATCCAATAAACATAAAAGCCACATAACATACTAAACAGAAAATTCAATACAATACATATAGCCAACTTCACTCATTTTTCAACCAAACACATTCAAATTCCAAAACTAAACCAAACCCAGATCATAGAATCACAAACAAACAGATCCCAGAAGCTTAAAACCTCCAAAACCGATATAACACAATAAAGCCAAAATTCACTCATTTTTCAATCAAAAACATTCAAATTCAAAAACTAAACCAAACCCAGATGACAGAATCACATATAAACAGACACCAGAAGCTTAAAAACCTCAAAAAATGACTACCTGAACATAAGATATAGTATTGGTAGGATTGAGCCTACGCGTTTTCAGTTGCAGGTTCTTCTTCTGCTTGTCAACATCATCCCTGCCCTCAGCCCTTCTTTTGTTGAAACCAAAAGAGGAGGAGGTCTCCTCCATGGGGGCCTTCTTGGGGAATGTGCTCTTGGTTCGTGAATGGAGGGTGGGAGAGGTCCGTTTAGGGGGGGTGGAGGAGGTGGGACGGTGTCGTTCGGAGGAGGAGATGATGGAGAAGAGAGCGGGTTTGGAGAGGAGAGAAAGTGAGGGTCTTGGTGGGAAGAGAGCAGAGGAAGAAGAAGAAGAAGAAGAGAAGAGGAGGCGGAGGTTTGGTGTTATATAAGGCATTGAAATTCGTATGTTGGTCAGGGTTTTAGGAGGGGAGAGAAGACGTATAATTTTTGGAGGTTTTTTTGTGTGTTGCTGTTGGAGAGCTTTCGCTTCTCCTACTATCTACAATTTTTTTTTTTTTTTTTGAGAAACCACTATCTACAATTCTACATGTCTTTGAAATAAACCATATTATTTTCTTTTCTCATATATATATATATATATATAAAGTGTGATGAAAATAGTGAATTACGCTAGAATTATAGACCTTCTTAGTATTTGTTTGAAAAGAAAATCACATTTTTATCCTAATTGAATTGTAAATTAGTTTTCCAAATTATTAATTGAAGGGCCATTTACTATCTATATTTTTATTTAATTTTATTATAATTGAAATAAAAAAGGAAAGGGAAGAGAAGTAATTTAGTTTTATAAGAATTAATAATTGAATGAACATTTATATCTTCCTCGATTGATGAAAAACAAAGAGTGAAGAAGTAATTAAAATGTTAAATAATTATTTGTATTACATCAGTTCTCATCATTTGGGAGAAGAAAAGTGAACTGAAAATAAAGTAAGATGAACTTCCACCACATAAAAGGGCGGTTGAATCTGACACTAAACATGACTAGTGTAGTGATGAGATAAGATTTTAAAGAAGTCAAAGATTTTTCTTCATTTCTATTATTCTTCTTAGCTCTTCCTCTTTGCTTCTTCTTCATGGAACATTTTTTTGCTCTCTCTCTCTCTCTCTCTTTTTAAATAATCATTTTACCTCTTTATTTCTTCTTCATGTAGGAATCCCTGATTCTTATAAAGTACTTTATTGGATTTTCTTCAAAAATTCATTAAGTTTGATGATTATTCTTATGTCATCTGTGTGGAAAATTTGTTATTGGTGCAATTATTTATATTAAATTATGAGTTTTTTTTCTAATATTTAGATTTTGGGATTTATATTTCTCAGATAAATGATCTTGGGCTTTGCAAAAACAATGTGTCATTTTTACTTGATTGTTGACGTAATTATTTACGTTAAATTTTGAGTTTTTCTAATAATAAGATTTTGGGATTTATATACCTATATGTTTAGCAATTTGACTTGAAGATGAGAATATAATTCCAACATATTTGATGTGGTTGTAAAAGGTACAATATTAGGTCAACTTTCACGTTTATATATATATATATATATATATATATCTATATAGAATCAACTTACCACTCATCAATATTATTTAATAGTAAAAAATGTTTATTCAATCTATTAAAATTTTATATTTGAGTTATTGAATGACATGTGCTTTTTAAAATAGGATGTTGATCTAACTTCGTTTTCTTGAAATGAATTATAATTTAAAATTCAAGTGATTTCATTGGATATTATGTAAATGATTTAAAGTTTAATATTACAGTGTAATTTCTTTTAATTATATGAGATATTTTCTTTTTTGCTGGAAAGAATAAAAACGTTTTTTTTTGCTGGAAAGAAATAAAAACGTTTTTTTAAGGAAAAAAAATATATATTGTTGTAACTTGTATGTGATATTTTGAAAACTCACCAATATTTTAATTAGAAATATCAAATTGATGAGTAATTAGAAATATTTAATCTTTCTTTTAGTTAAGCTATTACAATCTATTATTATTAATTTGTGATTTTGGAATTGAAAGATAAGTCAACCCAAGTGTGTGAGGCAGTGACAGAAGATTTAGTATGACCGGCAATTTGGTTTGGCAGAACGACGCTAATTACGCTTTATATTAAATGGGCTTTTGCTTGCAATCATAAACGAGCTGGAGTAGCTCAGTTGGTTAGAGCGTGTGGCTGTTAACCACAAGGTCGAAGGTTCAACCCCTTCCTCTAGCGTTTTCCCCACTCTGTTTTTTAACCTTCATGGGCCTCTCCAGGCCCATAACTAAATCCATTTTCACCTTTATCCTTGATAGGCCTGACCCGGCCCATTACCAACTTTCTGCCCCATCCATCACATTTCAGATAAGAGAAATAAAAACCACCACAAAACCATACTACAAAGCACCCCCATGCAAATATCCAAAACTATCTTAGACTTGTACACTCAACATTTTACCATCAAAAACATCATAACCAAAATCATGGGGTCTCTGCAAGTCAACTCTTACACATTTGCTTCTCAATTCACTCACAATGCCACCAATACCCACAACAAACCCTTCAAATCCTCCACACATCAGCTCACCTTCTCTAGAGCCAAAATTAGAGCCTGTACCAACACTAATGCACCTGAACCACCTCATGTCAATTTTGCATTTGTTCATGTAAGTGACTTCATATGGCAATTGTGACCGTAACGCATAGGTACCATTTTTTTTTTCACTGTTTTTAAATGTTGTTGTAGTCAGTGTTGCTGCCTGATGGAACACCAGATGTACATTTTCGGACCGCCTGTGGAGGGCAGAAACTTAGGGACATAATGTTGGATGCTAACATTGATTTGTATGGACCTTATGTGAGTCTCCTTTCTGTCTCTGTCATTGATGTGTTTATAATATGCTTTTGTGTGTTTATATAGTGTTTGATTATGTATGTAATTTGCAGTTTAAACCTCTGTCAAATTGTGCTGGTGGAGGAACTTGTGCTACTTGTATGGTGGAGGTGAATTTCATACCCTTGTCATCATCATTTCGGAGTAGAAATATAATTTTAAGCTTATAGATTCTCCTCATCTTCACGATGTTTCATCTTTATTAGCATATGATGAGATAAAGTTACTTAGAAAACTCTCTTAGTGTTCTTTTAACTTCAAATGCTGCCTTTATTCACTTTGATTAACACTAATATTGAGAAAGATGACACTTGAAATCAGAAAACTGTTGTAAGGACATAAAATAACAATATCAAATGCATTCCATAAGGTTATTGAAGGAAAGGAGCTGCTAAATCCACGTACGGAAAAAGAGAAGGAAAAACTTAAAAAGGTATGTACAATTTCAACTCAAATCTTGACAACGAAATGATATTATTCATCACCATTTGTGAAAAGATAATGAAACGATCTTCCAAAATGAGATAGATGTTGATATCATGATTGTATCTAAGATGTTTCGATAAATTCCTTTCATGGATAAATTTGATCAATACTACATGAAGTTGGTAGAATAATTTACTAACAATTTCATGCCTAATGTATCAAAGACAAAGAGTTGATGCTGGTGCTTATGGTTTATATGCAGAAACCAAAAAATTGGAGACTGGCTTGCCAAACCACTGTTGGTAATCCTGACTCTACAGGGTTGGTCTGTATTCTTTCTTCCACTTTTTTGTGTCAAAGAAGATTGAAAAAAGGAAGATTCGAGCAATAGTATTGATTATAAGTTTGTTTTGCATATGCTGCAGGTTGTGATCCAGCAACTGCCTGAATGGAAAGGACATGAATGGAAATATGAGAGAGTACGAATTTCAGAGTTGTCTGAATGACACATGTTTCTCCAAAATTTAACGTAAATTACAACAATTGTCCAAAATCATAAAATATAATTATGAAAAATTTTCTTATGCTACTTCATTTTTGTCATTATGAAATTTCTAACTTTCAGATCAAATGCAGTCAAGACATATGGGAAACATGCTTGAATATGATCATAACATTTGCCATGCACTAATTGTGGGGGTTCAAATCCCCCTCCAAGCCACATTTCGCACATCAAGAGACTATAAGTCTCGTGGCAACTAAGATTGAGGTTTTACAAGTTAGGACTAAATAAATAAGAAAGGTCGTTACATATAAATATGAAAAATTAGAAAATATAAACTTCACTTAGACCGTAAGAGATCCTTATGACTTTCAAATTTCAGATTATGAAAAAACTGATAGATTCATGCTCTCCGACTTACAAAAAATTTAACAGAAAATGTACAAATGCTTGTCATGCTCCAGTTTCTCGATTGTGAAACCACTATTATCAACAAGGAGAGGTATGTAATTTTATAGGAAACAAGGAGGAGTATACCGTTCATGAAAAAGCCAATCCTCCAACATATAGTCCTAACTATTTGATCCTAAAACTTGGCAGTCATCAGCCTCAATTTGCCATCTTCATATTCTCTTGTGTCGCAATTTCCACGTCATTGTCATTCCTAAATCCAAGTTCGGTCAAGTCTTGTCTTGCCATCAAGTTTCTGCAAATAGAAATGAAAGACGATTAGTATACATATACAAGAACAGTCTTGTAGTTTAAGGAACTTCAAACTAAGAAAATGTCTTATTTATATGATACATCTAAAAAAATGGAATTCCCAGTTTTGTCACAGTTTTCCAATTCTGCAGTGTCAAAAAAGTGCCTTCCCAAGTCTAACTAACCAACTAAACACAGTCTGGGAAAACCATTCCATCAATTCAAACAACTACCTTTAAGGGGCTTGCTTTTACGGTTCATAGCAGTGATTTCAATATTAATTTCGCAACATTAATCATGTCATGAATGTTCTAATAAAACATGTCCAATGTTCTGACTAGCAATAGAGAACAGAACATAGATCACACAAGCATGGAAGACAAGTGCAAGCAATAAACAAACAATTCAACTCTTCGAGCAGGCACAATAGCCTCATATAATCGATATTTTTACCCCCAAAATATCATAGTGCAGACTTGTTCAAGTGATAAGAACAGAAATATGGTACTTCAGCAATACCAATTAAAATCTGATAGACACAATGTAAAACATAATTGTTAGCATAAAAGTCATTTCCCAACCTTTCACACAGTTATCATACAACTCAACTTATACTTGTGAAACTTCACCAGACAAAATTGGTAACAAAAGAAGGAATACATTCATATTCTTCAGGTTTATTTGAATGGCAGTTAGCAAACTTAAGTGTACCGAACAAAGTTCATCTCTTTAGAGGGCAGGACAAACCATCAACAGATAACATTAACCCAATAAGATCCACAAAACATCAATGCAGTACTTAATCAAACTACTATTTCACACGTCAAACTCAGGACTAAGCCAACTAAACAAAGACAGACACGACTAAGGATACTAAATTCTTGCCCTTTCCATATACATTTCTGAATAAACAATCAGATAATTCAACATCTCATTTCAACACATAATACCGCCTAACAACAAGGCCACACATCCGTACAACAAAACACTATATTCGTCAACTAAAACGAGCAAGCGATATCATTCCAGTGAATAGAACCAACATTGACTTCAACTAGACCAACTTCCACAAACCCAAACAAGTCCACATATCCGTACAACAAAACACTATATTCATCAACTAAAACGAGCAAGCGATATCATTCCAGTGAATAGAACCAACATTGACTTCAACTAACCACCCTGACTTCAACTAGACCAGCTTCCACAAACCCAAACACCAAAACACAAGAAAATTAACAAAAACAAAACTCACTTCGCCATACGGCATTGAAGATACAATTTCGCCAAGGGATGACACTTCTGAGATTGTTGCCCAGAAGACTTAAGACATCTAAGGTACTCTTTCTTCTCCTGAGACATACAAAAACATCAACAACCAACCATCTATCGTTTGTCAACCAAACTAAAAATCAATACTTTCACATATAATAAAAACAATACCACATCACATAGCCGCATATGGTCTAAAGGAAAGACTCCTTTTTCAGGTGGAACAGGACTGGCTCCCCTAGTACCACCAAATGCACCACCTGCCATATATATTCACTATATCTCATCAACCCAATTCAGATCAACCAAAAAAATGCAAAACAAATACACCCTTTTGAATAATATGTTGTAAACACATCAAAGATTTCAGCTTTCTTATTGTTCAATGTATAGCTTATAATTTCTCAAAAAAATCAAGAAAGAATACATGTGATCACACAAAGAAAAGAAAGAAAGAAGTCGGGTGTTGTTGTTTAGTTACCTGCACTCATATTTGAAGGGTTTTAGTGATTGTTGTGGAGTTGATGAGAGCCGCTTAGAGAATTGTGTGTGATATTGGTGTAATTGTTTTAGTTGCAGGCGATACTGAAGGGGACGATGTAACTGGCTCGGGTTAGATGTAACTGGCTCGGGTTATTTATAACTCGATTCGGTCGGGTTTGGGTAAGCTATCCTATCTTTAATTTGTACAATGTTTTTTAAAAAAAAAACAAATTTATTATTGTTTTTGTTTTTGTTTTTTATTATTATTGTTACTTTTTGATATAAATCTTCCTTGATTTTTTAAGGTAATATTTTTATGTCAAAAGTTGGCATCATATAGTCAAATTGATTGCACACACTAAAATTCATTACGTCAATTAAAATTCAATTAATTTATGATTTTAAATTAATCGTACCAAAACTTTACACTTTCATCAATAAAAATAATTTTTATGTTTTTATATATCAGTTTGATTAATCATATCATTACTTTCAACTGTAACTTATCATACTTGGTCATATATGATTAATAATTGTGTTAAAGGTTCATTCATTACGTTAACACTCTCGACTCTTACCTCAATATAATCACTATTCTTGTCCAATAACAATACTCATTACTATTAAAGACATAATATTTCTTTAACCACATTGATCTCCATATCTATAATACCTATTTGATACAATAATCTAAAAGAGTATATGAATCATACATTTTAAGTAACATCATTCATGTCAAAAATGTTGACCATTTTTGAGGATTCCCTTCCATCATTGTCTAATTGCTTCTACTTTTTATTTTAATTTTCTCCTTTTCAACCACTTCAATTTTGCAAGTGTCATTTTAAGAATACCAATACATTTAAGTATGTAACAAACTTCTAAAACTCCATAGCCATGCGCCATAGTAATTCAATTGATCATCACATCAAATCTTAATATAATGTATACTATAAAAGTTAATAGGATCAAATGCCTATATTATTCAACTTTATATTGCATCATTCATTTTCAAGATTACACTCAATGATGAGAAATCTTGAACTGTAACAAAAGACTTAAGTAGCTAGAAAGAGAGATCAATACAAATGTTAAGCACAATATACACTTTTTGATTGACTGATAATCTTCAATAAATATGTAAACAGGTTAGTGTTTCTAACCCGAGTGCACGAATGGATATTTACCATTCGTCACACTTGCTTTTGTGCTTCCATAAGCGAAAAAAAGGGTGTATAGCTTTCAAATTTAGATAAAATTTCCTGCTAGACTGTCCGTCGTGCTCTTGCATCAACTATGGATGTAGGCAACCAGAATGCAGAAACAGTTGTGTCAATAGCTTTACTTACATAACTCTTCTATGGACATAAATCCGAACACGAATCTGAGATATAGGAAGCTACACTAGATGTGGGCTCAAAGACGAGGAAGAGGTTGACTTCAACCGATATGCATTTGGATGCTGAATTACTACTAAAACTGAATCTTTTGAGGTTTCATCACGGGAATGAGAAGTTGGCTACACGAGCAGAAAGAGGAAGTTAGTACATATTTACATGTGAGAGAAATAAGAGTTAAAAGAATCATATGAATGAGCAAATATGCTTGCTGTATGATATAAAAGCAATAGGCTGGCAGCTATTGAATGGAATGTTTTCAGACGCATACTTGTAAGCTAGAATGTCACTTGCTTACCACTCCAATGTGCCATTCATGACGACTAAAATCTTTGAATGTTGCTGCATCCATTTCCTGTAGTTACAACAATCACCATCGTCAAAAACAGTATCTTCGATCTTTTTTATTATATTTATGGCATCTGGTTTACAGGAATCAAATGTGCCAGAGGCTCTGAAAATCTTGCATACTTGTTCATTCTATAAAGTTAAATTAAAGGCCTACATGACATGGGAAAACTTGATGCCTACCAAAAGTTCCTGCAAATAAAAGTCGCTTGGATATCCTTCTTGAGTGTATAAATGTTATAAATAACTTGGTGTTTGAAAGTGAAAGATAACTTACAATGCTATAGATGGGAGGCACCCTTGTCTCCCCTTTAGACTTTGTAGTTGGCATAACCGAGAAACGTGGTGCCAGGTCTTGTGACCTAAAAGTCCATCTGCAGAGAAGAGACAATAAAAAACCAGCAATTAATGGATGAACAATAAATCAAGGTACATTAGATGCATAGTTAGGTCATTTATACGTACCCAATGTAAAGAAAGATGCAGAACTGTGCCCATTCTCGAACTAACAAGCGAAGCCAGTAATTTTCTGAAGAGTCATCCACATTAATGTATATCTGAAAATTAAAAGATAAATAGTCCCATACTTCATATCCCTCTATAGTGCATTGACATATAACCTTTAAAGAGACAAACCGAAATATTCGTACCACAATTACCGCCATGGCTACTATCTGCATTGCTCCCCGAAATTTCCTGAAGAAGAATTCAGGAGAAAAAGCACATCAAGCTCAACATGTGATCCTTACAACCCATAACAATATATGGAATTAATTCATTCAAATGTATACGACATACTTGAACATGATGTACTTTGTGTATACAGCATCATACATTGGCTGAATATCCTCATCCTCTATGAAAGCCAATTGTTCTCGTAACAAGGACAGATTTTGAGAAATATGGTGGAAAATCATATAGAATGAGACTAGATAATTAAGCAGCAGAAGGAACTGCATAAAGGTATACTAGAAGAATTAGTTCATAGTGTTGAAGAGTTAAATGCTATTGATAATGACTGAAAATCAGCGGAAAAGAAGCATTTGCTGCTACTGCAACAGCATAATGCATCGAACAATCAAGGAACTCACGGTGAAGTAAGGTACAGAAGCCCTGTACCCAACAAGAGTCAGGTAAAAGACACACCCAAGTGCAGCTGTAGTACGCCGCTCGGTTACTGAAAGACGCTCACACATGATACAGTAACCATGAGAGATTAGCAAGAAGGACACAAAAGAAGCCGTCTGAAAGAGCACTCCAGTTACATAAACACCAAAGGACATCCACAAAGAGCATATCTGAAGATGAAAGCACGAATACCTGCAAGAATGATCATCCAGAGTCTGAAATTCCAATAAAGGAACCAAATATTGAGATAGTTATACATCAATAGGGATCAAGGTGTAAGCATCCCATTAGAACACAGTCTAAGTCTTATCATATATCATCTCCAACATCCAACAGTAGCTCTTAAAACCATAAGCTCACAACTTTACCCCTGAACTTATACAGACCATCTCATTGTCCCAAAAGAAAACAAAATACAAGGACTAGGAAATTTTTCTTGACTTAGATGGTTGACTATCAATTGACCATTACATGCATCCCAATCTTGGATCCAACCAATCCTCCCAGTAACAGCATATGAAAGTTTGCCAACTTGTGGTTTTACAAACATCTTTAGGATTTGACATGCATAATGAAGTCAAATAAGGTAATCAACATTTTGGAGCAGCCTGAGTCACTCGTTTGACCCAGCTAGTCATGGCTACACATGCAGACATCTCCATCATATTCTAAATATCCTTACAATTAGACAGGTGGCCCATAAGCATTCTTTTTCTCTCTAGATTGAATATGTTATGCCCATAAATACGAAATTCCTAATTATACATCATATCATTGCAATCATCATTATAACTTGATCATAGAATTTAATAAAGCATCCAAATTCTATTATTAACAATTGACCGAAAGTGTAAGCAATTCTATCATAATTACTACATATACTCTCTCTTTAACATTTACAAGAAAATTAATCGCAGCTTACTAAAAATGGAAATTGTAATGAATCAAGTAAAACAATTAATTCATGGAAGAATGATAATCAACATAAATGCCCAACAATTAGTATAAATATGTATGAGATTAGTTAAAAGCCATAACTATGCTAAATATAGCTAAACCACAATAAAATTTCAACAAATTTATGATAGTGAAACTTACCAGAAAAGGAATGATAGAGTTAGCTGCAATGCTTTAATCAATGGAACAGATGCCAGTGTCCACTGCAAATTATTCATCTGCTCTACCACAACAACAACTCAATCAAGAACAATCACAACAACACTAAAACCAATTACCAAACCAATCAAATCATCTAAACATAGTCCAAAGTCGAACAAAAAAATTCACATATACAGACATATAATCAACCAATCAAACATGGATGAAAAACAGACTCAAACTAAGAACCAAAAACAAAAAAGCTAACAACTTGAACACAAAATTGATTAAAACAACAACACCCCACCAAATAAAATGACTCGACAACATGAAAAACAAGTGCTTTTTGAAGGAAAAAGACCTGGAAATGGCGGTTTTTGTAAGTGTTAATGGTCCAAGAACAAGCAGAGAAGAACCAGATCGACAGAAAAGCCAAGTAGAGAGACGGGAGTGGCCGGTATGACTCGTCGATTGCTGCCCCGTACGGCTCCACAGTCTCTGATACTCTTTCCATTTCTGGTTTCTGCTTGCAAAGCAATAGATTTGGAGCAGAAAAAGTGTTGTGTTTTTTTGTTTATCAACAAGTTGGTTTCGGTTCCTGCAGTTTTAGTTGTGCTTTATGCTTTTGTATGTACATAACATAAGCTTATGTTTTTTTTTTTAGGTGTGTCAGCCTTATATAAGATTGAAGATTTTTCTTTAACCTTTTTTTTTTTTTTTAATAATTATTGAGACCAATTTACACTACAGTTGAAACCAACTTCGATACAGATTAAAACAACCCACATGGAGATTAAATACCCATATAAATAGCTTTTGATGAAAGTAGAATTCATAACTTTTCATTTCATCATGGGTGGGATATGACTACCACGCCACAACCACTTTTTTTTTTTTTTTAATACAAAGGATTATCGAAACCTACTGAAATCGATCAATGATAGTAATATTTCAATTACTAATCTCATAATCGAGAGATTGTTATTTCTATAAAATGAGACTTGTATCAACATCCTATGTTTTAATAAAACAATGATGAAACTTAAATATCTGATATCTTAATATCAAAAGAAATACTCAACCACCTCAATTAAGGGGTGATGTGTTTTTAATGTGTTTTTATTAATTCAATTATAAACTGAACTTAAAAAAATATATTCAAATCTGTTAATTTTGTGTTATTTGTGTATAACTCAAACTCGGTTTGAACTCAATCAAGTGTAATACAATCTATTATATTTATGTCGTATCACAGATGCTGTTGACAATTGTCACATTAGATACACTTTTTAAACATATAAAGATAAATATGTGCTTATCGTTTGTGAATTTTTTAGATTGTGCGATGGCTTGTATGAACAGTCGAACATTGGAATTGTAGGAGCGAAAAATATATATATATATTGATTTATTCATATTTCTATTATTTATACTTATTTTTTTTGAGAATATGTATTGGAAAAAAAAAAAAACAACCTTTTAAATTTTTTAAAAAAGAAGAAGAAGAAAATTTAGCATTTTTAGAAATTGATTGACCTTTTAAATGTGGAATTCAGTTGTTGATAAAGTGGAAATATACTTAACTCGATAAAAATTTCATGTATTTAAGTTGTTTCCATATAAATTTCTTGTTCAATATTGCGATCAATGTCATATAAGGTATGAAATAATAGATGAACTTACAAATACCAACTAGTTATTTATGAAATAATACTTTTTTCCTTAAAAGAAAAAGGAGATATAATAATTAGTTATCCACCAAAAATTTCCAATTTTAATAGTAATGAAATCATAATTTTATCCAAACTTATATTCTTATTAAATTTTTAGTTGAAATCATGGGTTAGATAAAGAAATAATTGGAAATATGTCAACAAGAACGTAAAGAGGATGAGACGGGCACCAGGGCATGTATAGAGGAAATTAATGAAGTTAGTGGGTGAAGTGCATGATTGATGATTCTATCTCACAACCAAACCACTTCTCTCATGACTCATGTCCTCCAAACTACCCTTAATTTTGGATGATTTTACTCAATCATCAAAATATCATTGATTTTTCTATGAAGAATGTTTAATCAAATACAAGTAATGTTTTTTCTTTCTGTTATCATTACAACCATATTTAATTATTTGAACCCGGAATCCATATTTGTAATTGTGTTAGTTTGTGTGCATGCACATGATTGGTTGAGGAGCATAAATTATGAGAAGTATAAATATTTTTTATTAAGAAATATTTGTTCTATATGTCTTGAAAATATGCTGTACATATTCGTTTCGTTTTTGTTTTTAATTTTTCAAACACAATATACGGTGTAACAATTCTAATGTGAAATGTCTTAGTGAATGCATGTTTTCTATTGTTAAAATATATGTCATGGCGGTATACTTTTTTTGTTTGTGAAATGTTTTCATATGTTTTAATCAACATTCAACGTAAAGAAAATAGTATTTTTACAAGTTTTACCATCATTTTGAATATGATATTTCTTTAAAAGTATTTTTTAAGCGATTGCTTACTCTCATAATTCATGTATTTTATTATTAAAAAAAAAAAAAAACATGTATATTGTGTGTATCTCTCTTTATATACATAATGTACATCTTAGATATTGATTTCCATATTTTTCTTAGAATCCCAATTTATACCAATGTAAATTACAATTATGATCGGTGTGAAAATCGAGATGAACGCGATATGCCTCAGGTGTAAATTAGAATCCCAAATAAATTATACAAATTCTGCATTTGATAAATTTTATGTATATCATAAATACAAAAGCCTCTTTGTTTTGCTACAATCAATTTTACTTGTATATAACAGTAAAAAAAAAATACAAAATTGAGTAAGAACATGTTCAAAATTATTAAAAAAATATTTCAAAAACATTGTACTTTTTCATATAAATGATTGAGGATAGAAATGTTTTGATCAAATAAACCAACAATTTAAATGAACTAAACATATCCCAAACACTGAAGAAGCCAACCCCAAAATGAGCAGGTTCAAAAGATTTTAATATTTTTATTTTTATTTATGTTTTTAGCTCATTTGAACAAAAAATAACAATATTCACCAACTGAGAAATTAAGAGTTATAATAAAAAGAACAGAAGAATCACCAAAATGTGTAATGAGTAGAGAAGAATGACCAACTACCAAGCCAACTTTAGGCAACTGACTTTGACAATTGACATCATAAGAGGCTTCTAATAAAAGGCTGCAATTAATAAATGGATAGTTGGGTAGCTGGGCATTTATGTGATCATGGAAATATTGAAGTTTTGGTCATCAAAAATGCTATGTAACATTAGGTCAACAAACTCACTAACAATGATCATTATCTCCTATCCTACTACTCCATTTAGCAAACAAACTTTATATGTAAAAAAGAAGCAACAAATTATGAATTATTTTAAACTGTTATACATTAATTAATTTAGCCATGTGTAATTGAAGTTTTTAGGTTAACCAAAGTAATTGAATGGAGGGTTTTGTCTAGAATTTCTGTTGTAGCCTCGTAGGACAAGTAGCTTTGTTGTACTGACTCAAGATGGAAAATACTTCAATTTCGAATCAGCATGGTTTTAAGTTTTAATAGTAGATTTTGTCATTTATATGTGGTAAAATTGTGTGTTCTCGGCATTGAAAGTAAATTTTCGCTTGCATTTAAAAAATGTAATTCCAAGTTAAAATGATGTGCAAATGTTTACACAGAGAAACAAAAGGAAACCAGGTAGCACCTTTGCATGGACATGCCCAAGCCAAACTGAGACCCATAGGAACTCCATCTAAATGGGCCACAAACATGGGCCGGATCCAATAAATACATGAATGGTTCACATTTAAATTCGGATTGTTAATAATTGAAATTGAAGGCAGTTCAAAATAATAATAATAATAATTGAAATTGAAGGGCTTTAAAAAAAAAAAAATTGAAGGCCAACATTACATAGCCTTAAAACAAATATTCGGAAATTGATGAAAATAAATGATAATTGATTTGTCCTTACCATGTATTTGATTATATCATTGATGATAATTAATTGATCCTTACCATTTATTTGATTATATCATTCAATAATTTGTATGGCAAAAACAAATCACTTGATGCATTATTTGAAATGATTCATAGACTAACTTTTTATGTTTTATATCAATAATGTTATTAAAAAGTGTTCATGGTGTAATAAAAGCATATCAACTAGTCATCTTACCATAAATAATAGTGTCAAAAAGTCAACAAATTGTGATGAAGAACCAACTTATTGCGAGAGTAACCTTAATTTCAAATCCTACTTATGATACTGGTTGATTAAAGCAAATTTTAGGATACTTTCAACATTGAGCTCAAAAAGTCAAAAAAACTATTATAAATCTGGGAGGTGTATATTGCCACATGAGTAGATAGAGAGAGAACTACAAGTAATTTTTATTGTAGTCACTCAACATGGACAAGAAAAAGGTAGTTATACTTCATTTTCGAGTTAGTAAAGTTTTAAATTTAAATAATATGAATAAAATTTTGTCACTTTTGTGTGGCAAAGTGTTACAAATGCTAAAACGATTATTGAGAAAAAATACGATAAAGTTAAAATTTTAAATACGATAAGTGTGTTCTTTGTATTGAATTTTTTTTTTTCACTTTCATTAAAAATAGTAATTCCAATTTCCAAGTCAATATGATGTGCAAAGGTTTATACAGAGAAGCAAAAAGAAACCAAATGGCACCTTCGCATGCACAAGCCCAAACCAAGTTGAGAAGCCTGACCTGACCCATAGGAACTATATCGAAATGGGCCACACACATGGGCCGGATTCCAATAAATACAGGAAATGGTTCGCATCTAAATTAATTCGGGTTTCTTGTAATTAAAAATGAAGGGGCTTTCAAAAAAATTAAAAATAAATAAAAAATAAAGACCAACATTACTATGTGTTTGAGAATTATTGAAACTGCAATGTTATATAGCGTAAAATAAATTATTGAAAATAGGCTCCATCCATGATAGAAGTCTCTCTTATCATGGATGGAACGGTTCATCCATGACACAAGCATGAAGCGACAGGAAGATGAACAATCGAACCCAATTTTCAACCCATTTCTAGCCCTCATACGCAACATTTCATACACATCCAACCCAAAAAGAAACCCAACATAAATCTTTCAACAAAAAACTCAAAAAACACAAAATCCAAATGAAAATTGGGTTCTTTTGCACGAATCTTACCTTCGAACGATAAATAACAACAAGGAAGAGGTCAATGGTGTCGGTGATGGTGTGGTGGTTTACAGTTTCTTCATTTCATGATGAGAGCAAATGTAGCTGTGATGAGAGAAAATGACCCATTGGTGACAAGGGCGGGTTATTATTTAAGAGGAGGGTAGTTTCGTAGTTGCTGGTTTTGTTTTTTTTTTTCTTAATTTGAATAACATTTTTTATGATAAGGGTAAGCATGTAATTTAGTTGTAGGGGCAATTTGGGAAGTAAGGGGTTCAGGTGCAAATCATTTCTTGGAAAGGTTAAAAACGCATTTTGTTTTAGGAGAGGATAAAAACGATTTTTACCTTTGAAATTGGATAGTGTTTGAAATTGTCACATATATTTATTCATATTATTAATCATTTACCATTCATCTACATGAACACAAGTATTGTGTACGTGTGCAACAAAGTACAATACAATTTGCCCCAATTTACACATGTTTTTGAAAGTTGAAACCATATGGAATAATCCAAATCAATTACTATTTACGTAATTTGGATATATTTACTCCTATAACAAGAGATATTTAATCTCTTTAAGAAACGAAAACTATCCACCCTACATAGTTGAAATCAATCATTACTTTTATGATGTGGATATCTACTTTAATAATGAGACACATCAATTTCCAAATGGAATAGAAAACTCCCAGTGCATGTTTGTAAAATGTGTATAGTAAAACTAGGAATCCCGCCCTTAAACTATATGGAGCAAATTACAATTTAACTACGTAGATAAAATGTAATTACAAATGGAACTAACTTTTTACTTTTATTATAATAAACCAACTTGCTGTTAGCTCATCTTGGTTAGAGTTAACAGATTGACGGGGTAAAATTGTCTTTTAATATTATTTACATTATTTTTTATTTTTCTTTTAAAATTAATTGTTTTAATCAAACTCTCTCTCTTCTCATTCATCATCACCGGCTTCTCTCTCTCCTTATTCTTCCTTACCAGCCACCGTCATGTCTCTCTCTTGTTCTCCTTCTTCTTCTCTTCTTTTTTCTTTTTCTTTTCTTCTTCTTCTTCTTCTCTTCTCTTCTTTTCTTTTCCTTCGAATCCAGATTCCTTTGGGTTCGTTCAACAAAACCTAGATTTCATCTGGGTTCTACAATGAACCCAAATCTGGGTTCTGAAAAGAACCAATTTTTTCCAAAACTCAGATGAATCTGGGTTTCAAAACCTAGGTTCTAGAACCCAGGTTCATTCGGGTTCTGGAAAGAACCTAACCTGAATGAGCTTGGGTTCTGGAAAGAACCTTTTGGGTTCTTTCCAGAACCTAGATGAATCCGGGTTCCAAAACCTAGGTTCATCTAGGTTCTAAAACGAACCCATTTATAGAAGTTCGTTTAAGAACTCGAATGAATTTGGGTCCTTACTATTTTTTGGTTGATTGTTGATTTTTTTTTTCTTTTTTGAAGATGTTGATGATTGTTTATTGATGAGGTTGAATTGATTATTTTTGAAGATGTTTTGACTAGTGATTGTTGATGATTTTTTAAACTGGTGATTGCAATGGATGAATGAGTTTGCAATAGTTAGATGGTTAATGATTTTTGTGGGTTGAAGATTAACGATTACACATTAGGTTGGTGATTTTTTTTTTTTTTTTGTAAATTTTTACTGGTGATTTTGTTAATGGATGGACTTCCCAAATAAAGAACATTATTTTTTTACTTTTATTATTTTTTAAATTTTATTTATTTATTTTATTTTTTATTATGAGGGCATTTTGATCTTTTGATTATATTTATATTATCGACTGTTAAATTTTACGGAGATTTCATAACGGAACTCGGTTAATTGTAATAAAACTGAAAATACCACTCTACCTATAATGACATTTTAACTGAATAGCTAAATTATAATTTGGTCAAATATGTGGGAAAATTCACAAACCGCCTAATTTAGGAGGGATGTGCTACCTAAATATACTTTTCTTTCTGATATACAAGTTACTCATGAATAAAGACTAATTGCAAAGCTCCTTTACAAAGACTGTTGGGGTCTTCCTTTTGTTACCGCCATTACCATACTTTCCTTTACACATATATATAATTATTGGATGATGAAGATTTCAATTACTTAAATCTACTTATACTTTAATACCTTTACATACAACTTAATTTTACATTTTACATAAATGTGATCTCTCTCCTCTCTCTTCATCATTACATCGTTTCTTCTTTCTCTTCAATTAATATTAAAAACCCACTAATTAAATTATATTATTTTTACATCATCTCTCATCTCTCTTAATATTCTTCACCATCTTCATTTTCATTGTCTCCAAACAAGAAAATGAGACTTGATCTAATTTGGTTTATTAACTAAGGTTGCTGATAACAATGGAGGCCTAACACCACCAATATGAAACAATATAGTGCATGTATTTAGAAATATTTAATTTAGCTCTGACTATGAATTTTTTAGCTTTCTCTCAACAGTCAATATTCATCATATAAGTCAAATTTGATTATAACAGCTTTAGCCTTCTCTGAATAGTCCATTTCAATTAAAAATAAAATAAAATTGTATTGCTTTGAACTTTACCTTTTTTTTTTTTAAAAAAAAAAGAAAGAAAGAGAGAAACAAATAAACATATATTAATCATACATCAATAACCAAAAAAAAAAAAAAAAACTAGGTATTCAAATAAATATTGTTGAATTTGCAGCATGAATATATTGTTTAGTTTACCTTATAGCTGCATTCATTCTAGCAGATATCATGACAGTCCAACCCAATATATGCATGTTGCAAATTCAACAATATTTATTTGAATACTTAGTGTGTGTGTGTATATTTTGTTATTGAGACAATGAAAATGAAGATGGTGAAGAATATTAATAGGAGAGATGAGAGATGATGTAATAATTTAATTGGTGTGTTTTTAGTTTTAATTAAAGAGCAAAGATAAATGATGTAATGACGAAGAGAGAAGAGATAACACATTTATTTAGAGTGTAAAATTACGTTGTATGCAAATATGCGAGTAGATCTAAGCCATTGAAATCTTTATTATCCAATGGTTAACAAATCATGTCAAATTTTATATTAAAATTTGTATCCCCTAATTCTGTCCCTATATATATAGTGCTTTTATAATCAATACCTCCTAACTTTTTGACCAACCAATCATATTTATCTATTACATTTAAATTAAATAGGAAATAAATTTTGTTTTAGGAGAGAGAATGCAATGAATAAATTTGATTGACTCATCCTAACTTTTAAAATTAGGAGGTACCGATTATAAACATACTATATATATATATATATATGTTGTAAAACAAAAGAAATAAATGGAAAGCAATAGAGAGGGAGAGAATTTTCTTTAATTGATATTGTGTGTGAGAATTACCATAACAATCAAATGTAAAGCATCATATATATAGACACAATTGGCCGACCAAATTAACCAATTCCTTGACTCCAAATCAATCACTTCCTTGACTTTAATCAATCTCTTAAATGTTGGAATCCCCTGTTTTCACATCATTATATTTAAAATTTTGCTAGTAAAAACCAAATAAAATAAAATCTAAGCAACTGATATTTCATATTTAGCTAGATAAAAAATACTATAATCTTCTAGATTCAATAGTATTTGAATCTATTTTTAAAAGACTGTCTTGTTAAAAAATCTTATCAGGAAAACCCAGTGGGATAAAACCTGATCGATGGGAAAAAGATTACAGTGCACATATGTCCATATTGACTTAATATACTCCTCTTGAATGAATGCTTCATAATTAATCATGTATCTTATATAATCGATGCATTTTAATGCCATAAATCTATTTCTCGAATGTTGATGTTGGTAATATTTTAGTGAATAAATCTGCAAAATTATCCGTGAAGCGAACTTGTTTAAGATCAATCTACTAGATTTGTTGGAGCTTATGAATATAAAAGAACTTTAGTAAGATGTGTTTAGTTTTATCTCCTTTGATGTATCCTCATCTTATTTGAGCGATACATGCAACATTATCTTCATATATGATTGCAGGGGAATTTGACACAGTAGGTAGTTCACATGTGCTCTGGATATAATGAATGATAGATCTCAACCACATGTGCTCTAGATATGATGAATGACATTCTCAGCTTATGTCATGAAGTGCAAGAATTTCATAATGGTTGAAAGATATGATAACAAAAGTCTGTTTTGTGGAGCGTCATGAAATTGTTGTATCATTATAAATAAAAAGATATTCAGTTTGTGAATAAGCCTTGTGAGAATCTAAAAGATATCTAGCATCAGCATAACCAATTAAACATGTATCACTAGTAGATTTTGAATAGAATAACCTCAAATCTGTTGTTCCATAAAGATAATGAAAAACATATTTGATCTCATTCCAATGATGTTTTGTTGGTTTAAAACTAAATCTAACCAATAAATTTACTGAAAAAAACAATATCAAGACTTAGTATATTGCACTAAATATAATAAAACATCAATTGTACTCAAATATGGTACTTCTGGATCAAGTGTCTGTTCATTATCTTTTTTAGGTCAAAATAGATCATTTTTAGGATTAAGAGACTAAATAACCATATAGGTACTCAAGGGATGAGTTTTATTTATATTGAAACATTTTATAATTTTTTCAATATATGCTCTTTGATGGATAAATACTCCATGTGATTTATGCTTAATCTCTAGACCGAGACAATATTTTGTTTGTCCCAAGTTTTTCATCTTAAATTGTTTTTTCAAATATTCTACAATCCTTAAGAGTTCTTCAGAAGTTTCGATTAAATTCATGTCATCAACATATACTACTACAATTACAAATCCAGATTCTGATTTATCTATGAACACACATAGGCGTATAAGATTATTAATGTACCCTTTATTTATGAAGTATTCGCTAACGCGATTATATCACATAGGTCCGGATTGTTTCAATCCATACAAAAATCGTTGCAACTTAATTGAATAAACATGATTGGCTTTTGATTTATATGTTTTAGGCATTTTAAATCTTTTAGGAATTTTCATATAGATATCAGTATCAAGTGACTCATATAAATATTTCATCACTACGTCCATAAGATGCATTTGGAGCCCTCCTAAGATCGCCAAACTTATTAAAAACCTAAAAGTAATAGTATCTATCATAGGTAAATATGTCTCATTATAATCAATTCCTGATCTCTGTGAGAAACCTTATGTAACAAATCTTTCTTTATATCTTACAATCTCATTTTTCTCATTATGTTTTCATACAAATACCCATTTGTACTCAACAAGTTTGATGTCTTCAGACGTCTAGACTACAGGTCTAAATACTTTACGTTTGACCAAAGAACTCAATTTTGCTTGAATTACATATTTCTATTTAGGACAATCATGTCTTTGTTTACATTTATCAACCGTATATGGTTCACAATTATTGTTCATAATTTGAATAGCAACCGTATATGAAAACATATCATCAATGATTGTTTCATCACGATTCCACATATCTTTTATAAAATTCAATGAAATTTTTTCATTTTTAGAATTTTACAGCCTTATAGAGGTTTTGTACCTCTTTGAGGGTTTTTATCTCTTTAGAGATTGGTAACTCTTCTGAAGATGATTTTTCAAAGAATGTGGATTTTGTAACTTGAGTATCATTTTCAATAGAATCATGATTTTTCATTCTCCGCTTTCGGAGAATATTATCTTTTGAACCAATTGGTCTACGATGCTTTTAGCGTGTAGAAGATGATTTATTTGCTGCATTCTTATTACATTACATTGTTCTGCAAAAACAATTATTCAAGATGGTGCATTGGCAACTGTTATATATGATTTTATTACTCTAGTTGCATCTGTAAATGCATCTGGCAATTGATTCGCAATCATCTAGAGATTAATTATCCTTTGTACTTCATTTTTACATTGGGTGGTACAAGGATCTAGATAAGATATTATTGTCATATTCTATGGGAGTTCATTTCTCTCTCCAATAATGACCTTTTTCTTATGTTTCTTTTCAGGAGAAAATTATTTTTTCTCTCCCTAATGGTGGGAAAGTTATCTCATCAAAATGATAATATGCAAAACGGGCAATAAAAAAATCACCTATCAATGAATCAAGATATTTGATAATTGAAGGTGAATTAAAGCCAACATATATCCACAAACGGCATTGAGGTCCCCTTTTGGTTCGTTGAGGAAGAGCAATAGGAACTTGTACAGCACAACCAAAAATGCATAAATGTGAAATATTAGGTTGATGCCTAAGCACAAGTTGTAATAGAGAGTATTGGTGATAGGCTATGCGCCTAAGACGAATTAATATTGTTACATGTAAAACAACATGTCCCCAAGTAGAAATTGGTAATTTTGTTTGCAATAACAAAGTTCTTACAATTACTTGGATGTGCTTGATGAATGATTTTGGGTGTTTACATATGGAACTGGATGTTCAACGTTAATTTCAATTGATGGCAATAATCATCAAATGTTTTTGGTGTAAATTCACCAACATTATCTAGTCGTATACTCATAATTGGAATCTGGAAATTGTGCTCGAAGTCTAATAATCTGAGCAAGCAATCTAACAAAAGCAATTTTACAACTAGACAACAAATATACATGTGATCATCTTGTGGATGCATCAATTAATACCATGAAATAATGAAATGGTCCGCTTGGTGGATGGATAGGTCCACATATGTCTCTTTGAATTCTTTGTAGAAAAGATGGAGACTCAAAACCAACCTTACAAATAGATAGTTTAACCACCAATTTTCCTTGTAAATAATCAATGCATATATTCTCATTGGATGATAGAATCTTCAGGTTCTTTAATAGATGTCCATGAGAATTTTTAATGATTCTATGCATCATTGTAGATCCTAGATGACCAAGACGGTCATGCCAAAATTAGAACATTATTGGTTTTGAAAGCTTCTGACTCAAAACTGCATATGTTTCAATTGATCTTATAATTATATAATATAATTCAGATGAGAAAGCTTTGAGTTTTTCTAAAATAAACTTCCAACCTAAAATAATTCTAGTGATGCATAAATATTCAATATTTTTCTTATTTGTAGTTTCAATATGATATCCATTATTGTGTATATTTTTGAAACTGAGTAGATTTCTTCTGGATCTATCTGAGTATACACTATTTATGCATAATTTGGTATCATTTGTTGATAAGATAATGACTCTTCGAAAACCTTTTATTAAATCTATAGGACCTGATATAGTATTTACTTTAACTTTGGTCACTGACAAATTTGAGAAATATTTCTTATTCTAGAGAATAGTATATGTTGTTGCACTATCGATAATACATATATCTATACATTCCCTTTTAAAAATAAAAAATTCATTCATATTCAACTTTCATTAAAGAAACTATATGTTAATGCATCATTAAAAACAAAATACAAAGCAAAAAATTATCTTCCTTCTAGTAGGGTACAAAAGTGAGTATTAACATAATTTCTAGGTAAAAAAAAAGACACAAAAGTAAATATAATAATTCTAAGTAGGCAACTTCCTTATCAGTATTGATATTTCA
Organism: Litchi chinensis; assembly: GCA_019925255.1. NCBI lineage: Eukaryota > Viridiplantae > Streptophyta > Magnoliopsida > Sapindales > Sapindaceae > Litchi > Litchi chinensis. The sequence goes on along the minus strand of CM034464.1, from coordinate 8,580,005 downwards.
ATCACCGATTGAGTGATCTATTTCTGCATTATTAAAGAAATCTGATACATCTAGACTTGTGATGTTTATGGGGTTATCATCTTGATCTGTAAAATTTGTTTTAATTTTCTTTTCCTTCCTCTTCATAGAGGTCTGATACAAATCAACCAGATGTTTGACCGCACGACAGGTACACGATCAATGTCCAAGTACGACACATCTGAAACAAACATCTTCATAATTTTTAGTGACATTTTTCTTTATATTTTTGCCCTTATCATGTTTGGCATTATAAACATTCTACTTCTAGGACATATTTTTCTTATTTCGATGATTCAATGATTTATAAGTATCATTACCATGATAACTACGTCCACATCTACATCCACAATCATTTCTATATTCATGCCCTTTGCATGCGTTTGCATTTGCTTTTGGATGTGCTACAGTGCCAGTTGGACGAAATTCATAATTTTTCATCAAAAGCTTATTGTTCTGTTCTGCCACTAAAAAACATGATATTAATTCAGAATATTTTGTAAATCTACGCTCTCTATATTGTTGATACAAGAGCACATTAGAGACATAGAAACTAATATATGTTTTTTCCAGTAGGTCTACATTAGTCAGTGTTTCATCACAATTGTAGTCGCGAGGTTATGTTAAATAAGGCAGAATTGCAATCAGCAACTGTTTAAAATTTTGTAGTCTTAAATGACTCCATTTATAATGAACTCTATGAAGAATGATAGTTTTCTGATAGTTATATCTGCCTTTCAGATTATTCCACAAAGTTAGTGGATAATTAACAGTGAGGTATTGATTTTTTAGACTCTCTTGTAAATAAAGTCGACAAAGCCATACATCTAATGCATAATAATAAATAAGTTTAGTATAAATAAGGTTAGTATATTAAGTTAACAGAATCGTACATTGATTGAGTCGACATGGTCGTGCATTTATTGAGTTAGCGTAATTAAAGTTACAATAATAATATTATATAAATAAATATGAAGAGTAAGTAAATAATTCATAATGAGAATCAGTTTACTTACTTGGATCATGTTGATAACGTATTATAAAATAAAAGAAATAGATTGGAAAACAATAGAGAGGGAGAGGATTTTCTTTAAGTGATGTTGTGTATGGGAATTACCATAATAATCAAATGCAAAGCACATATATATATAGGCACAATCGGCCGACCAAATTAACCACTTCCTTGAGTTTAATCAATCTCATAAATGGTGGAATCCACCCTTTTTCAACAATATATATATATATATGTATGTATGTAAAGTCAACTTATAAAGGCATAGCGACAATGGACAAGTTGAAATAAAAATTTGACAATTATTACTCCCGAAACTGTCATTGTATTACATAGATATTCGTCTTTGACTCTTTAGTCTTACACGGCGACAAGGCATTAACGTAGCAGTAAATATTTAATTTGAAGACAACAACCACAACAGTAATAAATACAGTTACGTTGATGTCCTGAAAAAAATAAAAACAGATCGTGATTCTCTTAAACTAATGAACTTCTTGAAAGGTTCAAGGAAGTAGTTATGAACTCACCATCTTAAACCAATACTCATTGAGTTTCTATGGATTAATTTTGCTTCTACCGTTGATTCCTTTGTCCTCTTCTGGTTTCTTGTCAATCGAAACATCATTTCAATGTACACTCCTTTTTGTATTAAAAATATAAATATAAAAAAGTTCATTGAAAAATACAATATAGCAAACAAAAGAAGTTCATATGAGAAATCCGTATGGTATTTTATTTTCTTAACTTCATTCTTAAATTATTAATTATTTTGATCAAATAAATATCAATTAGCATGGACTGATTTTGAACCGATAGGGTGCATAACTACTCTTCGTCAAGTGGTTTGTATATCCCCTTACACTTTCAATGACGAAAGTTATATAATTACCTCCCCTTATGTTATGACCGTGGCAAAGTTACTAAAAAATTCCTAATCTTTTGAAGTGTAAGATTTTTTTTTTTTTTTTTTTCACATTCTATCATAGTTTAAGTGGTGTACACCTTCAATTCCTAGGCTTGTAGTCAAGAATTTAAGTCCCGCTATCTGTAATTATTAACATATGTGGGATATTTATGGGGTAGATATTTTCCAAGTAGATATCTTTTGGAGTAAATTTTACACATACATTAAATATTTATGGTAGATGTTTATCGAGTAAACATGTTCTGAGTACATATCTTTTCAAGTAAATTTTTAGGATTACAACATATATAAATGTTAGGACGAAAAGCAAAATAATGCAAAGCAAACATAAACGGAAAATAATGTAAATCCTTCTTCTGCAGGATTTCTTATGGGCTTAGATTATTTCTTCAGCAAGAAACTAAAAAAAAAAAAATTCCACCTATCCAAATGAAGTCTATGTTGAACCACAATTGTGAATTCAGACTTCAACCATAATTGTGAATTCAAACTTCACACATATAATATTTGATCTTGACATGTTTAAATAAACTCTTGATATGTAAGGTGTTAGATTAAAAAAAAAAGTGCAAGATTTTTATTCTCTGTAAAGGAGAGGGAATGGATCAGTAAAAATGAAAAAGAAACCGGAAGTCCACATGTTATCGTTGAAGTCAAAATGTAAACAGTAGCTTTCAATTACCAAACTGATTTTTATGGACGAAAGTATTCTCCTGCAACGCGGTTACGCGGCTAAGCATCTGCTGTCTATGAAACTGATAATCAAGCTCTGCATCAGCGTGAGAAACAGAGAGGGTTGCTAAACATTTCAAAACAAAAATAGACATCAACGCAAATGTTTTCTGCTTCCTCTTCTTCCAATACTACTCCATTGAAGTATGATGTTTTCTTGAGTTTTAGAGGTGAAGATACACGCTACAATTTCACCAGCCATCTTTATAGAGCTCTTTGTGACAAAAACATCGAAACCTTCATTGATTATGAACTTAGAAGAGGAGATGAGATCTCCCCAACACTTCCCAAAGCAATTGAAGATTCCCAGATCTCTATTATCATTTTCTCAAAAGGGTATGCTTCTTCCAGATGGTGTCTCGAAGAACTTGTGAAGATCCTTGAATGCAAGGAGATGCATGGACAGATTGTGATGCCAATATTCTATGAGATAGATCCAACACATGTAAGGCATCAGACTGGAACCTTTGCCGAAGCATTTGCTGAGCATGAAAAACGTTTTAAGGAGAGTTTACACAAAGTGAAGAGATGGAAGGATGCTCTCAAGGAAGCTGCCAATTTATCTGGGTTGGATTCAAGTGTCATCAAGTAAGTTCTGTTCTGTTTTTATTATCTGCGTGTTTCTGTTTTGCTTTGATGTGTTTTGATATGTGATACAATTTCTATTATTTGTTAGGCCTGAGTCTGTGCTCACAGAGACTATTGTCCAAGATGTTTTGAAGAGACTTAGTGACTTGTCTTCAAGTGATACCAATGACATGGTTGGGATTGATTCAAGGATTCAGGAAATTGAATCATTGTTATGCATTGGGTCAAAGAATGTCCGATCTGTAGGACTATGGGGCATAGGTGGGATAGGTAAGACAACTCTTGCTGGTGCTGTATACAATAAAACCTCTTGTCAATTCGAAGGTTGTCATTTCATTGAAAATGTTAGGGAAGAATCAGAGCAAAGTGGTGGATTAAACCGCTTGCGGCGAGAACTTCTTTCTGCAATATTAGGAGATGGAAATATAGGTAGAGGTAGTTCCTTTGCAGCAAGTGACTTTGTTAAGAAAAGGTTGGGTCGTAGAAAGCTTCTTCTTGTTTTTGATGATGTGACTAAATTTAGACAAATAGAAGATTTGATCCGAGATTTTGATTGTTTTGGTTTTGGAAGTCGAATCATTATAACAACAAGAGATATACAAGTACTTAAAAATTGTAGAGTCGATCAAATATACAAGGTTGATGAACTATGTGATCATGATGCTCTTAAGCTTTTTTGCTTGTATGCCTTCGGACAAAATCATCCCAAAGAAAATTATGAGGAGCTGTCAAATAGGGTAGCTGAATATGTTGGAGGTGTTCCATTAGCTCTTAAAGTATTGGGTTCCTCTCTACTTGATAAGACAAAAAAAGTTTGGGAAAGTGCAATGAATAAATTGGAAGAAATTCTTGATAAGGATATTCATAGGATACTGAGAATAAGTTTTGAGGGCCTAGATGACAATGAGAAGAACATATTTTTAGATATTGCATGTTTCTTGAAAGGAAGGGGTGTTAATCTTGTAAAATATTACTTGGATGCTTGTGGCTTCTTCACAGAGGTTGGAATAAGCTCTTTGATTGATAAATCTTTGATAACCATAACAAACAATGCACTAACAATGCATGATTTGCTACAAGCAATGGGTAAAGAAATTGTTCGGCAGGAATCCATAACTGATCCTAGTAAACGTAGTCGGTTGTGGCATCACAAAGACATCTACAATGTTTTGACAGATAATACGGTAAGATTTAAACAAAAAATAGATTGTAAATTATCATTTCCATTGATTTAATTTATACACCTAGCTAAAATGGATGTCGGGATTTTGTGTGGGTTCGATTTAATTTCATTGCATGACATTTACAAGTTTAACTGTTAAATAGTTGTAAATTCTTATAAAATTATGATATCAAGTTGTAAGGAAGTTAAAAGTTTTTTAAAAAGATTTAATTCTATTAGGATACAAATAACTCTATGTTGATATTTTTTTTAATACACATATATGTTATTTAGTTTTACTAGTAAAGCATTCTTTAATATTGTGCACTTAGATGTTACATTAAGAAAAAATTATTATTTACTATATACTAACTTGTCTCTTCTTGAATATATGTCAGGGGACAGAAACAATAGAGGGCATATCCTTGGATATGTCTAAAATAGGAGATATATATTTAAACCCTCGTGCTTTCATGAAAATGCGTAAATTGAGATTCTTGAAATTTGATAGCTCACTTCGTGGTAAGAATTCTAATAAGGTGCATGTTCCTGACGGTCTTAAATCTGTCTTCACTAAGTTAAGGTATCTGCATTGGCGTGGAAGCCCCTTCCAGTCGTTACCATCAAATTTTCAGTCAGAGAACCTTGTCGTACTTGAAATGCGACACAGCCGAGTTGAACATCTATAGAATGGTCCCTTGGTAAACGTTTAAATACATACATGCCAATATTTTCTGTTGTTATCCCAAGAATCTAATTTCTGTCGAATATTAATGTATTTTTGTGTTCTAACTTGCATGCAGCAACTCGTCAACTTGAAACAAATTGACCTTGCTTGGTCCAAGCATCTAAGCAGTTGTCCAGACCTCTCCGGGGCCCCAAATATTGAAAGCTTGAATCTAGCTTTTGCAAATTTAGTTGAAATTTCATCATCTATTCAACATCTCAGTAAGCTCAGTTACTTGAATCTAAGCAAATGCAGAAAGCTCAGGGGCCTTCCGGATTGCACTGCTTTAAAATCTCTTAGAAAACTTCATCTTTCTTACTGTTCAAGTCTCAAGACTTTGCCTGAATTGCCATGCAATATACAAGAGTTGAAGTTGCTTGGAAGTGAAATAGAAGAACTCCCCTCATCGTTTAAGTATCTAAGCAAACTGGTTATGTTGAATCTTTCTACCTCTAGCAAGCTTAAGAGTCTCCCACACAACGTTTCCAAGTTGAAATCTCTTAAACATCTTACTGTCACTCGTTGCTCGAAGCTTGACAAGTTGCCTGATGAGATAGGAACTTTAGATTCTTTGAGAAACTTTGAGGCTATGGGAAGTGCTATAAGAGAAGTACCACCATCTGTCATATATTTGAACAATCTTGAAAAATTATCTTTTCAGAGATGCAAGGCGGGTCAAGATATAGGAGGTTTGTCATTGCCTGCTTTATCAGGCTTGCGAAGTCTGAGGGAGCTAGATCTTACTGATTGTGCTATCACGAAGATACCGGACAGTCTTGGTAGTTTATCTTCACTAAAAGAGTTATATTTGGGCAGAAACAATTTGGAAAGCATACCGGCAAGTATCAAAAACCTTTCTAGCCTGCAATACCTAGACATCAGCTATTGCAAGATGCTTCAATCTTTACCAGAGCTTCCGTTAATATCTACAAATGCATATAATTGTATATCATTGGAAGCAATATCGTGTTTATTGGTGCCCCGTAGTATTGATTCAATAGATTCCTCGTTTATCAAAGTTGACTTGATCAATTGTTTCAAATTGGATCGAAATGTACTCATTGAAGATGCTTTACTGAAAATACAGTCTTTGTCGAATTTATGGAAGGAAACTTATAATGATGAGGTCTGTCTAACTCTCTCCAATTCAATATTACATTGCTTTTCTTTTCAAGAATCTTTTTTTTTTTTTTTCCTATATTACCAACAACGTTACAAATAATTATTTAATTTTATGGTATAGGATCTTGATATTGCACCACGACTTAGTACTCTTATATGTTTCCCTGGAAACGAGGTTCCAGAGTGGTTTAACTTTCGAAGCTTGGGATATCTTATAACTATGGAGTTGCCACCAGGTTGGTTAAATGATAACTTCGTTGGTTTTGCTCTGTGTGCTGTGGTGGCATTTCAAGACCACATAGATAATGGTGTGTTTTTGGATATGCACTTTGAATGTAAATTCAAATCTGAAGATGGGCAGTGGCATGTTTCTTATGGTACTTTGGGTGATTGGCTGATTACTTGATCTCGTGGACATCGTTATGTAATTGGGTCAGATCATGTGTACATAGGGTTTGATTCTACGGTTTATCCCGAGGACATTGATGAACTATGTTACAATGAGGTTTCTTTCGAATTCTATCTTGAGGGTCAGTTTGGAAAACGTATAGAATGTTGCAAAGTGAAGAAGTGTGGGGTTCGTTTGATGTATGCGCAAGATATTGGAGAAACCAGTGAAAGTTTTAGCTCTGACGGTGACGATGAGTTTTGGGAGTCAATGGAAAAATTCTGTGAAAGTTTTAGTTATAATAATGAAAACGAGCTTCAGAAATCAATGAAAAGTCTCAGTGTTGAAAGTTTCAGGTTTGATAATGAGAAAGAATTTTGGGAATCAATAGAAGAACCCAATTGAAGTGTCAGCATTGATGAAGAGGAAGAGTAACACACAACATGAGATCAAACTACGTTAAATTGCTTGTAGCTAAAGAAACCAAATTCAAGGTATTAATGAATTAAATGCCTTTATAACTATTAGGATTTTTTACCTGAATAAATTTTCTTTTGTAGATCTCATTTGCCTTTATTTATTTATTTCTTTCTTTATGACTGGGACAAACTCAGGGTATAATGGAAGTTTATGTCTTGGCATGGGGGAAGATGCATCACACCCTAAGGAATTGAAGTTAACCTAATTGCTCTCAGGGAGATTTCCAACAGGTCTAGGTAAAAATGCTTCTATACATATCAGTTGCCTTCAATTTAATAAACTTGCCTGTAGAATATCATTAACTTAATTGTAATCTGCATGAAGTTCAAGTTTTGTTGTAAGCTTCATGGATTTGGCATTTCAAAGAAAAACTTTCATTTCTTGGTGTTGTAGATATTTATCATTAGAATTACTTGTTGATTTATATCTAATAAGTTTTGTTTGTTCAACTATTTTGCTAGTGTATATCATTTATTATCAATGATAAGTAGTAATTTTATCTATAAATTGGGGTGTGACAGAAACTATCACATGATTTAAGTTGATAATTTGATTAAACTGAATTAAAAAAAGAAAAAAAGAAAAAAAAAGGCAACTTTGTAGTCATAAGATTCGGTTAATACCTACATCTCTTAACAAAACGAGATCTTAAATTCGAATATTTCAACCTTTAATTTAAAGATTTGGTTATCTTATTAGTTGACTAACTTAAAAATAAAAGAAAATTTTTAATCAAATTAAGGATGGACTTGGGCCAAAAGGATCTCTCACATAAACAAGCCCAACCTTAGTTTTAGTTTATCTACTAACTGAACCCACTACTTCCACTGATTGCACTGATTTAAATGGTTAACAAGTTTGTGTTGCAACCGCATATATAGAGAATGTATAATGGTCGCCGCTAACCTCTGTACTTGATTTGAGCAAATTTTAAGTTGCAATTCCATATATTCTTCAAATTGAATTGAGCTGAAAGTTAAAATTATCTAAAAACTAATAATTTGATATATATATATATATATGTATATATCCTTTTCATTATTTGTTATTATATAATTTGATTAATTTAATATAAACATCTGAAATAAATAATGTGATAAATTTTAAAACATTTTTTATGTACATATTAATAATATTTTATTTATAATTAAAATATGATTAAAAAATATAATAGTATTAACCATATTTATATATTTAAATGTATTAATATATTTAAGAAAACAATTAGAAAATGAATGTTTAAATTGTAAATTAAAATATATTAGTTAATATATTTATAAAAACAACTAGAAAATGAATGTTTAAATTGTAAATGAAAATATATTAATTTAATTCCAAGATAATTTGAGATGAGATGTATTTAGACTTTTCTTTTTGAATATATTTTTTGTAAGTATCAAGGAAAAAAAAGGAAAGAAAATTTGAGTAATATAAAATTAGGATAAATTTAAAATTATGTTATTTTGATGAAGTTAGATTTGGAATAAAAATTTTTAAATGCCATTAAATGATTTATAATTAATTGAAAAGTTAAAAAAAATTATTTAATTTTTTCAGTTATTTACTTATTTTTGGATAGTTTTAAGTGGTTTGACTACTTAAAAAACAGACGAAATAATTTAATAGATATAATTCAGTACTATTAAGCTTTAAGTGAAAAAAAACAAACAACTGCTTAATCAATCTCTAAAATTGAATAATTGCTGTTAAAAATAGTGATCTATGCTAATTAACATAACTCGCTTGTATAAATTAAAACAGAAAATTCAGTTATAAATGTTAACAACTTATTAACTAATCAATTAATGCTTTGCCAGGGTATACATATATTAGTGAAATCAAACATAAATTTTCCAACTCACTTAAAACATTTATCGTGATGGAATTAAAAGGGAGTCATTGTCAAAAAGTAAAAAAAAGAAAAAGAATGAAAGGGAAATCCAATGAGACTAGAACTGCACAATGAAATACTACTTACAAGACACCACGTTTTAAATCTCACTAACATATCGTAAGATTTGTACGTTCGTTGACGTACTACTATTACATCACGATGATTTAAATCTTACACCACACCATGTTTTAAATCATACAAGTAGAACTGTAGAAGGTTCTGATTTGTACGTTCGTTAACGTACTAGTATTATTTCAAGTTCAATGAGTATTATAACTAGTTGACAATGAACTTGCATAGTATCATAACGCATGCAAAAAACCAAAAAAACAAAAGAAAGAAAGAGAATGAAATGAGAAACATGGAGCTAGGTTGTCCAGCTCGGACATTTCAGATCGTCACTGTACATGGGACCAGTACCTGAGATTTTCTGCAGATTCATATTCTCATGCTTAAAACATGTGGTTGACGTTGAACTAACCCGAATATGTTTTCTCTTTTGCTTTTTAATTTATCTATTCTTTGTTTTTTTTTTTTAAGAAAATAATCATAATCAAGAGAACAACTTTAAATAACCGAAAACAATATTAAGTACATTCATTATTTTGTTTTTTATTTTGTTTTGTTGAGTTTGGAGATAAGGGCATTAAATTGGAAACAAGATTTTTGTAACAATTTTTTTTTTGGTTATTCTTTTTCACAGGAAAACTTTATAGAGAGTGTAGAGATATGGTTAATTCTCTGCACATATTTTTGAGGGTACTAATTTCTCCGGTGGCCATGGCTAATTAAGGATGTTGTTCTTGTATGCAGATGGATAATACAAGTTGATGGGCTGCTTTTGTCGGTCTCACACAGTAAAAGAATCAAACATCCTGTCCGATCTCTAGATTGTTTGTAAATAATCTTGGATGTTTGAGTTTAATCCTCAAGACCTATATGTTTGTGTATTTTATGAAAAATTTCATATATATATATATATAATTTTTAGATTTAATGAGTATTGAGTAGATTAAATAATTAAAAATTCTTGTGAACACAAAGGAAGAAATATCATTTTTTTGAAAATGTAAAACATTCTCTTCGTGAAGAATTTTTAATTTCTTAATTGTTATTCTGATTAATTTATTTTCACTAAACCAATCATGTGATTGAAATTTTCTTCTTTTGTAGCCCAATTCAACGTTCGCGATGCCAACGTAACTAATCTATCAAAAATGCAACCTAATCATTTCCTTATGTCATTTTATTAGGCATTGACATATTGGAAGTCCTTATGGTCAACTAGTTATTTGTCAAAATGTGGATGCTAAGATCTATCGATAATGTCTTTTATGGTTATGTAAGGGATGTTGAATCTCGGATTTAAGAGAGTGATGGTGGGACATTTGGTCATTTACCCCATAACTATATTTGGATTTTTTTTTATAATTGTTTATATGAATTGTATTCATAATATTTAAATTTATAAAAAGTTTTAATTCAATTGTTATTATTAATTAAATCCCTTATTTTATTATAAGCATGAATAAATTAATTTACTATAAATTATTACACAATTGAGAAAAAAAAATATGAATAGGAATTCCTTTACCTAATGGAATCATTATATTTTGATTAGTCTATAATAGCATATATATTTTAACATGTGTAGATATACTTTTTTAAAAAGATTAAAACAAATGCGTAGATATATTGAGTAGATATAAATTTCTAAACATAGATCTAATTAACTAATATGTAATTTGGGTCATAATAACAATGTGGCTTAATGTGATCTCATCTTAAATATATATTGGATTGTTTTCTCTCTCTATAAATATAATGATTAATAAAAATAAAAAATATATTTATTTATTTTTATGTTTTTTATATAGTTATATCTTTTTTTTTGCGGATTTGGGACTGTTGATACCAATCTTATATAAAATAGATTGATCAAACAAAAGTTGTACGATCATAACATAATTTATTTTTTGGATCCCACAAAATTGAAAAAAAAAAATTGTTTAATTTGATTGCGAAACAATAACAAACAACCAAACAGAATCCCCCATCAATTATTTTTTGTCATTAGACTGAACATCAAATTAAATAATTAAATAGTTAAGTTTCACATTCTAATTTAAATTTTAAAGTCACGAAATTAAGTTAAAAGCTTAACTATACCTCGATTATGTACATTTCAAAACTTGAGCAATACAACTGAAAACAAATTAAAAAAACTTGAACAATAAATTAATTACTGAAATTTACCTGTAATATATCTTTGAAATGGTATTACCATATTAATTAGCATAAATTTTTCGGTCTATCGATTTATGATATGATATTAAAGTCATCAAATATTACATTCAGATCACCCCTCTCCTTTCTTTTAATTTTCTGGTTCTTTATCATATCACACAATAAAAACGAATCAATTTACAGGCAAGTTCCATCGTACATCTTCGAGATGACACAACCATAATTGTAGCACATATATATATAATAATGATTACGTGATGAGAAAAATTTGATATAGGAAGAAAAAAGATCTTTTGATTTCTACATAGTCCAAATTTTGTACCTCTATTTTAATAATCAATGTTTGATTTTTAAATGTAGAAAAAAGTAATAATTTTGCAATAGACAAGTGGTGGTACTCTAAACTTAATTTTAAAAGTCATAATCTCTATTATTATTGTAATGATTGTTAATTGGCAAATATTATATTTATGTAGTCGTTGAGATTTTGGTTACATATTATTGTGTGTGTAAGCAAATTCATGCATGCCTGATGTGTCTAACAAATATGCGCGTGTATTTTTTTAAGAAAATAAATAATAATAATATTATTATTTACTTTATTGTTTTAATTAATCAAATCTTCGATCTCAGTTTTAAAAGACTTTTTGAAAACTCTTTAGTATACAAAGTTCTATGTAGCAAGTGAGTTCGAGTGTCTTTTAATCATAATTTAGGACATTTTGAATTTATAGCCTCATATTCATTTACTACTACTAATTAGATTACAGATTTATTTAATAACTCTAGTTTATAATTCAATAAGGATATATAAACATAAAAGAAAAAGAAAAAATAATTCTATTTTTCAATGATCATTTTATTACTATTATATACACATAACTACAAATCTCCCATAAATTTATATTTATTAAGAGATGATTAAGAAATGAATAACATCACTAAATAAATAAACAATATATACTTAAAAAAAAAAAGACGTACCACCTTTATTATATTCTCAATTCATTCCAAATCTCATACAACAAAATATATCAATAATACATCGATACTCCTATTTATAGCCACATGGAGTGCTGCAATCATAAAATACATAATAGTGGAAATATATTACAACATAATGGGATCATATATCCTTTTGATGGTCAAGTGGATTATAAAATTTGGAAGCTAATTAGTGGAGATAGTTAGCAAGTAATTATTATTATTATTATTATTATTAGAAAATTAACACCGAACCGATTAAATATTGTTAGAATTTACCAAGATTAATAACTATTCACATAATATGAATATTTGCTTTCACATCGAGAAATCTATTCACACAATATGGAAAGATTTATAAGTACCTAATTCCATGTATATGTTCTATAAACATGGACATACATTCGATGTTACAAATAGTATTTTCATACCTATATCTAGTGTTGTAAAAATCGTTGGTTACCGATGAATTTTTACCAATTATTCGCTAATTGGCACCTAGTCAATCCGATAACCCCCAAATCGGAGATCCTGATCGTCAAAGATGAGTACTCGATCGAGTTGTCGAGTAACCGGCCAACTCTGTACAAAACAGTCCCCAAAAAAACCCAAAAACCACAAAAAATTAATCAAAAATTTGAGTCATCAAGATCTAAACAAGAAACAAATATATGATTGTTAAATCAAAAACTAACGGTTACACTACAAAATCAAGCAAATGACTAGTAGAGTAACGTTGTCGTTGAAGAAATCATCCATCAAGAGCACGAGACATCGAAGAGGGAGAGAGAGAGAGACTTGGTTGTGGTCGCTACATGAATGGATGACGTAGGGGTCATCTCTGTCATTCATCACTGCCACCCTTGTTGCTAGTTGTTGCCTCCAAATTTGACGGATAAGGTTGTCGTCACTAACACACACAAGATCAACGAGAGAAGAAGAAGAAGGTTGATCGGAAGAAGAAAAAGATGAAGAAAAAGAAGAAGGAGAAAGAGAAGAGAGAAAAGAGAGGTGTGCGGTAGCTGAGGGTGATTGAGAATGGTGGGGGTTTGTGTGTGTGTGTGTGTGTGTGTGTTAGGACAAATTACATAAATAACCCTCAAGTTTGATAAAATTATGTCATTATCTGAATTTCGGCCCCTTATGTTTTAAAAAATATCAGTTTACTTATTTAGATTTTAAAAAATAATAATTTTCCTCTAAAACAGTATTCACCGATTAATCTCCGATTACTTGCCAAATAACTAACAAATCTTTAACCGCTGCGTTGTCAGTCGATTAGCGAGTAGCGATTTCTGCAATATTGACTACATTTATATATAGATATTCAGTTGGATCAGACTTGAATTAGGTCACTTTATGTTTGGTTAAATGATCCGACATCTTATTAAATTGGTTCAATATTTATGATTTTTTATATTATTAAAATGTACCCTTAAATATCATCATGACATTCGAGTTAAAAAACTTCATTTATTAATTGTTGTAATCTTAAAATTATTTTGGAACACATGCATGTGTAATATTATTCAACCACCCAAATACTACCAATACACTCACACACACACCCCAATTTAATAAGTTATGGGTTCATTTAATCACACATATTGTGACTTAATGTAAGTTTGATCCCACTTAACATCAAAATATAAATATGAAAAAAAAAATCATAATTAGTCTTAAATCATAAATAATCTTCTAGTTATTGTGCTTCTTAAACTTGAAACCTTCCCAATTATTTTTTTTTTTAATTTTTTTGGCAAAATTTACCTCTTATTTAATTTTGGCAAAAAACTGTTATAAAAAATAGAAAGAAACAGAAAGAAGAAAGAAAATATAATAGATTTTTTTTTTTTTTTGTTTGGAATACCACTTATAGTGACAGTAACTTGGAATGGAAAGAAAAATAGAGAGAGTTATTTTGTAAGAGGAAAAAAAAAAATAGAAAACAGAAAGTTTAATTGTGGTTTGCCCTCTTTGCTTTCCTTCTATTGGTTTGTTGAAAAACATAAATGAGAGACATGAAACATGCAACAGTGAACACGAACGATGCTATATTAAGAAGAGGGAGAAAGATAGAGAATAAGGGGGTAAGGAAAGAGAAAAAAAAAAAACAAAAGAAAAATTAATGTTTTACAATATAAGTTAGAGGGGCATTTTAGTATTGTAGTTGACAATAATAAAAAATTGAGGGCTTTAATATATATATATATATATATGTATTGAAACCTATCAAGATCAAATACTGTTTATGAGTATCATAAATCTACACTCAAAGTTAGGAAATAAATAATAAGAAGGAAAACTATCAATGCAAAATTTGTAGAATATATTTGATGAGAGTTTAACTCTATTACTAAAGTGGACGGACACATTTTTTATACTAAGAGTGGGTGTAAAACTAATTTGGGATAAACTAATTTGTGTCTTGTTTTCCCTCCACTGGAGGTGTTTCGTTTGCTTCTTAATACATCTTTGTTTAAAAAAAATAAAACTAATTTGGGATATTAAAATTAAAAGTTAACATTAAATTATTTGAATTTAAACTTCTACTTTTTAAAGGGTAAAATCAAGCTCTACATATTTATGATGAACTTCATATTTAAATTCCGAAATCTCATTTTCAAATTTGTGAAACTTAAGTATAGATCGGTCCCTATCTCAAAAAAAAAAAAATTATAGATTGGTCCCCTCTTAGAACCTACAAAAACTAATAAAATAAATGTGAAAATGAATGCATATTTATAGTCTGACTATGAAACATGAACAAACTACCAAACAAAATTACCCTTTTAATTATTATTTTAATGAATGAAAACAAAATACTATATTCTATGCACTGCAGTTTGTTTGGGAATCTGCAACTCAAGACAAGAAAGATGATCAAAGATCGATAGAATAATAAAAATTATTTAAGGAAAAAAATTCAGTTTATGGACACAATTTTTACTCCAGTCTTGTGTAAAAAAAAAGCAAAATCGTTCATTAAAATTTAGCCGGCTAAACTAAAAGACAAAAATTAGAGTCTACAAATAATTGAGGAACAAAAATTTAACCAATATTCAATTATGTGGAACAAAACTATATCAACGTCAGTTGTGAAAAATATCCCATATAATTTTATAGAGTGATGGACCCCATCGATGAAATCTCTGAGTTGTTGCTTTTGCCACCAGGATGACATTAACGCAATGCTCGTGCTTTGAGCCAAAAACTAACATAAAAGATGACGATTGAATGGTAGATTTTGTTACCAAGAAAATTCACAAATTTATATTTAAATTACAAAAATTTTGCAGATATGATTGTACACATGTATCGGAATGATGTTAGCTGACTTCATATAGTAACATTATGACTTTTTTTTTTTTTGGAAGTAATAGTAACATTATAACTTATTAAATCAAAATTATATAAATAATATATGAAATCTCACAACTGACTTGTTTTTAGTATATTTGTTTTAATATATCAAGTGAAGAAGAAAGTACTCATAAAGTAGTCATAAAATGGGATAAGAGAAAATAGAACTCACAACTTTGAAACAAAAAACTGAGTGAGACTATAGTTTACCACACAATCAGACTACATTTCTCGGAATCTCACACAAGTGATTAATTTTTATAACATAAAACCAAATTTTATATATTAATTGATTGTCTGATTTGACATATTTTATAATTTTGTATCAAATTATATTGATTTTATGTTAAATTACAAGAAACTCGAGATCACGTTAAATTACAAAAAATTCAAGTTAATATGTTAATATTATTAAATTTTATATTATCTATATATTTTTTGTTAAGCTATATAATTTAAATTAAAGATTAGATGATTCGATGAGATATCACTATTAGTTGTGTGACTTGGACCACTAGTTGGTTAAAAAAATTGAGATAATGAATTCAACTTTGAATTAAAAGCTCATCCAACCTAATGAAATTTCAAGTAGAGTGACTTTGATTAATATATCTATTCATATTATTATATAGAAACAATAATTCAATTCATTAATCGAACCAATGAAATCATTTTTTTAATGTAAAAATTCACCCCAATCTATTTTTGATTTTATCAAAACTGACCGAAGTAAACTAATAAATTTGAATTGGATTTTCAATATTTCAATTTTTAAGTCTAATTATGCTTTGAATGACTTTGAAATGATTTTAAACAAATCAAAAATTTCAGGATCCATCTCATGAGCACTTTTATAAAGTTTGAAAAGCCAAATAGTCACATAAGGCTACAATTAGGCCGCCGCACTAAGAAAAGCCATCAAAATTTTTCAACACAACCGTTTCTTGGCCCCTAAGAGAAGTTTTTGTTTTTTGTTTTTTTCAAAGTAAATACCAAACAAGGTTGAGATATATTAAAATTTATCGTGATTAAATAATTACTCAATCCTTGTTTGAACAATCTAGATATCTACTTTTATAACTGATAAATAACTACTCATAAATTTTTAGTATGTGATTAAAAGGATTCGAACTCTATCACTTCATAATCGAAAGATAATTACTCATGTAATAAAGAACAAAAATTATCCACATAAAAGGTATGCTTAGTACTACTTGAACTCATATTACTAAAGTAGATGAGAATATATGTAACTGCTTAAGCTAAGGTGTGATACACGGCTCTTAAAAGAGAAGTTGATTTCAAATTTTAACTTTTGAAAGTAAATCACCCTTATCTTAACGTAGGAGGAAGAAGCACTTAAAACGTGAAAGCCAAAAGCCAAAAGCCAAAAGCTAAAAGCAAGGAAGAATGAAAGTGCTTTTGTTTGGACTTGTAAACAGAAGCAATGATTGATATAGGGCACTGAAGAATAAATAGAAGCAGAAGAAAACAGTTGCATATAAACAGACAAATCTACAAGCTCTAACGGACAAATATCAGGAGACGTGGACATTTCTAAGAAGATTTGAGAAAAATTATTATGTTTAATTATTAATTGCAACGTTGCATTGCCACTTTAATTTTTATTGGCCACCACTCTCTTTGAGGTCCCACTAACCACCCCACTCTTGTCTTTTTCTTTTTCTTTTTTCAATTTTTATGACTTTGAACTATTTGGCAGAAATGCTCTTTTTGTGAAATCAATTAAGTACTTATATCAGAAGTAATTTCAAACTTTCTTTTTTGAAAATTTTAATGTTATCCTTACATTTTGAAAAACCTTCACTTTTGAAATGCAAATGGTTTTATGAATCCATCATCCCTAAAGTTTTAGGAAATTCATCACTTTGATCTTTACCATCAATCAAACATTGGTCAAACTTAATATAGTCAAGGTTTATTTTTGTTATATCAGTAATTTTAGGTTTAATTAAAATTAAAAAAATAATAATAAATAGAAAAAAGAAAAAAGAAAAATGTAAATTTGTTAAATTAAGTTAAAAAATTTTAAAAATGGTTGAACCAATTGGCCACCAATGTCGACTGGTTTAAACCAGTCAAAGGTGTAACCACCAAATTGCTGTTTAGTGATCTAATATATGGAATAAGATCGTCGATTTGGATTTTAGACTCATATTATCGATTTGAGTTTTAGACTCCAAATTGACAATCTAGATTTTTCAAACCTATCACATGTTCTAGGTTCAACATAGGTTGTGTAATGATTTAGGTTGAACCCAGATTGATATAACCATTGGCCATGGAGATTTTAGGTCTTCATTTGGTGAAAATTTAGATTGGATCTCTACTAGGATTTTTTTTTTTTTAATTTTTAAAAAATCCTCCACCATTGATGGATCTTGATTGAAATCCATCAACGGTAGAAATGGTTTTTCTTTTTGTTTTAAAAAAGTGATATTTTATTCATTTTTTAAAAATTATTAATTATGTATTTTAATCTATATATCGGTGATATGAGCTGGATTGTAATTGGTTGTTAGTTTTAAATTTTTAATTTGTAAGACATGTGTCATATTCCTATTGGTTTATATTCAAGGTTAAATTGTTAAATTTTAAATGGTTTGAGGGTTAAATGGTAATTTTAGTATCTTTAAATAATAGTAAGAGCAAAATCATCAATCCACCATTTTTGCTAAGTTTAACCGTTAAACATTTAATTAGAGGGATGAAACTCATGAATTTCCTAAAATATTGAGGATGATGAGTTCATAAACCGATTCACGTTTAAAAAAGTAAAGGTTTTTTAAAACATAAGGATTAAAAATGATTTTTTTTTTTTAGGGTTTAAATTTTTTATTTTTGTGCAAAAAAAAAATGAGAATTTTTCATAATAAAAATATTTTTAACCTACTATAATTGTACAATTTTCTTAGACAACTATAATTGTACATTTGAAAATGCTTTATTTATAGTAAACAAAGATATTGAATGTTTATTATTATTATTATTTATATTCAAAAGAAGGATATAGATGTTATTTGAAATTAGAAATTGTAAACAAACTTAAAACGTATTTTATACGCTTTATTTTTTGCTTTTTAAAAAATCATCTTTGAATTGTGGTTTTGACAGTTTATTCAATAAATAAGTTTCCTAAAAACATTAGTGAGCATTTGTGGAAAAGACTTTTAGGAAAAGAAGTTTTCATTAAACCATTTCTAATCCAGCATTCGAGTCAAAAGAATTCCTTAATACGTTTTACCTTTTCATGACTGTATCATTTTTCTAACATAAATTTCATTGAGTGAGGACTCTAAAGTCGTAATATTAATGGCAAATTCCACGTAATTTTAGACAGCATTAATGGGTGCAAATATTGCTATCGAAAAATATGACTTATTCCCCCAAATTATAAATATACCAAATATCAAAATTTTGAAATTACATTTTCACTATAAACATCCAATTAAATGACAATAGTATCCTTATAAAAAATTATATAAATACATGCTTTATTTATGCACTCATTTGTTTCTTTTTATTTCTATATTAATATTAAACCCTAAGAAAGTATATAACTTAAAAATTTTGAAAACACTCAGTACAAATTTATAAATTATATATATATTTACAAAATCTAATTATATTCTGACACTTGCAATATTTTTGTCACAGTAATGAATTTTTCAAAGAAAACAAGATGAAAAGCAAGTTTACTTTGTAGAAAAAACACATCAAAGTTTACCTTTGCAGACAAACCACATCAAATATCAAACTTCAAGAGGCTGTCTTGTTAGTTTTTTCACTTTGGTTTTATTATTATTATTTTTTATAGGACTATAAGGGATCTTGTTCTTGGGATGTGAATAAAAATTAAAGTAAAAAAAAAAAAAATACTTGGAGGGCTGTCACTTGTCTCTTCATATATTGATAAACGTAATTAGCCCAACATGAAGATAGTATAATTGGGTGGGTGGTTATCCTTAGATTTGTCAGAATTAATGTTAGAGTTGATGATGCCTAATTTGATGATGAAGAAGAATGGAAAAAAAAAAAAAAATAGAAAGCTAGCTGTTCAAATAAAAATAGGGTTTATGAATGTTGATGCAACAGATGTCAATAAATACTTTAATTTCTTTCTAATTAAATTATTTGTCCTCACTTTAATTTCTTTCTAATTAAATTATTTGTCCTCACTAGTCATTTACTTAGGGTTATTTTTGTCTTAAAATTCTAGTAAGTAACAACCGGGTGTGGAAATAGCCACCCAACATTTACATTACACATATAAAATCATATAATATAAAAATTCTATAATTTATTCTATTTTTTAATGGTGAAGAAAACCCCAACCATATAATATATACTCTGTATTAATTATCATTCCACATGTACAATTCCATTTATTTATTTAAACTCTGTCTGTGTGTGTCTATGCCTGTCTCTGTGCTAGTGAGTTTTTGTCATGCTGAAAGTATGGTAGGTTGAGGGTCACTTTGCAAAGGAGCGTATTGTCTCTCACTCTTCCCTACAAAAACCCTCTCCTTCACTCTTCTCCCTCCATCTTCTCTCTCTCTCTCTCTCTCTCTCTCTCTCTCCCCTCCATCAAACCATCACAATATACTCTCTCCTATCCAATTGTCCTATCAAGGTTCGCCTGAGTATGTCCGGAATCCTAAAAACATAAAACCATCCTGCTTCTGCTATACCATATTGTTGCGTCAAAAATTATTTTAAAATATCTCGGAATTCGAAAAATATCTACTTCCACGATACGAGAGAAACAAAAAAAATCCGAAACTCAATTTTCAGTATCAAATGGCGGAAGGTGAGAGCAGGAGTGACTCTTGCATATCTTCTCCTCCATCGACATCCTCATCTGGGTCGTCGTCCTCGCAAGCTCGGGAAAAGAAAAGGTTGAGAACTGAGGAGATGGAGCAGTGTAAAAGAAGCGCAAACAAGAAGAGAGCGAGTCATGATGAGACATCCAACTCAGTGGCGGGGACGAAGCACCCACTGTATAGGGGAGTGAGAATGAGGAGTTGGGGCAAATGGGTGACCGAGATTCGTGAGCCAAGGAAGAAGTCTCGCATTTGGCTCGGTACTTTTCCAACTGCAGAAATGGCGGCTCGGGCTCATGATGTGGCTGCACTCAGTATTAAAGGCGACTCGGCCGTGTTGAACTTCCCTCAACTCTCTGAGTTGCTGCCTCGCCCTGTTTCGCTCTTGCCACGTGATATCCAGTTGGCGGCCAGTAAGGCCGCTTCGATGGTCAACTTTGACTCATCATTATCATCATCGTTGTCACCGTTGTCGGCGTCGTCATCCATGTTGTCTGATCGACACGTGTTGGAATCCAATGAGGAGGATTTGGGTGAGATTGTGGAGTTGCCAAACATAGAAGGGAGTTATGAGTTTGACTCGGGCGAGTCACACAGCGAGTTGAGAGTTGACTTGTTTGATGGGTGGGTGTATCCACAGCATGATGATTTTTTTGGAGAATTTTGTGATGATCGGATTTTGGATTTGGCTGCTGAGAATTTGATCATTAATTCTACCAACTTTCAAGCTTCATTGTGGAATTAGTTGCTCTTTATTTTCATGTGATGTGCTTTTTGTTTTTTCAATTTAGTTACTATGATTAGTGGTCTGGCTTCTTAATTTTCTGACTTGTTATTTGTATTATTGTAATATAATTCATACACTTTAGTGATAGTATACTTATTGAGTTTTAATTTGTTGAGATACTTTCTATTTTATTTATTTCCTTTATTGGACTATCTCCCTTTCTAGAAATAGTTTGTGAAGAGAAATGTAATTCTATAATTATGTCTACGTATTTTGATTCAATCAATAGGAGAGTACTTAGTGAAATTAATTTACCCTAAAGTTCAAAAGATTAAATTTTTACAAGTGGGTCAAATTGTACAATTTGTTTAAAATATACTGATGCACTTTGTTTTCGAGTTTTATATTGATAAATTTTATTCACCTTTGTTAATATTGGAGTTTTATATTGGTAAATTTTATCCACCTTTCTTGAGATTTTTTTGTTTTGGTTACCGGCACCGGTCCGGATTTAGAATTTTATGACGTGACCTGTGACTCTTTTTCCAAAAATAGAGGACAATCCATATAAAAAAAATAAAAAATTATCAATATTTAGATGAGATTTACGTGAGATAAATCCGCAACCTTAAAGATAATAAGTGCCTGAATTTGGTTCGAACACATGGACGAAGCTGCTTTCTCCACCTTTCTCGGTGTCTGCTGTATTTGGACATGAAATCATTTGGTTTAAAAACTAAATATAGACCTTTTCTGTAAATAGAATTTTGATCAATTTTATTAAACTGTAAAAGAAAAGTTTGTCATTTTATTTTGCCATAAATTTATATTAATTACACTTTTGATATTGTCTCTACTGCTTTTCTTTAAGAGCTGTTCATTGTTTTTTTTTTTTTGAGAATAACCGTCCATTGTTTTTTGAGGAGGTATAATCTCTACTTAATTGCTTGTGTAAATGTCAACTGAGAACATTGAATTTTTGAACTAGGATGCACGTCAATAAAATAGCTAAGTAAATCCTAATTTGGCCCCTATTCAATTTCTTGTCATCATTGTCAACATCATCTTTAATTAGAAATAGTCTTAAAGTACATCGGAATTTTGATAAGTTCTATCAAAACGTAAAAGAAAAGTTAGTCATTTTTTTGCCATGAATTTATATTAATTACACTTTTGATATTCTCTCTACTTTTTCTTTAAAAACAGTTCATTGTTTTTTGAAAAGGCATAATCTCCACTTAATAGCTCGTGTTACTGTCAACTGAAAGCATTGAATTTCTGAACTAGGTTGCATTCCAAGAATGTAGCCAATTACTCCTAATTTGTCCCCTACTCAATTTCTTATCAACATCATCTTCAATTAGAAACAGTCTTTGATTAGAAATAGTCTTAAAGTACATTAGATTGACGACTTTATCATACAGATATTTACACATTTGAAATAACAAAACATTTAATTTAACGGACATGTTTGATGTGATTTTTTTGTTTATGCGAATTTTTGAATAATGTTACATATGAGAACTAATTGAAGATGGGTACTGTTTTGGAATCTTTGAAACTTGCTAAAAAATAAAAATGACATGCAAAATTTGAGCCGTTGGAAAATTTGAATTTTTTTAGGCTTGTAAGGATAATATTGACATCAAATGTGACAAACTATAGAGGATACACTAACCTTACTTTTATCGTATATGGAATTCAAAGAAGTTTCCATTTAAAAAGAAAACTGGGATTCAATTTTCTCACCTAACAAAAACAGGTTATTCTCAGAAGATTCCCATGTCCAGAATGAGAGGCAATGTATTAAAATATTAGAGAAAATTAAGCGTTTTCATTTCATAACTTAATTTCATCACCAACTAAAGCTTCCAATTTAAAGAAGAATAAAAAGAATAGATAATAAATTGGGTTGGTCCATTGTGATAAATGGGGGTATATTTTATAATTAAGACGATATTTAATTCAGTCCAAATAAAATAAAAAAAATATTTTATTTTGTTACATATATAAATTATGAATGGTTGATTTTTAGGTGTCATCCATCATTTTCTGAATTAAAGTTGTATATAACATATGAAGATATATTAATAATTCGATAGGATAAAGATATGGTTTCAGAGAATGTTTATTCAATGTGACAATAATACTGACATAAATATGTGTTTTACTCATTCTAATCATATTTCGTATAGAAGGAAAAAAAAAAAAATAGTGGCTTGTAGTGTGGTCGACGTTAGAGAACAGGCCGTGGATTGCCTGTGGGGGCCATGACACCCCCAAATTTTATTTATGTTTTTTTTCAAACATACCTATATAATTACTTAAACAACCCTTAATTTTAGATAAAATATATTTTTATCTTCTCTTTAAATATTATATAACTATTCATTGGCTCCCAAATATCCCTAAATGAGATTTTCTGGCTCCGCCTCTGTTAGAGAATGAAACTCATAATCCTACTATGGATGTACGGCAGAGGTTAGGATAGATGTTGATCGAATTAGTGAGATTTATTTATGTCTCAACTCTTTTTTCTTCCACAATCTTTACATTTAAAATATTTTTCAGTTAATATATTGTTGTAGAGTATACTTTGACCGAGTCTTTAAATATAAGGTCAAGCAGTACATTTTTTTTATCAAAAGGAGAAAAATTTTTCTTACATGAACTTATGAAGTAGTTACACTTGTAACTACTTTGTCTACATGTAGTAAGTTTAAAAACTTACACATCAGGCCACTTGCTTTGGTAATTAGAAATTAAACTTAAACTAGAAAGAGTCTATAATCTAGAAACTAGCTAGTTGAAGGGGTAAAATTAATTGACCTTAAGTCAATGTTCAGTTAAGTTAAAATGAAGAAAATCAAATTAATAACGAAATCAGATGTAGAAAGAAGAAAAACTGTAAATCTTGAATGAATCAACTCTTAATTAACTCCGTACGTGCATGGTGACATAAGCTTTGAGTTACAAGTGGCCATTAATCAAGATTTTAAATGTCAATGTAATTAATGATGATTTAATCGTTTTCAAAATGAATAATACTATCTCATTTTGTGTTCTATCTTTGATCCTAACTTATACACAATTTGTCAAGTTATGAAAGGATATTTATTACTAATTATATACTACACTTGAAACATATATTCATTTATCAACTATATTCATTACTAACTATATATTACACTTGAAACATATATTCATTTATCAACTGATACATCATAAGTTAAAATCAAGTTAGATATAAAACATAAAATATCTAACACAATTTGAATTGTTATGGAAAAGATATACAATTTGAATTCATATTATTGATATTGATACTCAGAACATACCATTGACTTACCTCGACCCAATCATATATGGCTGAAAACGAAAAGTCCAAAATTTTGTTAAAATCAGAGCATTAGGACTTTGAAGACATTCATATATCTCAGTATCAAACACATGTTTTCGGACCAGCGCACATGTTCCTCAAGAACTAGGGCAGAGATTATGACATAAAATTTTCTCGAAGTCTCAACCACTCACCAACTTAAGCTAATTCTTGATCACATTTGTACAACATTAATGGTCAACATCAAGATCCCTTAGCCCAAAAACTTTGGGATACTTTTAGGGGACATTGAGGCATTATTAAGTAATTGACATGTGAAAAGGATATCCCTATAGGGTATACCTGAAAATGACACTTTCAATATGACACATTTATTTACCTTAATTAAAATTTTAATTATTTCTTATTACACTTGATAATATTAAATAATTATGCCACAGTTAAAGTGTCTATTCATTTTGTACATAAATTCAAGTTGGGGAAGTCGGTGTTATAAACAAATAACTTTTGATTCTTGGTCATTGTTTACTTGCTAAAGTTAGCATGGTAGTTGTGTTCTTTATTTATCAAGAAAAGACCATGCCATGACCAATTAACTATCTATACTGTGGTCTTTTTCTTTTTTTTTTTTTTCTTTTCTTTCTCTCTCTTATTAATATTACTACATTTTTTTTTTACTTTTTCCATATATTTATAATGTGCTCCAAAAATTGAAAGAGATATTCTCCTACAATAAATATCCAATTTAGTTTAATGGTAGAGAGAACTTATTCAATCGGCTAATGTTCCAAATTTGTGATAGTAGTACACCATATTTAGTATTTAAAAAAGATAATTTATGATAATTTAAAAAATATAATTCAATTAGTATAAAAGATTTAGAAGAAGTTTGTTAACTTATTAAACGAGATAAGTCTTTATAATTTTTAATTGAAATACAAAGTAAAATTATAAAAGATGAACGGTATCAATCTTTTTATTTTTTTTTTCTTTCCAAAAAATAATCTTTTTTATTTTTAGCAGGAGCGACCTTTTATTCAATCATAACTTCGATATATAATACTCATTAATTAACTTTGTAATTATTAATTAATTACCTAGGAGTCAAACCGAAGACATTTGAGGTTTGTTAGGGTTTATGAACTATTAAGACATTTGAGTTTATTTATATTCATATTTTATCATTGAGCTACTATATATGTTGATTTACATGTGTGTCTATTTCAAGTTTCAACACAACTAGATTGTCAACTTGTCATCCCAGTGACCCGATTGAAGTAATCTACTTTCTAGAGCCTTCATTGTAATTGATTACCGACAAGAAAGTTAATATTCATTGCCCGTGAATCGCATGTCAATCAAAATAAAATAACAAGAAAAATTAAGAACAAAACATAGAGAGCCAAGTTGGCATTCTAATTAATTATTATAATTATTTGTAGGGATAATGCCACTCTCTCCATTATAGTTTGACATAATTACTAATTACCCTTCTAAATTTCGAAAAATCTCATTTTACCCTTATCATTATTGAAATGTGAGAAATGATCAAAGTGTCATTATACTTTTGCTATTACATAATAATAGTCAAATTTTGATTTTTAAAATCAACTTTGATGGTAAAAGATTTTTTTGGATATTTTTATAAACTATAATAGGTATTTGATTTATTTCATAAATTGATAAAGAAAATATTAGTGATTTCTAAAAATATTGAAAGATTTCGACATTATATCAGACTAAAGGGGGAAATAGGATTACCCCTTATTTGTATTACAGCAAGTTACCTCATGATCTGCATTGCTTGTCTAATTTCAGAATCCTTAAGTTTTCATACTTATAATTAATCTATCATCTAATGATCAAGAATTCTTGTATTTAACTATCCATTTTGAATATCTGAAAAGCAATCAATTTAATAAAACTGGATTACAATACCTTGACATAACATTTATGAGCTATTTTGATCTCTAACTAGAATGGCAAATTAATTAAAACAAAAAAAACAAAAAACAAAAAGTTAATATGAAAGAAAATAGAAAATAATTGTGAGTTGACTTTTTGGATTGCTTAAATGTTGAAAGAAAGAAAAATAATTGAGCTCAATTTCTTGCAAAGCAGGGTGGAAGATGATATCAACCAGCTGCACATGCTTTCACCATCTTTTGAAAAATGTACAATATATTACAACGTCGTTCCCATTTACTTGGATCAACAAGAAGAAAATAATTTAATCATTTTGAAAGGGAATATATTAATTTATTGTTGGTGTTGCCATTAAAATTTCTTAATTTCTTTACACTCATGGTTACATGTATTTAATTACACTAAAGTATATTTCATTAATTTCATAGTAGCTGTACACTTTATAATTTATTGAGGACAAAGAGGAATTACCTAGAACCCTCTGAACATTTGTCTTATTACAAATAGAAACTACTTTTACTTTTTATAATAATGCCCCCTCCTGCATTAACAGTTAAACTATGGTTGGCCATTTGACACAATTGAAAGCTGACAAAATATTGCAAAAAGATGATATTACCCCTTACTAACTAATTTTTGGCTTAAATGGTATAGTTACTCCTTCTTTTAGGAAAAAATTTTAAAAACTTAAAAAAATCTCAACCATTCATCCAAAAAATGAATAGTTAAAATTTATTTAATTCTATATAAAAAATAATTTTTTAAATGAATCTAAGCCATCCATCTCAAAGATGGATGATCAAGATTGATTTGGAAAAAATAGAAAATTTAAATTTATTTTTAAAATTTAAAAATAATTAATTTTTAACTATAAAAAAAATATATTTTTTTCAAATGGATCTAAACCGTCCATCTCAAAATGGATAGTTAAGATCAATTTGAAAAAAAAAAAAAAAAAAGATAAAAAAATTATACAATTGAAAAAAAAAAAACAAAAACAAAATTGGTGGAAATTAAATGTTCTTCTTCACAAGTCATCTCCTTCTTCCCCATCACAAACCCAATTCTTCTTCTTCCTCACATCATCCATCATCATTAGACCCAGTTCATCATCATACTAACATCAAGAAATCAAAACAATTGAAAAAAAAAAAAAGATGAAGAAATCAAATGTTCTTCATCTAACTAAACTTCACAAACATCTGCCTTCTTCTTCTCCAACATCGTGTCTTCTTCTTTTCAGAAACATCACAAATCCAGAATGACTTCTTTCACACAACCGCTAGATCTTTTTTCATAAACCCAAAATTGCCTCTCTTACAAACCCGTCAGAGATGGAGCCGATGCCAAAATTGCTCACTACCATGACATTTGGCAAACCCTAATAGCACCGATTAACCTCTTCGGTAGTTAGTCCTCTATTTATGACTTGATTAGGAATCCTATGTTGATAGTCACATAGTCGAGAGCAAGGTGGAAGACGATGCTGGCAAGGTTAATGATGTTGGATTTTTTTTTTTTTTTTTTTTTTTTTTTGTTTGTTTTTGAAACTGGTTGATGATGTTGAGTTTTCTAGGTTTGAGTTTTTTGGGTTTGATTTTTTTTGATGATGTTGAATTTGATGGGTTTTGAGTTTGATTAGAGGGTAAGTTTGATCATGAGGGCTTTGGCTTTGGATATGAAGGTAAAGGTATCCAAATCTTCATCACTGTGATGAAGATAGTGATGAAGATTTGGAGAACCGCAGAGATCGAAATGGTTCTCTTCTACTGATGATCAAAATGGGTTAGGGATGATTTGAGTTTAAATTTTGGTGGAGATTTGGTTCAGATGAAATAAAAGAAAAAATAAAATTTGTCTTCTAGTGGTGATTTTGAATTAATGATGGATTGAAGATGAATGTTGGTGTTGAATATGAACAGAGTGAATGTTGAAAATGGGTGGAGATGCAATCCAGACTGGATCTCCACCGTTCACTAATCCAATCTAGGTGGGATCTCCATCCATTTTGTTTTATTTTTTTATTTTATTGATTTTTTTTCAATTGTTCAATATTTTTATCTTTTCTTTTTCTTTTTTTCCCAAATCGATCTTGACCATCCATTTTGAGACGAACGGTTTAGATCCATTTGAAAAAATATTTTTTATATTTAAAATTATTTTTATAGTTAAAAATTAATTATTTTTAAATTTTAAAAATAAAAATAAATCTGATATTTTTTCCAAATCGATCTTGATCGTCCATCTTTGAGATGGATGACTTAGATTCATTTAAAAAAATTATTTTTATATTTAGAATCAAATAAATCTTAACCCTTCATTTTTTAGATGAATGGTTGAGATTTTTTTTAAGTTTTTAAATATTTTTTCCTAAAAAAAAGGAATAACTATGCCATTTTAGCCAAAAATTAGTTAGTATGAGGTAATATTGTCTTTTTGCAGCATTTTGTCAGCTTTCAACTGTGTCGAACGGTCAACCATGGTTTGACTGTTAGTGCAAGGGAGAGCATTCTTGCAAAAAGCAAAAGTAGTTTCCGTTTGTAATAAAGCAAATGTTCAGAGGGTTTTGGGTAATTCTCTCGTTTTTGAACTATTAAGACATTTGAGTTTATTTATATTCATATTTCATCACTGAGCTACTATATATGTTGATTTATATGTGTGTCTATTGCAAGTTTCAACACAACTAGATTGTCAACTTGTCATCCCAATGACCCGATTGAAGTAATCTACTTTCTAGAGCCTTCATTGCAATTGATTACCAATACGAAAGGTAATATTCATTGCCCGTGAATTGCATGTCAATCAAAACAAAATAACAAGAAAAATTAAGAACTAAACATAGAGAGCCAAGTTGGGATTCTAATTAATTATTATAATTATTTGTAGGAATAATCCCACTCTCTCAATTATAATTTGATGTAATTACTAATTACCCTTATATAGTTTCGAAAAATCTCATTTTACCCCTATCATTACTGAAATGAGAGAAATGATCAAAGTGTCATTATAGTTTTGCCCTTACATATTAACGGTCAAATTTTAATTTTCAAAGTCAACTTTGACAGTAAGAGATTTTTTAGATATTTTTATAAACTATAGTGAGTATTTGATCTATTTAAGAAATCGATAAAGAGAATATTATTGATTTCTAAAAATACTAAGGGATTTCGGTATTATATCAAACTACAAGGAGGCAAATAGGATTACCCCTTATTTGCATTACAACAAGTTACCTCATGGCTCGTGGTCTGCATTGCTTGTCTAATTTTAGAATCATTAAGTTTTCATACTTACTAATTAATTTATCACCTAATGATCAAGAAGTCTTGTATTTAACCATCCATTTTGAATATCTGAAAAGCAATCGATTTAATAAAACTGGATTACAATATATATACCTTGACATAACATTTATGAGCTAATTTGATCTCTAACTAGAATAGCAAAATTAATTAAAAAAAAAGTTAATATGAAAGAAAATAGACAATAATTGTGAATTGACTTTTTGGATTACTTAAATGTTGAAAGAAAGAAAAATAATTGAGTTTAATTTCTTGCAAAGCAATGGTGGAAGATGATATCAACCAGCTGCATCTGCTTTCAACATCTTTTGAAAAATATACGATATATTACATGTCGTTCCCATTTACTTGGATCAACAAGAAGAAAATAATTTAATTATTTTGAAAGGGAATATATTAATTTATTCTTGGTGTTGCCAATTAAAATTTCTTAATTTCTCTACACTCATGGTTACATGTATTTAATTACACTAAAGTATATTTCAATAATTTCATAGTAGTTGTAGGCTTTATAATTTATCGAGGACAAAGAAGAAAATAAACCATGATATCACTAAAATTATTGACGTATATCTCTCTATCTCATTGATGACATCATGCACTAAATCATACATAAAATCAAGCAAATTAAAACGTAGGATTATATAATTTATTATATTCATTAAATGTGCATTTTTTTTTTAGTACTGATACCTTGCCTAGGGTTTTATGGAGCCATTTGGGATAGAATTTTAAAGTGTAACTCAAGGATCACTTTTGAGAAGACGGAATGGGACTATCTATATAAGGTGGAAAAAATTGCCCACAATTGAGGGACTTGAAGCAAGTAGAACACCAACCTCTTTTGAGGTTAGTATGTGGATGGACTTGTGATCTTTACCACTTGATCAAAATGCTTTTCTTAAATGTACATTTTCTTTAGAGCAAGGCTTCGTAAATTTTAGAAGAGATTTATAAAGAATTTTTTTTTTTTTAATAACAAATTTCAGAAATTTAGAATAGATTTTATACCCACTTAAGTTTTCAACCAAATTACAAGAACGATATCGAATGATAGTTTCTCGTTGTAATCTTTTTGTTTTAGAACAAGAAACCTTTCACACTTTGAGTATTACTTAAATATGTTTTGATAAGATTGAAACCAGTTTAGTTGGCATCACATTGCAACAAGTAACCTCGTGATCTGCATTGCTTCTCTTTTCAAATCCACAAGTTTTAATACGCATTAATTAATTATAATTATTCCACCACTACAACATAATCACATAATATAGCTTTTGTATACCTAACTATTTATTTTGCATCTGCGAAATAAATCAAGTTAATATATACAGAACTCGAAATGATTTTTTTTCCCCCCATCAAATTTAAGATTTTTTGATTGATTGCTAATAATAAATTAGAATAAATGAAAATATATAAACCCCAACTACCATTTGTAATACATCTTAATTTTTGCAAGATATCCAGAAGCTTAAAAATTTAGTAATCAATGATCAGGGAATATTATAGTTTTATATGTGAATCTGACACCGTTTTGCTGACATCAGTGATTTGAGAAGCAACATCATTAGAATTGCAAGAATAATTAATTATAATAAAAAATACGTAATAAGATGAAATTATATAGCCAAATGAGGCGATAGAGTGGACTTTTTGGATTGCAGGCACGTTGAAAGAAATAAAACATATATTTATGCATTCTTGGTTTCTTAAAAAGAATAATGAAAATTAAATAATAAACAAATTAACAGGCCTTGTCAACATACATAATGTTGATAGATAATTACTACCATGTTTGTTACCATTAACTGAAAATCAACAACATGGAAAGAACTTGTTAAAAAAAGTAGAATATACTTCATTTAATTAATACTTTTCTAGTTCTTATTCATTAATCAATTACAACATTTTTCTGTTTTTTGAGTTGGACAGAGCAACCGTTGTGAAATTAAGGGATTGTAACTTGTATAGGGAAGAATTATTAGTGGCTGCTGGTTGGGGATGGTCGAATATCCTGGATAAGCAATTTTCACGAATGAATTTTGTGGTAATATTTATGCCAGCCCAAAGATCCTCTCCTTTAAGTTATACCTAAACTTATTAATTCGAGACTTGTTGTTATCAAAATAATAAAAATATAAAATAGTAAGTGATAAAGTATAAAAGAATGTTATGTATTTTACTGTAATTTAAAATGTACAAAATATAACCTATTTATTTCTCTCTCTCTATATATATATGTATATATGTACATATATAGCTTATTTATAGGTTACAAATGAGAATCAAATCTACTAAAGAAAATGGAAATAAGATGATATGAAAATAATATAAATATAAAAGAATATGATATATAAATAATATAAACATGAAATAATATGATATGAAAATAATATAAATAAGAAAGAATATGATATGAAAATAATATAAAAGTCTGTTTAGTATGTTAACTATAAGAATCCTAATCAATAATTATTTTAATAATATTGTGGTGCATTTATTTTAATTACAAGAATCATAATGATATTGAATCAGAATGACTTAGAATTGAAATAATATATAGAAATTAGAATAAATTATTTACATCAATTGTAGGAACTAAAATGAGAATCAGTAGTATTTTCATTGTGTTGTTTACTTTGTTTGGAATCAGAATGAATTAATTACAAATTACAAAAATGCTCTTAATTAAAATTATGTACTTCATAAGCATTTTTTTTTTTGAAAATAATAATAATAATTAATGATGTGACCATTGAGATTTTGCAAATGACAAAAGAACATTATGTATCATTTTTATAAATATACATATTTTATAAATATTCATATTTATAAATAATGAATATTTTAACTTATGTAAAAATTTATATCCATAAATATAAAAACAACCAACTTCAAGTTCATAAACACGATAACAAAAAATGTGTTTCCATGTGGAAAAGGGAAAAGGGAATACAAAATGTATAAGCACTTTTTTTTTTAAAAATAAACATAAAATGTATAAAAAATATATACAAGTTCATAAACACATTTTTTTTAATAAGGGATATAAAAGTCTTTTTAATTTAAAAAGAGGAATGAAAATGAGATTCCTAAGTGGGGTGAAGGGAATAGAATTTTCATTTCAAAACCCTAAATTCACGTGAGACCCATAATTTTATTTCTATTACAAAATGATTTTATAATAAGTAAATACTATTAATCATTCTCATTCCCTAATCCATCAAGTAAACATACCTTTGATGTGTCACAATATTCTTAAAATTAAACTTAAATAAAGTTCAAATAATACTTTTTTTCCCCCTAAAACTGATGCCGAAAAATGGGTTAAGGATTTGTTAAAAATTATTGAATCAAACATTATTTGCATGATTTGAATAACTATTTTCATAACATAAAAGAAATGTATCCGTGCACTTATTTTTTAATGAATGAAGCGAGTCTCGAACTCTCTAATCACAAAACACAGAAAGGAAAATACATAACTGTTCAATCAAAAATAAATGTACAAACTGAAATAATACCTTAAGCTAGAGTCAATTAATGAACAGTTATATTAGTGATGCTAACTGCGAACAAATAAACTTGAATTAAATTCATTAACAAATGATTCTTCCTTATGTGTTCTCAATCTCATCTGCTTGATTAACAATATCTCTTCTTACAATGATCGTTTTATTTATTGTTCCATTGATTTTTCTTCTTTTAAGGAGGAGGGCTATTGATGAGATATTTAAAAAGTGGTTGAAATAACATGATATAATACCAAGTTAAAGGTGGACATGCTCAGGGACAAGAATTAGAGTGAACCCCGATGCGCATTAAAGGGCAGTGCTCCAAAAAATGGTCACCATAATTTGTCATCTCTTAAAGGGCAGATTCAGGGACATAAACTTTAGTTGTGTAGTTGAACAGAGTAGATAAGGTAGCCCTTGTCTGGTGGAACACGCCATTGAAAGTGAATTCGTGGTGGTGGGCCGTTTTAAACCTTACAAAAGAAATTGTGAGATTTTAATTTTGTATTATCGTTTTTGTAAGTTATGTCCACATAGAATTGTCGAAACAAAACTGAACCTTTCGACATACGGCAACCCACCCACCATATTACATCACCTTGTGTGGACATAATATGTGATTGGTTTCTTTCATCACGTAACTTGTAACTTGTCATGTGTGTACGTTAATACATTACGCTCATGAAATTTTTTTTTGATCCCTCATCAAATAACTATTAAGACCTATAGATAAAATCTTTTTAGCATGTAGTTCAAAATACTACTCCTAAAATTGGAGAGGTCGACTCACATTTTAGTGGGAAAATTTCTCACATTTTGTAGCCCTAATAAATTTCGAACTTTACTCTTATTTGACCAGTAAGGATAAGTGGAGTTACCGCTACTATGGCAACTCACCAAACTCTATGCTCATGCAATTGAAAACTTTTTCCTGCACAACTAAATTAGGACTCAACTAAGATCTCATTTGGTAATAGTGTGCTTCCAAGTTTTAACTTAGCCTCAGTCATTTACTAGGTTCAATGTGAAATAAACTATGACATGTACAACATTATAAAAAAGATACAAAAACAAGAAAAATAATTTTAGTATTTCTTTGAGGTTCATTATAAATATAATTGAACTTGATGGCTTTAATTAATAACGGTCCTCTTTGTTGACAAAGTTTGTGATGAATTTTGAAAGATTTGTACTAAAATTAAAATTTTAAAATCTAAAATTAAATTATATATAGAACTTTGAAGCCAGGACATGTGTGACAAATTGGGATAGTTTTATATTCTTTATAGCTGAATATGCAAACTCTTTCATTTTTCAGTCTGTTCAGATTATTGGGAAGGAAAAAAAAAAAAAAAGCTTCGGTTATAGTCCAATAAGAATGTGACAATTAATTAACAATTTCTTTTACTCTTCAATATCTGACTTCATCATGCATGTTTGCTACCAGAATCAAATAATTGAGCATGAAACTCTCTGATTTCATTCTCCAAAAAAAGTCAAACAGTTTGATGTTCCATCATTGGGGACACTCTTATCTTCTTGCCGGCAGTAGTATCAATAATATTCAGGCTGATATGGTGGTTAAAATGGTTCAATCATTTTAATTTTATAACCAAGTTGTTGTTTCAAATATTAGCTGGAGTTTGCTTCTTCATTGGTGGCTTCATTCAGGCTCTTTCCTCCAAGTCATCAACTTTTATATTACGGGGTTGTGATTTGATGTATACACACACATATATATATGATTTGTTTTTGGTTATCTTACCGTGATAATTGTTTTGATAAAGTTAATCCATCTTTGGAATAGATAATTAGTTTGGAGGGTGGGCTCAATATGTGTCTTCTTAATATCATGAATCGTGATAATGAAAAAAAAAAAATTTGATTTTGAAATGAGACACACATATATTCCTATTCATCATAACTATACATAATCAAATGATAAGAAAAGCAACAAGATCAATTCAACTATTATTTATTGGAACTCATTTTAATTTTATTTTAAATATTCAATTTTCTGAACTAATTAATTTATTATTAAAACGTCGATTTTCAAATATTAACGATGTTTTATTAGAATCAATGATAAATATCAATTAAACTTCCAATTGCTATACATTCTTTATTATATATTAGTTTTCACATCTACTAATTTTACAATTATTTATTTATTTATTATTATTATTTTTAAAGATTGCAATTTGTTGGATTGAATAAACTAGAGCAAATGAATTTTAAATTTACAAATGGAGACATCCTCAAAGCAGCGCCCATGGCCTAATGGATAAGGCGTCTGACTTCTAATCAGGCGATTGTGGGTTCGAGTCCCACTGGGCGTGCGTTTTTCCGAAAACGTTTTTATTTTTCTTTTTCTCTTCCAAATTTCCGGGAAAATATTTCCCTGTCATCCAAACAGAATTTTCTCTTCTGTGATCACGACAAAAGAAGTCCCAATATCCACAAATTTATCTCTATACCAAAACTGTCACATCATTTTAAAAATCAATGAAAATATTATATATGATAGAAATAAAATCATATATTACTCCATAAAATTTATGGTATGCTAACTCAATATCTTATACTCTCGGTGAGTGATTTGTTCGAGTATAATAAATTTCTGGTGTTTTTTTTTTCTTCCTTTTCATTAATCTTTTAAATTGACGGTTTGTAAGATAATTTCCATATATATATATATAAAGTGTTTCATGCTTAAAATTTAATTCTCCAAATATAACAAAAGGGTATATTCGAAGTTCTCAATTTGGTCATTGGTCTATATTTTCGAATCTAACTTTTTTTTTAAAAAATTATTAAGTGTAAATTAAACGTGCATTATTACAAGATGGTTAACAGATCAGCAGCCATAATAATTACCAACTTTCCATTTAAATTTTCCTTTTAAGGTTTTTTATAAAAATCATCTTGTCTTTTCACTATTCTTGATTGGTACATGCATGTCTTTTGCATGGCAGTGCCCAAAACTTTAGCTCAAGTTTGGCAGTAAGAAATTTATTTGGCTGTAAAGATTATTAAAAAAAAAAAAAATTCAATCAAATATATAATCCACGTGATAAAACAAAGATCTTTTTCAATTATACAGTTAATTATATCATTATCAGTTGCTCAATGTAGTGGTGCTTGCATTTTTTTTTTTTTCTTATTACTTATTTTAATAATGTGTTACACCTAAATATAGAAAAAAAAAGGAAAAAAAAAAAAAAGAACAAAAGGCAAAAAAGAAGGTATTAGTAGTGCTTGTGATTGATCACCATGATCAAATCTACAATCAAACCCTTTTTTGAATCCTATTCAAGATGCTTAATGCTTTTGCTAATTGTGCAAGAGGTCCACCAATAATTTTGTTTGCATGAATTTATAGGTGGTTATGGAGGCCAACTTATATATTTATGTTTTTTTTTAATATGTTTTCAACACGTGAGCTTGTGATGGTGTTATAACTAATTAACTTTGGCCAATTTTCCTTTTTCTTTTTGGCTTTAATAAAGTTGTTGGTATTTTCCCAATTGTGGTGGGTTAATGTCTAGTGTAATGAATAGAATGGAAAATAAAAAGTTTAGTGGAAATGTCGCATAAGAACTTTAAAAAGTTCAAACATAAGATCCATTGAATAGTCATTTTTAATTATGTTTAAAAATTATTTTACCTTCTTCGAATAAATTTTATTGAATTTATATAAACTACAGTATAACTATAAATAGATACAATTAATTTTAAAATTTGTAATACATTTTTCAAAATATTTAAGATTTGTAAACAATTTCCCTTCAAATTGTGGATGAAAATAATAATTAATTTAATAAATTATTTAATTGATTAGATTAGATGATCTCTGAAAAAAAAAAAGTAAAATTTAGGTGAAAAGATTGGACATTATATTCATCAAACATTCCCTCTTAATTATGTGAGCATAAACTTATTGATTATGATCATTGATTTAGATAAATCTCATTGATTTCTTCTAAATGCAAAATGAGTATAAACTAATACAACTATGTTCAAATTCATTATCCATTTTTCGAAACACTTAAGATTTGTCAAAATCTTCTCTACCAAAAATCCTTATAGTTATGGTCCTTATGGATGAAATCATTAATTAATTTGATAAATCATCTAATTAATTGGATTACTCTCATAAAAGAACAACAAAATTTACTCAATTAATAAAGTTAAATGTATGTTGCCACTAAAACACCTATCATAATACAAATCAAATTGACACAATCAATCATATTCATTAGAGGCTGTCAAATATATATTGCAAAGTACAGCTGTATGCACAGGAAAAGAAAAATAAATCTTCCATCCGAAATCTCTTTTGCATGCATGCATAAGTGCTTTTCCAAAACTAAAGGTGAGCCAAACTAAGCTGTTGATAAGGTGTAAAATCATGAATTGCTTCTTTCTGTTTAGGTTTGGTCATTGTGTTTATAATTTCCCCAAAAAGGGAGATTAATTTATGTGGTTTACATGGGCACACATAATAGATTTTTATTAAGATGGGTGGTCCTAATCTACATTAATTATTGTGTGATTTTCATAAGGATAACTTCACCTAATTAAATGGTTTTTCTAGAAAATGACCAATTTGTGTGCTGCAAGCCACCTTGATATAGTATTATTATGATAATTTATTATTTGCTTATAATTTTGATAAGCAATCATTTGAATTGAAACCACTATCTTGACAAGTCATAAAGACTTTTTGGACTAATTAGGAACCTTATCGTTCATGATTATGATATTTGCCCTATTAGAGAAAGAGAGAGAGAAAACTAACAAACCAGCTAGCCTTAAGAAAAATAATGCAATGATAATGTGGGTGGACACCAGATAATACAAATAGTACTAACTCAAGTAGCTTTGAAAGTCATAAGAAACCTCTATTAAAGCTTTGAAATGCATTGATTGCACTTGCTTTAAACATTATGATGTAATATGTTTGTCCTATGGGAAATTTTTTCGAGGATAAAAACAAAACTTGCTTCATGATTGTTGTTCAATAAAATCACATACGCTTAATTTGCCATCTTTTCATTATTCTACAAAGAAAACCAAGCCATATATAACAAACTGTCATTGGAGTTTGATTGTAATCTGAAATAGATAGTGGTGGGTTCTCCTCATGATTGTTGTGGTATAATTGTGCTACGAGTTTTATTATATTTTGCTAATATTGTATAAGTGTAGGGTGATGTCATGGTGAAGTAGACAATATGTGTGTATGTAGAAAGTACACAGACAGCAAACACTACCATTTTAGATTGGGAAAAATTCTGATCTCAATCATCTCAATAATTTGATATGTTTTAGCATGTAATCCAAGTCAAACCTCAATTACGTATGGATGAAATCAATTAAGAAAATGACAAAAAAGGAAGGGAGATAATGTCTCCTTTTGTCAAATACTTGCGTGATACTCGTATAGATTTTATTGTATCAATTATTATGAAAATGCAGAAGGAAAACAGGGCTGAAATTGGATTCTGAATTGGTTCAATCCTTTTTTTTTTTTTTTTGGAACCTTTTATGCAAACACCTAATTAACTTGGTTACTTCTGGTCAATCCAACCCACATCTTACATTTTACATGTAGTTTTTCATAATATAAATTCTGACTATGTCTCTGGCATGAACATTTACGCAACTGGTAGAAAGAACAGCATAATAATGATTAATCAGCATGATGTTCCTAATCACAATATAGGCTGGTTACTATTAGTAAAACTCAATATAGGTTTCAGTGCAAGAGCATAATATGACTGTTTGGAATTTAAATTATAAGCTTAGATTGCGACATTGAGTGATAACTTGTTTAATTTCAGAGAACATTTATATATTTATATTTGCACTTGTCCTGCAAATGAATCTAACATATAAGCTGGTGTGATAGGTACTCGGCTCCAGCAGCTTTTCAAGGGACTAAAATCATGAAGCCTTTCATATTCAATTGTGGCAATTTCATTGGAAAACCAACAAAGAATCGGCCAAATCTAATTCAGAGTACTGCAAATCAAGTTTCAATATTACAGCCTGAAGAGGCAAGGACTCATCCTTCGCTTCATGTCTACGAAGGTGATACGGACTATTTAGAGTAGTACCAATTGTTTGAAACAATCTTAATAATGACAGTCACCTCAACGTCTTCAGTGTCCATAACCTGGTCACATGCACAATGGCAAAAGGTTAATAAATCAACTTGATGGAACATTAATCATTGGGGTCTAAACAGTGAAGATGATGAGGATGATAACAAAAACCTGAGTCATCCATGCGATTTCCAGCAGGGACGATATCAGGTTCCTTGATGTTGATAATTACATCTAATGTGAGGAAGGTCTTTGCAACAGAAGGTACATGTTCCAAGCAACATCTTACCACCTGTAATGCACAACCAAAATTTTTCTCGATAAGCATATGCATTTCCTAGCAATGCAATAGAAATACTAAACTATAAACAACTAATGTAATTCATGACTTCAATATTAATCAGCTTAATATGTTAAATCTAGAAATTGTTGTTATCCACATATGGTTTATAATGACTACTGAGTACAAATAACTGTTTTATGGTACAATGTTTTACAATTAACCTATGCATAGGACGAGATTATGAGAGCAAAAGCTACGAGTGGGACGTTGTGAAATATTACAGTTGAACGTGGACCACATTGAGACAGCCTATGCATTTGGAGTATGTATATAAAGAACCAGCAACAGCATTGAACTAAAGCATATTTGACATGGTATTACGTGCATATTGTGCCTAGTATAACTGATTGAAATCACACAGTAAGAATCTACGCAGTACATTCCCTGAAAGATTCAAGTTTGTTTCAGATTATATTGGAAATCATTTTGCAAATTTTGTGGAAAATTGAATTACCAAAACCACAGCAACACGACGGAAATGTGTCCCCAAGTCTTTCACTAAGCTTCTCCTTTTCATAGTGGTTTATTGCCACTTGCGTCATGCTATGTTGATCACTCTATATAGTACCCCAGCAAATAGTGAAGACGGGAAGCGAAAGACAAGAAATACAGAAAGGACACCAACAAGGATGAAACTCTTTTATTTACTACACCTGTGTGTTACCATCACCAACAATAGTCATCATATGCGGTGAGCACAATGTTGAAATTATGTGTGTTAAAGTGCATCCTTGTTTACAGTTCCTGAATACACCAAAGGGATTGTATAACATGTCAGAATCATAATTAGAAACCTTACTTTTCTTTTAGTATATTTGCCAAATATGATATTGATTGCTTTATATATTGGTAACCATTTCCAATTCTAAGAACACGAAGAAAGGGAGAATATAATAATATGATAGACACTGAACATGGATTTAAAAGCAACTCACCAAACAAATTACACTTTCCTTTCTCTTTCAAGAGTCTTGATTGTAGTTTTTGCCTTGAATAGATTTAAATCGATCATCGATTGCACTGCTTGATATTCAACATGTCTAGTAAATCATGAGTTATGCATTGACAATTTAATTCTGTGTGATAAGCCCTGATGCGTAGATGGAATGTGGTATCTGGTTAAAATAATCCAAAACAGAAGAAAATATTAGAGAAAGAGTTAAAAGTTTTGATAAGAAAAGAAATGTTATATAAACGTTCTTCCAACTTGGTGATATGCATCACCTTTTGTCATTGATTCTTCAATAAATTCATGTCGTAATAAACTTGCTTCACCGCATCAAGTCGAAAGACAATATATCAAATTTTCTTCATATGAAAAAAATATTTCAACTTCCTAAAACTAGTAAAGTTTTTGCGGATATAAATATTAGTTAAATGTTCTTAATGGTGAGTTACATCTCAATATCTACGTATAAATAACCTAATAACATGCACATTTGGAAGGTTATTATAACAACTTGATTGAAGCTTAGTGCCCAGTATCAAAATAGCAAAGATGGTGTTGGCGGTGATAACAAAAACCTGATATATCCATATATGTCTGGATGACATATGTTCACGTCTCTTGATGTCAAACCACAATATCTGATATAAGTAGGGTCTTTACGATAGAAGGTGCGTGCTCCAAGCAACATTTTACAACCTTTAATCAAATACCATAAGTTTGTATGATGAGCATTGACTAACCATCTGTTGCCTAGGAAGACATGGAAAAGATCAATAAGAAGCAATTAAAATTCAATGTAAGAATTTGAGATGATGTAATTTAATATAAAAAGTCCGTAGCAGGACATGGGATCTCTAATGACAGCAGATGTAAATAACCGTTTTAGAGTACAACAATATGATGAAACAAAGCGTAGGATGAGTCTATGAAAGCAAAATCAAAAGCAAGAATTTATATACAGTTGCACTTATAAGTAGCAACAGAGCATGCTTTGCTTGTTGAGAAGCTGAGTCATAGTCTGCTGCAATGCAAGTTTCATTGTATAATTCCTGAGGGAGAGAAACAAGACCGTCATAAAACTCTACATTCTTAAAATTTGAATGTAGCGATTGGAAGAGTATTTTTACTCGGTCCAAACCATCAACAAGAAAGTGGCAGTCGGTCACCATACTACTACACCTTTAGATTTTTTATTATGACTACTGAACATAAGTACATTTGAGACAATTCAGCAGTTGGGAACTGTATGCAGCACAGACATGTTTCCAAAGTCCAGTGGCCGTGCTTGCATAATAAATCAAGAGTCTTGGTTGGCAATGCACTCATTAGGAGACAAGTAACATATCATTCATTTGAAGAATAACCTTGTAACTTTGGAAACAATAGAACTATTAAATCTTAACTGTGTTAGAGATAATTTTTTGTGCTTTTTATAAATGAGTAGAAGACCATGTGATCCTCTTTACATAATGGCTAATTCTAAGTTCTAACACAAATAAAATCGAATCATTCCAAGCCACAATATAGATCCAGCTAAAAACCAGACATCATTATAGATGATCGCACATTAATAACTAGAAACCCGATGCTAAAGACAACTATAGAGAAAGCCATATTCGAACATTTATTACCTTCTGCTCATCGACATCAAGAGCATCTCAGGTGGCATTAACTTTGCCCCAAACTGCAAGATGGTGTGTCCAGCACCAACCACAAGATCTTCGTCGATTACAGCTTAAAAAGTTTTATATTTAGAATAAGACTTTGACTTTAAATGTGATGACAAAAGAACCAAGATAAGATAGCTTCAAAAGTTAAAAGTACCTAAGTTGCATTGAAAGCATCCTCTACTCTCTCAGTTTATGTTTGTCCTTCAACCTAGATATGTGACATGGAAAATAAAGTAATGGTGAAATCGGATATTTAATTCTCTAAAACTAACCAATCATGTCAACAGAACAGAAAATTATCTACATCGCAATTACACTAGCATGGAAGTATCCCAATGCTTTCATTAAGGTTCCAACTTTTCATGGTACTGTTTTGCTGTCAATGTCATGCTACATTAATTACCTAAGAGTAGCAAGGCAGACTGGCGGACAACAAATATAAGGAAATAGAGAATTAACGAAAGCCACCTAGTTAATGATCTAGGCAACCTTTTTCCTTTGAGAGCACAACATTGGCATCGTGTCCCAGAATCTTGTTCTTAGCTTATTCTAGCGTCAACCCAACCTGATCTTTTATCGCATTCCTGCATGCACCATTTATCAACACATCACTTCCATTTCCTAGAGATATGTTTAAAGCAATAAACAATGTCACTTACACCATTGTGGGATGAATAAAACCAGTAGCCATAAGATCTGCATATATTTCCTAGCAACATTATTGCTATACCTGAAATTGTCACAGCAAAACAAGATAACATAATTAAACTTTTAGACTTATGCACATAATCATATGAAACAGCATACATATATCTATATGCTGCTTGAATTGCTTGCCTTTACAATTATAACACACAAACCAATATTAGCATTCACGACAGTTAAATTTTTTGTGCAGCTCAATAACGTTTTTACAATATCCTTATCTGGCTTAACAATTATAACTTGAAACAAAATTAAAAAATCATGTTAGAATTAAGCAAAACAAGATAACATAATTAAACTTTTAGACTTATGCACATAATATATGAAACAGCATATCTATATGTATATGCTGCTTGAATTGCTTGCCTTTACAATTATAACACACAAACCAATATTAGCATTCACGACAATTAAATTTGTTGTGTAGCTCAATAACATTTTTACAATATCCTTATCTGGCTTAATAATTATAACTGGAACTAAAATTAAAAAATCATGTTAGAATTAAGCAAAAAGAAATTCTCACTCAAGATGAAGGATAGAGACTTAGTCATACTCACCTTCCATCCTAGTTACTAATGTAATGAAATTAACAATAACTTTAATTTTTTTTTTTTTATTTTAGG
Source organism: Litchi chinensis (assembly GCA_019925255.1). NCBI lineage: Eukaryota > Viridiplantae > Streptophyta > Magnoliopsida > Sapindales > Sapindaceae > Litchi > Litchi chinensis. Next base: position 8,536,297 of record CM034464.1, on the reverse strand, counting down.
CGTGCGATTGATTGTTCTCAGTGATACGTGATACCGTCTATGCTGAAAACCCTTGAGGACGAGTAGAAATGGTTGTATTCAGAGCACATCGATTGTTATTTGATGTGCCTATGAAAGAAAGGTTGGAATGAGATTGAGGACACTCGATACGTGGTCCATGAGACTTCCTTGTTTGTGAGTGCTTACATTGCATTTTAATTTCTTGTCATGTGTTTTTAAAATTAAATAACATGCTTAATTTTTATCTTGCAGATATTTATGACATTGTACTATAATAAGCATTACGTCCGCCTGAGAATAAAATTTGATCTGACTATGACTGTTTTACCTACAGAGTGGCATGCATTTGGTAGTGGTCAAATAGAAGCATTAGTCCCGTGGTGGCATGTCGAAAATGTAAATGTTTTTTTTTGGGATGAAGAGTTATTATTTGATCATCCAAATTAGTCCTATACCACTAACGTCTTTAAACTGCAAGTGTTGCTATTGTATTCTTTTACAAACAATCATTAGGTCATTTGTCAGGTGTGCTTGAGAGAGTAGAAAATATTAATATATGATTCACTTGGACATATGGACTTTGAATTACGGAGCCAACCACTTAAGTCGCTGGTGTGTTTGATGCTCATCTTTGTTGTGGTTCATTGGATTTTATGAGAGGACTAACATAGATATGTCACTCGTGGATGAGCGGTGGAAACTTGAGCATCTTGATATAGCAACTATGTCCCAATAACCCGATTGGTGTAAATTAATTACTTAATTAATTATAAAATGTTATTTTATTTAATTAAATTAATTTATTACTAACATAAGATGAGTTGTGGAGCGTACGCGACAATGTACTTACGCGACCCTTCACCTATAGGATATATATTTATAAATAATTATACAATGTACATAATTTTAAAATTTTTTTTGATAAAGTCTCCATTGTTTTTTGAGTATCCGAGGAAATATAACCTGCATATTTAAATAATTACATTTCGTCTATTATGTTTAGAGACTTTGTCTTCTATCCAACTCCTTACTACTATACGATATGTCCACAACTTTTTTATTAAATAAAATGGATATTCACTTAACAATAAAATAAATAGAAGATTCGAAGCTCAGGATGTACATTTTGTACATCGTGCAACTTTTTTGTCCAAACTCTGAAAATATATCCTCTGATTCGGATTGTAGGATTGGGACGTCTTCATGCCGCTTATCTTCCTCCCTTGTAAACTTTTCAACCACATGATCATCATTACCCCTTCCATCCTCCACCTTATAATCATCATCACTCCCTGCACCATCATCATCATCATCATCCTCACTCCCTCGACCGCTAACTTTATGTACCTCTTTGCTAATAGAATGCTTCGAATTGAAAAAAATTCAATAATCTGTGTCGTTTTCGGCATCACTGGGCTTTAGGGAATGTCGGTTATCTACAATATATACATATATATATATATATATAGTTATATTATTTTTATATACTTAATACAAATAAGGATAATTATAAAAAAAAAAAACTAATTTAGGTTAGGTTCATCACTTATAGGGGAAAAATCATTAAGGGTTTTATGTCTTTCGGTGTCTTCTTAAGTATCCGTCTTTTGCACCTTGACGACTTCTTTTTCAAGGATTGGTTATTGTCGACATTTGGAATTGGTCGACCTGAAGATTCGAGAGCCAACACTACAACTTCGATAATAAATGAGAGTTAATATTATTTAAAGTTAGTGAATGATAGTAAAGAAGATTAAATGTTGGTTAAAGTAGGTAGATAATAGTAAAGAAGCAATTAAAACCGGAGAAGGAAAAGGGAGAACACTGGAAAGACAAGGATTTTTACGTGGTTCGACAAGTATGCCTAAGTCTACGGGTCACTCTGAATGGATTTTAGCAGAGTGACGATAATACTAGTGTTAACTTATTTTTTATAATGAATTTCCCCCCTATTTATAGAGAAAAGAGGTTACAATTGAGTGTTTTACACGTTAAAAACTATCATTATTTTCAACTAATCAGACTTAGGCCATATTGTATTTATTACTACCGCACTAATCATTCTTACATGTCCATGCCTGTATTAAATGCTCAATGTAAAGTCTTTACCGCATTAAATACACAACCGTCATTGCATTAAATGCCTCTCAGGAATTGTAGAGATTGTACCAATGTGAAATTAGGAAATCAAGACGATCTGGTCTTGGCTTTTCTATGGATTACTTGAGGTGAGCTCGGTGATCTGACCTGTTCATCTTCGCGAGCTGAATGTGCACTGAGAAAAGCTTGACTTTGCAAGCTGAGGGCATGTTGAGATAGACTTTGGTACGAACACGAGTTGAGGATGCATTAGCATAGATCTAACATGGGGGCGAGCTAGGAGTGTACTAAGGTAGATTTGACATAGGCGCGAGCTGGAGGATCCAGTGAGCTCGTCGTCGCGACGTGATAACTGGGTTTCTGGGCCCTTCGTTATTTTACTCATTCTTTGGGCTTTTAGCGGCCCATTTATCTATATCGTGAAAACGGGTATAACAGTTACTTTTTCTTATTTTATTTCTCAACACTGAGAACATTTTGATTAACCATCACTATAATGCAAAAATGATCAAATAAAAAATAAACATATAGTTAGTATATATATATATATATATATAACCCTAAATATTAAATGTATTAGGAGAAAGCTATAAATATTAACCGTATTAAGTGCACCTGAAACGTCAGGATATAGCCATAAATGTTAACGGTCTTCGGGGGCTCGCTCTTCAGTAATCACCATATGGAGGCTATAGACTAGTATACTGTAGTTTAATGTATCCCAAGAGAACGAGCTCCACATCTCTGCATTCTCTATAATGACCCACATAAAATGATCAATGGCGGACCTGTCATCCTGCTCTAAGAATAGATGAAAGGCAATCCTTATATTGACTAACTTCAACAAATCTTTATCATTTATTACGTTCTCAATTGCACGGCCCTGGTGCACTGTATGACTTCTTACGTCGAGAAAGATGGCTATGTTGGGCACACTTAGCGACACTTCATTGAAAAATCACCATAGGAGACTGTTCTCGTCATTTTGCATCGTATTAAAGATTTTTTGGTCAATACCCCTAAAAGGGAGTTCTATCACTAATAAGAACTTTTGTTTTCTAAACCTATATATTCCTCCCTCCCTCCACCAATTTCAAATCACATTTCATCACGGTGCCTATTGGGGACCACTATCTCTCTAGTAAGAAACCTTAATATCACGAAGAGAGCAATCATTTTGTAGCTGGATATAAAAAAAATATATCAAAATGGGCACTCTCCTATAAACCGGTTGTACAAACCTCATTTACTAATAATTGTAATTATTTTACCAAACATTTTTGACCAATGTGTGTATTCTCGCTCATTGTTTGCGAACTATGTAAATACTTAAATTCCATTCGCAGGAAAAAAAAAAGATTAGTGTTACTTTACTAAAAAATGGTAATTAAATACAAAAATTAATGCAACTTTTTTATTTCTATTTTTGCCTAATATACTTTTATTTTCATTTATTTAATTGAATTTAAATAATTTTTACTATAATTACATTCATTTAATAATTATCTCAATTAATTTAATTAAATTTAATCATCAATTTAAATTTTGGTTTGTATTTAAATGAAAATTACCTTTTACAATTTACACTTATATTTCTTACATTGTATTTTACTTTATTTAAAAACATTTCCTTAATTAAATTATAATTAATTAATTTGATTTGCAATCTAATTAATTACTACTAATTTAATAAAGTTTAATTTGCTAATTTAATTTAATTATTCCTAATATATTTCTTATTACTAATTTTCATTTTTAATTTATTAAATTGACCGGATTTTTACTGAGTATGAAAAATCGGTAAATGTTATTCACCGGTTTTTTACATCATAGTCAAAAACCGATTTTGCAAGTTGATGCTCTTAGCAAATTTCTCCATTTTTCAAGCCAAATCTAACCAAATTTAACATAATCTAACCTTATTCATCATTACCCAACTTCCATAACACAAAACAAATGTAAAAATGACAAAACGAAATCAACAAATCAAAAATTTTCAACATTCAGCCAATTGGTTTTTTAGTGGGTGTGAAAAATCGATGTGAAAAATCGATCAATGTTATTCATCGATTTTTCACATCCCAGTCAAAAATTGATTTCACAACATGGTGCTCTTACAAATGCTTTCAATGGATTTCTTATTTTTCCAGTCAAATCTAACCAAATTTAACCTAATCTAACCCTATTCATTATTACCTAAATTTTATAACACAAAACAAATCTAAAAATAGCAAAATAAAAATCATCAAATAACAAATTTTCATACTTCGGCCAATCTATTTTTCACTAGGTGTGAAAATTTGGTTAATGTTATTCATCGATTTTTCATATCCTAGTGAAAAACCAATGTGAAAAATTGATTCATCAAAATGAAAACAACGTCGTTGCTTTCATCAGAATCTTCTATTTTTAACCCAAATCCAATCAAATCTAACATATTCTAATCTTAATTATTATAACCCAACATCTATAACACGAAAAACATCTCAAAATCCCAAAACAAAATAAAAAAATTACAAACTTTCAAACAGAATTCAAACTTTGCGTACCTTGGCAAACAAAGGAGGGTTAACAAGCTCCATGACGGTTGGAGAAGCTCTGGCAAGGTTGGTAATAGCGCGAGAATGGTCAAAGATGATGGAAATGGCTCATCGGGTCTCGATTAGGTAGCGAGAGCAAAAACGAGTTGATTTTCGAGTTTTACAATCGATGATGATGAGGGTTGATCGATATCTTAACCCCTTATATATACAAGGCTTGTTTCGTAATTACACACTCTGTTTTTTTTTTATAAAATTTTAAAAGTTAAGGGTTTATGAGTAAAATTGTGCAAAGACATTAAAGGTAATTTAAGTATAGGATGAAACTAATTTATTTGAAGGGTTAAAAATAATTTTTCTTTTTATATTTTTTTGAACTAGTGGGTAAAAACAAAAATCACTCTTTTAGAATGAGTATTTCTATTAATTTCCACTAAATTTTATTGTACCAATTGTTATGGAAATGCAGCAGGGAAATAGGGTTGAGATTGGATTTTGAATTGGATCAATTCATTTTTTCCTTTTTTTTTTTTTTTTTTTTTAAATAAACTTTTTATGCTAACACCTAATTAACTTGACTGCTCCTAGTCAATCCAACCACATCTAACATTTTACATGTAATTTTTCATAATATAAATTGTGATTATGTCTCCAGCACGAACATTTACACAACTAGTAGAAAGAACACCACAATATTGATAATCAGCAGGACGCTCGTAATCACAACATAGGTACACCAGCAATAAGACTCAATATAGGTTTCGGAGCAAAAGCTTAATATAATTGTTTGGAATTTAAATTATAAGCTTAGATTGAGACATTGAGTGATAATTTGTTTAATATCAAAGAACATTTATATATTTATATTTACACTTGTCATGCAACTGAATCTAACATGTACTAGGCTGGTGGGATAGGCACTCAGCTCCAGCAGCTTTTCAAGGAACTAAAATCATTAAGCCTTTCATATTCAATTGTGACAATTTCGTTGGAAAAACAACAAAGAATCAGCCAAATCTAATTCAGAGCACTGCAAATCAAGTTTCAATATTACAGCCTGAAGAGGCAAGGACCTGGAATTCTCATCCTTCACTTCGTGCCTGAGAAGATGATATGGACTATTTAGAGCAGTACCAATTGTTTGAATCAATCTTAATAATGACAGTCGCCTCAATGTGTTTAGTATCCATAACCTGGTCACATGCACAATGGCAGAAGGTTAATCAATCAACTTGATGGAACATTAATCTTTGGGGTCTAAACAGTGAAGTTGATGAGGGTGATACCAAAAACCTAGCCATCTATGCGATTTCCAGCAGCCACGATTTCAGGTTTCTTGATGTTGATAATTACAACATCTAATGCGAGAAAGATCTTTGCAAAAGAAGGTACATACTCCAGGCAACACCTTACCACCTGTAATGTACAACCAAAAATTTTCTTGATAAGCATATGCATTTCCTAGCGGTGCAATAGAAATACTAACTATAAACAACTAACATAATTCATGACTTCAATTATTAATCAGCTTAATATGTTAAATATAGAAATTGTTGTTAACCGTATATGGTTTCTAACGACTACTCGACACAAACAACTGTTTTATAATAATATATTACAGTTAACCTATGCATAGGATGAGATTATGAGAGCAGAAGCTATGAGTGGGACAATGTGAAATATTACAGTTGAATGTGAACCACGTTGAAACAGTCTATGCATTTGGAGTACATATAAATATAGAACCAGCAACAGCATTGAACTAAATCATATTTGAAAGGGAAAATCCCAAAACCCCCTAACTTTTGATATATTCCTGCTTTATCAGGAACGTTATTGATGATTGAGTTAATGTCAAAAATGTTTTTTCAGGTTGATGATAAAAAGGAGATCTGGAACCAGGAAAAGGATGCATCCTCCATTACTGACTCAGAAAATATTTTAAATTTGATGTCAACTGTAGAAGCCAAGATTCTTTGGGTTAAAAACACTACTTCTCTACCATTACTATATTTTTAGTAAGCTCTATTACCTTTTGTGTACAAATCTAAATATGAAACCTAAAACTAAAAACAAGAAAATGGAATGAAGTCTCATACACTAATTAAATCAAGAAACAGCGAATTACCTTAGTCAAATAAAAACATCCTGAAAGTTCGGCAATCTATTCATTGAGCTCCTCTTTTTCGTAGTCCTGTCCTACTCTGCTGCCAGTATCACGCTACATTGATTACTAGAGAGTAGTAAGGCAAGCAGTGAAGACAAAGGAAAGGAATTAACTTTCAGCACCCCAAGAAGTTCATCACTGAGACAAATCTTGCATTCACTGTATCTGTGTGCTGCCATCAATCACAATGACAGTGGTTTCCCTGGTTGGCACATCTTTGCAGCAGGTTCTAGGACCTTCTTCTCAGTTTTATACAAGACTAATCTAACGTCATCTCTTATTACAACTTCAGTTTGTTTTCCTTTTACAAGCTACCATATATCAACTTTTGCAGAACACGAAACAGAATAGCACATTCAAGTAATTATCTAATAGTATAATGTTACTGTCTTCTTGTGTTCTCAATGCCACAAAGGAGGCCATTATCATTTGAAAGAAAACATGAACCTATGGTAAAGGACAGGAATTCAATATAAATTGGATATAGATCTGACAATAGCTACCTAGCTAATGGAAAATAGAAACATTGATCACTTCACTTGTTTCATCAACTGCATTCTCTCTGTAGTTGCAAGAGCCTCTGTGAAGTTTCTGCCTTCAAGATTGAAATCCACCTATGCAAATGAGCAGTGCAGAATATCATTAAATTTTTACTGGAACTGGAGTTGCGAACATGTAACAGATGTGTAGTGACAGCCATTAGTACCTTGACTTCAAATTTGATGACACAAGCACCAAGATGAAAAAGCTTCAAAAGATGAACTGCCTACTTTGAGAGCATCCTATACTCCCAATTTCTTTACTTTAAGCTCAAATAATGTTTATCCTCCAGCCTAGATATGTGACATGAAAAATAAAGAAATGGTACAAACAGAAAAGAAATTCAATAAATTAACTAATCAAGTAAACAGTAAACAAAAATTACCTAAATCACAATTACACCACCATGGAAGTATCCCACTGCTTTTATTAAGCTTAAACTTTTCATGGTCCTATTTTGCTGCCTGTGCCATGCTACAATAAATACCAGAGAGTAGCAAGGCAGACAGTAAAGATAAGGAAAAAGAGAAATAACAAAGGTACCTGGTTCTCGATATGTGAAATCCTTTTATTTAGTGTCCTCTGTGCTGCCATTACCAACAACAGTTCTTGTTTCATTCGAGAGCACAATGTTGGCATCATGTCCTAGAGCCTCATTCTCAGCTCTTCTATTGTTAACTCAACCTTATCCTTTATCAACGTTTAACTTCCATCTCCTAGAGATATAAGTAAAGGAATAAAGAATGTCACTCACACCATTGTGGGATGAATAAAGCTAGTGGCCTTAAGATCCACATATATATCCCAAGTACATTGTGTTGCTATTCCTGAAATTGTCACTGGGAAGCAAGTTTTCATAATTAAGCCTTAAGACTTATGCACCTACTCATGAAACAATTTATGCTGCTTGAATTGTTACCATATGCACTACAATACTCTCACTAATGTTATTAACTTATTATTCACTTTGCTGTGCAGTTCAATGCCCTTTTAAAAACATTCTACTTGGCCTCACAATTAATAACTGGAGAGAATATTAAGAATCACGTTAGAATTAAGAAAAATGAATTTTTAGCTAAAGATAAAGCACAGAGAATTAGCTGTATTTATAAATTTATCACCTTTTGGTCATCATTGTCAAGAACCTCTGTCCATCAGTTTTTGTTGCAAGCTGAAAAATGGTGCAACCACTGCTGCTGCATCAACTATGTAAAGGATATGAATTCTATATAAATTGAAAATAGATCTGTGAGAAGCTTACGTAGAGAATGGCAAAACCAGAATCATTGATCACTTGTTTTGTCAATTACATTATGTCTTTTGGTTTCAAGATTGTCCATGAAGTTTCTACCTTTAAAGATTTAAGTCCAATATATGCAGATCAGCTATGCGGAAGATCATTAGTTTTTTACTGGAACTGGAGTTGTGAGCATGTAACGGATGTTTCGTGACAGCATTTAGTACCTCGATCAACAGGCAAACAGAGGACTTGGGCAAATGGCACCATTGTCATACATATCCAATTTCCTAAAGATTTTCCTGAAGCCATAAAGAATGTCACTCTCACTTTTCCTGAAGTCATTAGATCATTACATTCTTCCAAAGAAACATTGTAACCAAACTTAAAACAATATAACCCGATGATCAACAATACAGTAAGCATTTACATGAGTGACTAAGCAGTACAGTCAGCTAAGGAGTGTTGGACTGCCCAGCCATCAAGTTGAGGAGTAATACCAGTTCATTTGGTTGAAAGAAAAAACCAAGAAAAATATTAGGAAGGAAATTGGTATGCAAAAAATTAATTGCAGACTTAGGGATTGAGATGTAACAGAAATAGAAAATGGCCCATAAAAATGAACTACTAATTTAAAACAGAAAATGTCATGGTCATCATCATCAAGAGCATCTTAGATGGCATCAACTTTGCCGGAAGCTGCAAGAAGGTGTATGATATTTGCAATTTTATATGAAGGGTAAATATCAGCAAAGCAGGGGCATGTAGTGCCTTTTAGCCGTACCATGAAGGAAAACAAAAGCAGAAGACAAGTAACAGAACACCCCCTTTTTATTTTTTAAATTAATAGGAAACATAAACTTTATTAAAGAAAAGAAAGAAGATACAAAAGAAACAAAAGTGAACTAGAAGTTCACCAACAAACAACAGAACCAAAAACAAAAAACAAGATTGTAAAGAACAATCAACAAATAACAGCCTTCCAATCTAACATAATAAAAAATAACGAAATGTCTTTAAAATATACATAAGAAGATGCCCAAAGAGAAGCCAAATAATACACTCTATCCCGTAAAAAATTCTCCTCCTTTTCAACTTCATTAAAGATTCTTCTGTTTTTTTCTTTCCAAATAACCCATAGAGTGGCGAAAACTCCACAACGCCAAAGAATACTAACCTTCTTTGGACAATGTTATCACAAAATTCATCTTCTCCTATTACATGCCATGTCACCATTCTCTTTTCGTGATTGCACAAATTGCAATGGGACATAAAGAAGTTAAGTATTGACTGTATTGTATCTAACAATCAATGATAATATATATATATATACACACACACACAAAACATTCCTTTTTTATTTCAAACAAGGAAATAACAAAAAGAAGAAAAAGAAGATATTTTAAATTTGATGACAACAATAGAAGCCTAGATTTTTTGGCTTAAAAACATCAATTCTCCACCATTAATATCTTTTCAGTAAGCTCTGTTACCATTTGTGTACAAATATAAATGTGAAATCTAAAACCCAAAACAAGAAAATGGAATGAAATTTCATACATTAATTATATCAAGAAACAACTAATTACCTAAATCAAATAAAAACATCCTAAAGATTCTGCAGTCTGTTCACTGAGCTTCTCTTCTTCATGCTCCTGTCCTATTCTGGTCCCGGTGTCATTCTACATCGATTGCTAGAGAGTAGTAGGGCAAACATCGAAGACATAGGAAAGGAATTAACTTTTGGCACATCAAGAAGTTCATCATCAAGGCAACTCTTTTATTCACTGCATCTGTGTGCTGCCATCAACCGTACTGGCCGTGGTTTCCCTGCTGAGCACATCTTTGCAGCAGGTTCTAGGATCATCTTTTCAGTTTTGTACATGACTAATCCAACATCATCTCTTATTACAGTTTTTGTATGTTATCCTTTTACAAGCTATAATATGAACCTTTGCAAAACGGGAAGCAGAATAGCACATGCAAGTTATTATCAAAAGGTGTAAAACTACTCGCTCGTTGTGTTATCACTGGCACAAAAGAGGCCATTTCTAATTTAATGACAAAATGAACCTATGCAGAAGGATAGGAATGCTATATAAATTTAACATAGACCAGACAAAAGTTACCTAGCTAATGGCAAAAGCAGAAACATTGATCACTTGTTTCATCAATTGCATTTTTCTGTTTAAGTCTCAAGAGCCTCCATGAAGTTTCTACTTAAAAGATTGAAGTCCATCCTACGCAAATCAGTTGTGCAGAAGATCATTAAGTTTATACAGGAACTGGTGTTGTAAGCATGTAACAGATGTGTAGTGACAGCAGTTAGTACCTCGTGCAACAGGCAGACAATGGACTCAGGCAAAAAGCACCATTATCTGCAGTAGTTCCAGTATTGCCTCTTTCGCACCTTGAACTTGAAATTGAATTGTTTTGAAACTTGAACCACTTCAAAATTATTTAGAAATTTGATAAGTTCAGAAGCTTGAACACCTCGAAAAACATTCCTCTCATTTTTTGCTGCAGACTCGGGCCATTAAGAGAAAAGGACAAACCGTTTTAAAAAAAACAAGCCTGTATTCAACACGAACACAAAAAGGCCACGAACATGTTTTCATCATAGATTGATTTGATTTAAGGCTTTGAGACAGAAAAGTTGAATCACAAACCTGAAGATTATCGATAAGGTAAAGAACATCCCAATGTAATTCTCATTATTCACCATAGATGTGTTGGTAGCTGTACCTTTGGAGGAACTTGTGGAAGATTTACCACTTTCCTCTCCCATTCTCCTGTATCAGCCTTTAAAATCCCGGTAATTCCCAATGTAAGCAGAGAGGTAGGTTATGTCATCCTGTAAAATGGATGAGGAAGAAGTAAGCAAATGAAACATAAGCAGTGCATAAAAAAGAGGTTTCCATGCATTTGTAAGAGCAATAGCTCACAATTAGGAAGCCAAGGGACCATTACTCACCACAATTCAGGTAATTGTACCTACAAGTTGTAATAGATCAGTCAATTGTACTTACCAAGTTGTAATACATGCTTCTTCAAAACTTGTGTCATACCTTTCAACATTGATTCCTCATGAAATTCATGGCACTTTAAAACTGAATTCACTGCATAATACTGAATTATAGGAATCAAGTTTTGTCAACTAGAAAGAAAGAGGCTTTTTTGCTTTTGAAATTGGCAAAAAGAAAGGAGATCAGGAGCTAACCTCAATGAGCTTAGTTTTCCGATATAAGGATTTACTAGAGCAAAATTCTGGCAAGAAGCAAAGCTCCCAAAGGTTTGATCCAAGTTTCAGCAAAATTCTGACATATGTCTGAGAATTCAAAGTTGTACGAGTTTATTTCTAAAAGATGCTATGCTACAACTATTTTCTTCAATTGCTTGAAATTCTTTTGCCACCATCAAAGAAAATCACTTATTATATTGATGTCAAATCTTTTGATCTAGTACAATAGTTGTAGTTTTACATAAAGGGTGGGGTAAATATCAGCAAAAGAACATGCACGTAGTGCCTTTTACCTGCACATTGAAGGAAGGATGATGAACCCAGAATTCAAGACAAGTAACAAAACAGTTGGACGATGTTATTGCAAAATTCTTCTCTCCCCATTACATGCCATGCCACCATTCTCTCTTTTCATGTTTGCAAAAACTAACCACAGAAACTGTGACAACAATAAATTTAGGTGCCTCCAACATCATATGTCTACACCTGAAACATTTATTCTTAATAATTAGCAAACACAACTACAGAAGTACTGGATTCATCAGTATGTTGTTAACAAATTGATTATTTAGAGGAAGTGATTAGAGAGCTTTTTTTTTGGAAACTGATGAGAGAGCATTTAAGTATGCTTATATTAAACACACATATATATCCTAACAAAAGATGGGTACAGGCAATTACCTGTTAGAGAAGGATTAATCAACAAATTCAATCTTCAGTTCGAACGTCATTTCCTCTGGCTAGGCTTGGTAAGAGCTTCCACAAAACATAGTGGTGGCTGCAAAAGTGGTCCAACATACAATGGGACATAAATTAGTTTTCTATCTATAATGAATGATTTCTGAAGCAAAGGCCATGGACAATTACCTGTTCCGTCCTCCAAAAATAAGGCTCCTACAATCTGCGAAAGTGGTGCAACATATAATAGGAATTAAGTGTTGTATGTAACAATCAATGATAATACATTAAATGCAAAATTTCCTTTCAAATTTCAAACAACATAGAGAAGAAGAAGAGCAAGAGCTTACAGGGATGTAGTTTTGAATCACTATTCTGAACTATTACCCCGATTCTCTAAAGCTTTGGGACAAACTTGATGCCCTTGGTTTCACACCAATTCTCTAAAAGAGAGCTGCCACGGATGCACATTTCTTGAGCGATGTGGAGTGTAGAAGGTGATCCGGCAATGCTTTTAACTTAGGGCACTCAGATATTGTTAACTCAAAAAGAGAGGGCATAATTATAATATCTTTTGTATTCTCATATTCCCATTCTTTCGACTCTGGCATGGAAGAGAACCATAGTTTTTTTAATACTGGGAAAGCTATGGTAGGTGAAGATGATGATGATGACGACGACGATGCGCTGCTGCTATTTTCAACTCCTAAAAATTCATTACCCACCCTTTTCAACTGGTTCATACCTAAAATTTCGAGTGTTTCAAGCAATGGTAGTTTACCCAAAGCAGGCAAATACTCACACTTGAAGATATTGCCAAAGTACATCTGCTTGAGGTAGGTTAACGACACTACCCAATTTGGGAATGCAATGCCTCCATAATAAGATATATGTAAATACTTTAAATATGGAGGCGATTCTAAAGCTTTAAGAACTGCTTCATCCTTGTCAGATGATGCTTCACTAGACCGACCGAATGACAAAACCAAACCGACGATGTTTTGCTTATTCTTGAGTTGCACATTCTTAGCTTCACTTTCGTCTAAAACATTGCCCAGCCTTCGTAATAGAAGTTTACCTCCAAGGTGGTTAAAGTTTTTAAGAGAATCAAGCCTACACACTTCCCTACCACCACCGACATTTAATCCACTCAAACTTCGAAGATTAGTTAGGCTCTCAACTCCTTTTGGCAGGTTTAGTAGATCATTATTGTCCTCAAGTATTAAATGCCTTAAGTTGACTAACTTACCCATCCCTTGAGGTAGTTTTTCAAGAGCCGTACATTCAATTAAGTACAAGGTTTGGAGATTAAATAAATCACACAACGTCTCAGGCAATTCTTCAATTGTCAAAGACTTCAAATAAAAATACCTCAAATGTATTAATTTCCCTATCTCTCTTGGAATAATTCGAATCGCGACATTATTTACCTCCAATGACCTTAAACATGTCAATTGCTCAAACAAGTTCGATTGAAGTAGTTCGCTTTGCATCGATAAATTGTCATGACCCACAAATAGAATTAAGAGGCTTCGTAGCTTTTGGATACCACATTTGTTTAAAGGAAATGAAGCCTCTTCATTATTCACCATCAATGTTAAATGACGTGCTTTCTCATAAGAATGATTTAGGCTAAGTACTTCATGACCATTAATTTCCCTTGTGAAGCCTTCCTTCTTAGCAAGAAATAGTGCGAAATCATGCACAATGTCATGCATCTTGCATCTTGTGATAGTATCATCTACATCCTTTACAAATTCTTGAAAGAAAGAACGCATTGCTAAATTCTCAAAATACTCTTCTCCAATTAGCTCTAGATCTTTGTTTTGATTTAGACCAAGATAACCTTGAGCCATCCATAAGTTAATTAATTCATCTTTTTTAATATTATAATCTTTTGGATAGATGACACAATATAAAAAACATCGTTTTATTTTGGAAGGTAAGTCATTATAACTTAATAAGAGTGGGTGAAAAACATCTTCCTCCAACTCTTCTAGATTCCACAACTCACTGTTTGATATTATTTGCCACTGCCGTTCCAATTTTTTAAATCGTAACAAACTCCCAATAGTCTTCACAGCAAGAGGTAAACCCTTGCACTTGCCAACAATTTCTCTACCACATTTTTCTAATTTTTTGCAATCCTCAAGAGGTCTATCACGAAATGCTAATTGTTTAAACAATGACCAACTTTCCTCTTCTGATAATTCCCCAACATCAATAACATCAATGGATTTCATCACCAATGCCACTTTCCTCTTACGTGTGGTAACTACAATTTTACTTCCATAAGCACCACTGTTAAGAGAGCTACACAATGGACCCCATTTATTTTCGTCTTCTGTCCATACATCATCTAATACAAGAAAAAATTTCTTGTTTGCAATAGAGCGCTCTATATAATCTAAAAGAGATTGTAATTCAACTAAGCTAGTGGCCTTGCCTGCAAGAGTTTCAATGATTGCTTTGGCAATCCTGATCTCATCAAATGGGTCTGAGACACAAACCCATATTCTCTTTTGAAATTTACTCTTTATTTCATCATCATTATAAGCAAGTTGAGCCAGTGTTGTTTTTCCAATGCCTCCCACCCCTACAATTGAGATGATTTGGAGGCCCCTTCCTTGCTGATGACATTCACTCAACAACTTACTTACTAGCTTAGTTTTCTCCTCTTCTCTACCACACACCTCGGACAATCATGAAAAGCAGTAGTGGTAGCGCTTTTCAATCTCCGAGGTTCTTCGGTACTACTATTAATGGTATTAAGATGATACCTATCTTTCTGTATAGCAATATCATCTAGTTCTTTATTCATTTCTTTTATTTTGTGAGCAATGTCATGACGTAAACCAACTTGTCTGAAACAAAATCGAGGAGAGCACGAGAGGAAGCATACCTTCTTAGGTACAGCAGCATCTTCAGCTCCTTCAATTTGCAATTTCAAAATTGCAGTCTTCCACTCATCCAATATGTCATCCATGTCATAAGATGCCCCTTTGAGCCTGTCCAACCAGACTCCAACAGCTTTTTCCTTCACTTGTCTTTGCTCTGCATCAAGAAGCACAGCTTCAATAGCTTGGAAGTTGCAGGTAAGCTTTTCGATTTCTTTTCTGACACCGGTCACGAGTCGCACTTCTTGTTGCATTTCTTCAAAGATCAGTGAAGTCAGTTGCTCCAAAACAACGCCAACAATTGCATCAGCCATTGTCCGAGATGGTAATCGACCCAGAAAATACTTTGAGGTGTTATTGGTTTTTTTTTTTCTTTTTCCGAAGTAGAGGTGTTCTTTGTTGTGTATGTGTGCGATGAGAGAAAATAATGTTGCAATGCTTTATATCAGTAAAGTGCAAGCACAAAGTCGGGAGGAACATGTGCAATGCACAGCTACGGCTGCAGCGGCGGACCCACTATGGGACTAGATCGGCTCCATGTCCTCTCAAAAAAATAATAAATAATAACAATTAATAGAACAGTAACCTTCAAAAAATAATGATATACAGCAGTAGCTTTTTAACGGTACAGTCCACTTGAAACAAACTATCAATCATATGCACACACGGAAGGCATAATTTTGGTGTGCACTGCAGTCCAAAGGCTTCTTATTTTTAAATTTTATTTCCAAATGTTGAGCGACACGTGTGCCTATTGACTCTATGGTGGGTCCGGCCCTGCTGCTGTGGTTTGACAGCAAGACTCCTCTCTTTTTGATGCTGCTTCGGTTTAAAAAGCCAGGCTTCTCTCTTTTTAGATGCTGCTCTCCTTTTCATGCCCCCTTCCTTTTTACGTTATTTTTATTTTTATTTTTTTCCTTCAATTTCACCTTTTTTTTTTTTTTTCTTTTTTTACATTCTTTTTCCGACCTAATGTTAAATTAAATTATTTATTTTAAAAATCAAGCTACTATATTTATTAAATATTTCTAAAATGTAATATTTTTAAATTAATTATAAAATAAATATTATTTTCTCTAACATTGATTTTATATAGTTATATGTATTTATAAAATATAATCTAATATTTTATATACTTT
This sequence comes from Litchi chinensis, assembly GCA_019925255.1. NCBI lineage: Eukaryota > Viridiplantae > Streptophyta > Magnoliopsida > Sapindales > Sapindaceae > Litchi > Litchi chinensis. The sequence continues at coordinate 8,519,758 of CM034464.1, read as the reverse complement.
TTCAAATTAATTTAAATATTTTAAGTGTATGTTTATTTATTTTATTTAAAATTAATTTAATATGTTTATAAAAAACTCGTTTTAGTATTAATTACAAGAAATTATTTCATATTAAAATTAATAAAAAAATATATTTCTTTATTTTTAAAAATAATTTAATTATTTAAATTCGATTTTATCCAATCTCATGGTATATCAAATGCATCATAACATTAATAATTTAATTTCATTATATACCAAATATATTATAATAATAATTTATATTATTTAATTTAATTCTATTTAATTAAATTTAATTTTATAAAAATAATTCAATTCCAATGCGGCCTTAGGTAAATTGCATGTGCTAAGATTTTTTCGACTTTCGCTGCAAACAATCAACTATACAGATATTTTAGTGGTAGGGAGTAATACTTTAAAAGCTCCTGAGCTTATTGGTGAACGGTTGTTGATCTCTTTTTTTCTTCGTTTGCTTCTCTTTTTTCTTCAGGCATCAGGTTCTCGATTCTCGATAAGGTTGAAAGATTGAATATGTAATTAAAGTGCCACACAATCACCAATGTCTTTCAAAAAAAATAAATAAATAAATAAAAGGTTTTGTCACCTATAGGCAAGCAAAGCCAAGACAGGAACCATTTTTTTTATTTTTTATTTTTCATGAACAGATAACGGCCTTTCTTTATCTGGTGAATTGCACCAATAGACGTCTGACATAATTACATAATGATGTTGTAAATTTTGGGTTAAAACAAATAAATAAAAAGGGCTATAAATATCTATACAAAGAATTTTAGAAATATAAAGAAAGAAGAGACTATGAATTAGTGTAAAGAGAAGAGATTATAGAAGAGTGTAAGAGAGCGATTGTTTTTCATAAAAATGGGGTACAATGTACATAAGATTAATGCAGCGTTATCTTCATATATGATTATAGGGGAATTTGACATAGTAGGTAGTTCACATGTATTCTGGATATGATGAATGACAGATCTCAACCATATATATTCTTTATTTGATTCATGAAGTGTAAGGATTTCAGAATGATTGGAGAATGTGACAATAAAATTTTGTTTTATGGAGCGCCATGAAATCACTACATCATTATAAGTAAAAACAAATTTAGTTTGTGAACTTTCGTTATAAAGATCTAAAAGATATCCAACAGCTGCATAACCAATGAAACCTATACCACTAGCGGATTTTGAATAGAATAATATTAAATTTATTGTCCCATAAAGATAACAAAAAATATGTTTGATCTCATTCCAATGACGCCGTGCTGGTTTAGAGTAATACTTGATTAATAGATTTACTGAAAAAGTAATATCAGGCCTAATACATTGTGCTAAATATAACAAAACACCAATTACACTCAGATATGATGCTTCTAGACCACGTATCTATTCATTATCTTCTTTAAGTCGAAATGGATGATCAAGAGATTGAATAACCATAGGGCTACTCAAAAGTTGAGCTTTATCTATATTAAATGGTTTTAAGATTTTTTTTAATATATGCTTCTTGATGGATAAGTACTTCATATGGTTTATGCTCGATCTCCAAGTCGAGACAATATTTTGTTTGTCCCAAATCTTTTTCAACGGTACAGTCCACTCGAAGCAAACTATCAATCACATGCACACACGGAAGGCATAATTTTGGGGGATAATCCCAATTTTTTCCCTGTAGTTTGAGGAAATAGTCAAAAACCTCTTTTTACTTGAAAAAATTAATGAATAAAATGATAATTTTAACTATTTTTTCAAACTGTAAGGGAAAAATTGGGATTATCCCTAATTTTGGTGTGCACTGCAGTCCGAAGGCTTCTTATTTTTCAATTTTATTTCCAAATGTTGAGGGACACGTGTCCCTACTGACTCTATGGTGGGTCCGGCCCCGCTGCTGTGGTTTGACAGCAAGACTCCACTCTTTTTGATGCTGCTCTCTTTTCATGCTGCTTGGTTTTAAAAAGCTAGGCTTCTCTCTTTTCAGATGCTGCTCTCCGTTTTTTATGCCCCCTTCCTTTTTACGTTATTTTTATATTTTTTTTCCTTCAATTTCATTTTTTTTCTTTTTTTTTTTCTTTTTTTACATTCTTTTTCCGACCTAATGTTAAATTAAATTATTTATTTTAAAAATCAAGCTACTATATTTATTAAATATTTCTAAAATGTAATATTTTTAAATTAATTATAAAATAAATATTATTTTCTCTAAAATTGATTTTATATAGTTATATGTATTTATAAAATATAATCTAATATTTTATATTTTTTTCAAATTAATTTAAATATTTTAAGTATATGTTTATTTATTTGATTTAAAATTAATTTAATATGTTTAAAAAAAATCGTTTTAGTATTAATTACAAGAAATTATTTTATATTAAAATTAATAGAAAATATATTTGCTTATTTTTAAAAATAATTTAATTATTTAAATTTGATTTTATCTAATCCCATAGTATATCAAATACATCATAAAATTAATAATTTAATTATATATCAAATATATTATAATAATAATTTATATTATTTAATTTAATTTTATCTAATTCGATCTAATTTCATAAAAATAATTCAATCTCATCTCGTGTCTTCAAATGTGACCTTAGGCAAATTGCACGTGAAAAGATTTTTTCGACTTTCGCTGCAAACGATGAACTATACAGATACTTTAGTGGTAGGGGGTAATACTTTAAAAGCTCCTGAGCTTATTGGTGAACGGTTGTTGATCTCTTTTTTTCTTCGTTTGCTTCTCTTTTTTCTTCAGGCATCAGGTTCTCGATTCTCGATAAGGTTGAAAGATTGAATATGTAATTAAAGTGCCACACAATCACCAATGTCTTTCAAAAAAAAACAAAAAAAGGTATTGTCACCCATAGGCAAGCAAAGCCAAGACAACAACCATTTTTTTTTTTTTTTTTAAATTTTTTCATGAATAGATAACGACCTTTCTTCATCTGGTGAATTGCACAAATAGAAGTCTGACATAATTACATAATGGTGTTGTAAACTTTTGGGTTGAAACAAGTAAGTAAAAAGAGCTATGAATACCTATGCAAAGAATTTTAGAAATATAAGGAAAGAAGAGATTATGAATAAGTGTGGAGAGAAGAGATTATAGAAGAGTGTAAAGAGAGTGGTTATTTTTCGTAAAAATGGGATACAATGTACATAAGATTGATGCTTATTTATAGGCAAATGTTTGGTTTTATTAACCAATTAAATTTTATCAACACAATATATCTAATTAAATGCATACTACATATAACTTGCAAACATTGATTTAGCAAGTTGACAAGTTGATTATCACATAAGTAATCAACTTGATAATTTGACAAATTAAATTTAGAATTTTCTTTTTCCATGAAAGTGAAAAATTATATTTACAACGCTCCCGATTAGGCTTTCACTTTCTCATCAACACTTAGATTTTGTTAAAGAAAACTTGGTGAGACAAAACCATATAAAGAAATAAGATCTGCTGGATCTCAGTATGTTGGACGTGTTTGAATACTGTCTCATTAAAAACCTTATCAGTAACACCCAATGAGATAAAACCTTATTAAGGAAAAAAAAAATACTAATGAATGCTTTATAATTAATTATGTAGCTTGCACAATCGACAAATTCCAATACCATAAGCCAATTTCTCGAATGTTAATGTTGATAATGTTTTAGTGAATAAATCTATAAGATTATCTGTAAAACAGACTTGTTTAACATCAATCTGTTTGCTTTGTTGGAGCTCATGAACATAAAAGAATTTTGGTGAGATATGTTTAGTTCTGTCTCTCTTGATGTATCCTCCTCTGATTTGAGCAATACATGCAACTTTATCCTCGTATATGATTGTAGGAGAATTTGATGTAGTAGGTAGTTCACATGTATACCGGATATGATGAATGACAGATTCCAACCATATACATTCTCCGTTTGCTTCATGAAGTACAAAGATTTTAGAATGGTTGGAGGATGTGATAACAAAATTCTATTTTATGGAGCGCTATGAAATTACTACATCATTATAAGTAAAAATATATTCAGTTTGTGAACAAGCCTTATGAAGATCTGAAAGATATCCAGTATCTGCATAACCAATGAAACTTAAACCACTAGCGGATTTTGAATAGAATAATCTTAAATCTGTTGTCCCATGAAAATAAAGAAAAATATGTTTGATCTCATTCCAATGACGTCGTGTTGGTTTGGAGCTGAACCTGGCTAATAGGTTTACTGAAAAAGTAATATCAGGCCTAGTACATTGTGTTAAATATAATAAAACACCAATTACACTTAGATATGATGTTTCTGAACCATGTATTTATTCATTATCTTCTTTAAGTCGAAATGGATCATTTTTAGGATCAAGAGATCGAATAACCATAGGTCTACTCAAGAGTTGAGCTTTATCCATATTGAATCGTTTTAAATTTTTTTTTTCAATATATGCTCATTGATGGAGAAGTACTCCATGTGATTTATGCTCGATCTCCAGGCCAAGACAATATTTTGTTTGTCCCAAATATTTTATTTCAAATTCTTTTTTCAAATATTCAACAGTTCTTAAAAACTATTCAGGAGTTCTAATTATATTCATATCATCAACATATACTGTTACAATTGCAAATCCAGAATCTGATTTCTTTATAAACACACATAGGCATATAGAATTATTAATATATCCATCACTTATCAAGTATTCGCTAATACGATTATACCACATTTGTCCTGATTATTTTAATCCATACAAGAATCGTTGCTACTTAATTGAATAAATATTATTAGCTTTTGATTCATATGCTTTAGACATTTTAAATCCTTCAGGAATTTTCATGTATATATTAGTATCAAGTGACCCATTGTCACTACATCCATAAGACACATTTGGAGTGCTTCTGAGATCGCCAAACTTATTAAAAATCTAAAAGTTATTGTATCCATCACAAGTGAATATGTTTCATCATAATCTATTCTTGGTCTCTGCAAGAAACCTTGTGCAACAAGCCTTGCTTTATATCTTACAATCTAATTTTTCTAATTGTGCTTCTGTACAAAAACTCATTTGTACCCAATAGGTATGATGTTTGCAGATGTTTAGACTACATGTCCAAATATTTTATGTTTGGCTAAAGAACTTAATTCTGCTTGAATTGCATTTTTCCATTTAGGTCGATCATGTCTTTGTCTACATTAATCAATCGTATGTGTTTCAAAATCATTGTTCATAATTTTGATAGCCATTGTATTTGAAAATATATCATCGATGATTGTTTTATCACGATTCCACATATCTTTTGCACAATTTATTGAAATTTCTTCATTTTCAAAATTTTGTAGCCCTGCAGGAGTTTGAACCTCTTTGAGGGTTTTAGTTTTCTTAAGGATTGGTAACTTTTTTGGAGTTGATTTTTCACAAAATGTGGATTTTTATAGCTTGAGTATTGTTCTCAATAGAATCGTGATTTTTCATTTTTCGCTTCTGAGGAGTACTATTTTTTTGAGCTAACTAGCTTACCGCACTTCTAGCGTGTATTAGATGATTCATTTGTTGATTCTGATTATATTGTTCTATAAGAACAATTATTCTAGCTGGTGTATTAGCAATTGAAATATATGATTTTGTTACTTTGGCAGTATGTGTAAATGCATTCGGCAACTTATTTGCAATCATCCGAAGATTGACTACCCTTCGCACTTCATTTTCACTATGGGTGGTACGAGGATCTACATGAGATATTGTTATCACATTCCATGAAAGTTCATTTTTCTCTCCAATAGTGCCTTTTTTCTCAAGTCTCTCTTAAGAATAAATTTTTTCTTCCTCTAATGGTGAGAATGTTGTCTCATCAAAATGACAATCTTCAAAACAGACAGTAAAAAGATCACTTGTTAATGGTTCAAGGTATCTAATGATTGAAGGTGAATTAAAACCAACATTTATTGTCAAACGACGTTGAAGTCCCATTTTAGTTCGTTGAAGAGGTGCAATAGAAACTTACACAACACAACCAAACATGTGTAAATGAGACATATCAAGTTAATGCTCAAGCACAAGTTGTAATGAAGAGTATTGGTAATAGACTGCTAGCCTAAGGTGAATCAATATGGCTACATGTAAAACAGTATGTCCCCAAACAGAAAGTGGTAATTTTGTTTGCAATAATAAAGTTCTCGCAATTCCTTGGATGCACTTGATAAATGATTCTACTAGACAATTCTAGATATGTACATGTGGAACTAGATGTTTAACATCAATTTTAACCGATGTGCAATAATTATAAAATGTTTTCAGTGTAAATTCACCAGCATTATCTAGTCGTATGCTCTTAATTGGATAATCTAGAAATTGTGTTTGAAGTTTAATAATCTGAGCAAGAAAGCGATCTAACAAAAGCAAAGTTACGACTAGATAATATACATATAACCATCTTGCGGATGTATCATTTAGTACTATAAAATAATGAAATTGTCCAATTGGTAAATGAATAGGTCTACATATGTCTTCTTGAAATTTTTGTAGAAAAGATGGAGACTCAAAACCAACCTTAGAAATTGATGGTTTTACCACCAATTTTCCTTATGAAAAAACGATGCATATATTTTCATTGGATAATAGAATCTTTAGGTTCTTTAATGGATATCCGCGACAATTTTCAATAATTCTACACATCAATGACAACAATGAGGTCACATGGAGCACCACCTCTTCTTCTAGCATTCCCTTCACCTCGGACCCTTAATCGGCTACAGCAGGAACTTTCGGGTTGATTTGCTTTTATTTTGGAAAACACCTAATGGAATATTTGCCACTGAGACAACCTATCCCTGTCTCCCACATGTACTACATGTAGAGATGGTTTTGTCCGTAGTTTTGGACCTACACCATTGCAAGTCCCACGACTTTCAAGCGTGTTACCTCAATCTCTTTTTCAACTCCAAAAACTGCTTCCTTAAAATTTAGGACAAGGCTGTAATATTCATCCTGGCTATCAACTGCTCTATTCCTGGAAGCTATGCCACCTATACCCCCCCATGTGCTCAAAAAGTGACTCAAAAAAATTAAAAGGATTGTCGAAATCCGAGCATAATTAAGTAATTGATCCAACCGTGCGTCATAGGTGATGAGAATATCAAAAGAAATAATAAAAGCAATGATCTTCTATTTTATAACCGGGATTTAACTTACCTCCATTTCCATGCCAACACCTTTAAATCCAGCCTCTGTATACTTGTCATATAAAGATCGTTTCTCATCATCTGATAGAACTTGCAAAAGTGTACAGACATTTACCATTGAGGATCAAATGCTACATACTATTGCTATAAAATTTATGGCAGAGTCAATAATCACAAGCAACAATTGAGCTATGTCATCACGACACCTTTATTAAAAATACTTAACTATAAACAACTAATTTAATAATCAACTTAATATGTTAAATCTTGAAATTATTGTTATCCACATATGGTTCATAATGGCTATTGAGTATAAATAACTGTTTTATGGTATCTTACATGTAACCTATGCATAGGATGAGAGAATGAGAGCAAAAGCTATGAGTGGGACATTGTGAAATATTATAGTTGAATGTGGACAACATTGAGACAGCTTGTGCATTTGGAGTATATGCATAAAAAACCGGGGACAACATTGAACTAAAGCATATTTGAAATGATATTACATGCGTATTGTGAAATGGTATTGTATGCCACTGGGTGAATCTTGTGACGTAAGTCACGGTTGCTTTATGGAATAATCCCACAAGTTGCACCGTGTGATGCTTGTAGTGACATAAGTTGCACTCGTCTTTTTCCCACTTGGTTATGATCTTTTAATTTTCTCATCACATTAACTTATTAGTACAGAATCTGTTGTGGGTATATTTAGATCCACATAAATGGGCTGATAAAAACCCAAGGAATTGATCCAATGAATTGACTCAACAGACGAAGACCTAGTTCGTCAACACTCAGCTCGTAGGAACAAGTTCTTAGTTTGCCACTATTATTCTCAGGTCGTTATCAGATCGTTGGTCAATCACGGTCCAGCTCGCCTTATACTCAGTTTGAGATCATCCAAGACAAGCTCCAGCTCGTAGCTCGAAGCGCCCGTTAAGGGAATTTTTTAGAAAGACAACAGTTCAAATTGAGAAAGAGTCAACCATCAAAGTTGGAAATAAATTCAAATTCTTATATCAGTAAAATCAATCTTTGATATGGTGGAGTCTGTCCCTGATATAATGGAAACCGATTTTGGAAGTGTAATCAATGCGAGATTCTTTCCTATTTTAATTGTATTCAAACTGTAACACTCCACATTATAAATAGGGGTTAAAATTTCATTATAAACACATAACAATTAATAGCATACTGTAACTCTACCAAAATAACTAGAGAACACAGTCATGGACGTAAGCATTATTCTGACCGAACCACATAAAAATACATTTGCAATCTGTTCTTCCTCTTTCTTTCTCCTTTTATTTTATTTTATTTCTCTTTAATTACATATATTGGGTCAAAAACTTGGATTGACCAGATTCGGACGTCGATATTTTGGTGCTAGAAGAAGGTTCTAGACTATAATTTATTAGAGTTTTTGACAACCATGATAAGAGAAAGAACAACTAGAATTTCCGATGTAGCGGAAGACCAATCAAAAAGGCAAATAGATCAGCAATAGTGTAATGTCCAGCCAATAGAGGATGCTCATGACAAGCGCATCTCATGTCCCCATAACCGACGCTACAATGAGTATGCCTCCACTAGCCTCTCGCCAACCAGTACCGATAGTCCTTACAACCGAAGGGGTACTAGCATGGCACCAACGATAAGAGATGTTAGAAAATACAGTGTAGCAGTTGGCGGATGCAGTCAGGACACTGGTATAGGCTCATGCACAAAACGTGCCTAGATCTGAAGCTGCCGCTCCAAGAGAAGTTCCCTAGTAACAACGAGAGGAAGTGCCAGCACCTTAAAGGCCCTTAGGAGAGGTGTCGCGACCTGCTGACTCTGCTTGTTCCTCTAACTCACGTTCGAGAGCTAAAAGTCGCCAAGCTCGAGAAGAGGAGGAAGTTTTGCGACCTGCAAGCTTAAGAGATAAGACTAGTGAGGGATATATAACAGAACGCCGCTCTACAAGTCGCGAGACCGGGCGAGGGTGCAGACCTCATTACCTAAGGATAAAGGAACTCCTTTAGAGGGTTCAATAACTCGAGGTACGCCCTAGTACTTTAAACCAACGCTATCAATACGTGTAGATGACCCTCTTCATCAATGAGATCGAGACACAACCTCTCCCTTATAGATTCAAGGTGCCCAATATTTCTCAGTACAATGGTAAAAGCGACCCTTATGATCATCTGGTTGCGTTTAATGTCCAAATGGATCTTCAGACAGTTAATCCGTTGGTCAAATGTCGCGTCTTCCTAACCACCATAGGGGTTGTTCTATGGATTTGGTTCAAAAGTCTCTCAGCTTGCAACATAGATAGCTGAAAGGAATGTCAATAGAAGTTCACCAACCAATACAAAGTTATGAAGAGGCAGCTCACGCTATTTTGTCGCCTCACCACGGTTTTCCAGCGACAAAATGAATTGCTAAAAGATTACATTAGCCGGTTTAGACTCAAAGTCAACAATGTAGACAGTTAATCCATTAGTCAAATGGATCTTCAGACAGTCAATCCGTTGGTCAAATGTCGCGTTTTCCTAACCACCCTAGGGGTTGTTCCACGGATTTAGTTCAAAAGTCTCTCAGCTTGCAACATAGATAGCTGAGAGGAATGTCAATAGAAGTTCACCAGCCAATACAAAGCTATGAGGAGGCAACTCAGGCTATTTTGTCACCTCGCCACGGTCTTCCAGTGACAAAATTAATCGCTAAAAGATTACATTAGCCGGTTTAAACTCGAAGTCAACAATGTAGGCAACCCTTCTGATGAAGTCATTTTAACTGCGATCTCAACTGGATTTCGTAAGGATGAGAAATTATATGAAAGCATCTATAAATCCCCAGTGAGAGATTTGGGTGAGTTTTACGAGCGAGCTACCAAAGAGATCAGATGGGAGGAAACCTTCGGCCCTAATCAATCTAACCTAAAGGGTGAAGCATACAGTTCCAACCAATCAAAGAAAAGAATCAATAGATTGACCCAGCAGATGAAGGCCCAATCCGCCGACACCCAGCTTACAGGAACGAGCTCTCAGTTTGCCATTACTATTCTTAGGTCACTATCAAATCGCTGGTTAGTCACCATCTAGCTCATCTTATACTTAACTCGAGGTCGTCCAAGGCAAGCTCCAGCGCGCAGTTCGAAACTCCTGTTAAGGGAATTTTCCAGAAAGATAACAGTCCAAATTGAGAAATAGTCAACCATCAGAGTTGAAAATAAATTCAAATTCTAATGTCAGTAGAATCTATCCTTGATATGGTGGAAATCGATTTTGGAAGTGTAATCAATACGAGATTCTTTCTTATTCTAATTGTATTCAAATTGTAACGCCTCACGTTATAAATAAGGGCTAAAATTTCATTATAAACACACAACAATTAATAGCATGTTGTGACTATGCCAAAATAACCAAAGAACACAATCGTGAACATAGACATTGTTCTGGCTGAACCACATAAAAATACCTTTGCAATCTGTTCTTCCTCTCCCTTTCTCCCTTTATTTTGCTTTGTTTCTCTTTAATTACAGGCACTGAGTTAAGAACTTCGATCGACCAGATTCGGACATCGACAGAATCATTATTATTTTAAAAAAATAGTTTCATAAGTATAATATTATTATATAAAAATAGATATTTCTTGATGATAGAAGAAAAACATAATTTGTTTTTCAAAAATACTAAAATAATGCATATTTTTAATTAATAGCATTTTTGTAACTTTATAAACAATCCATTCCGATTCTAATTTAAAGTAAACATCTGAAAAAGAATATTGTTGATTTCGATTACGATTCTTATAATTAAAGTAATCAACTTATTCTAATCCTGATATATTAATCCGATTCCAGATTATTTTAATTTCAAATTATTCTAATTACGTGCAAGTAAATGCACTATCAATGTACTTTGGTCATTGATTTGTATTTTCAAGTCGAACTTTTTCTATTTAAAAAAAAATTAGTAATAATAATTAAGTGTAAATTAAACGTGCATTATTACAAGATGGTCAACAGATCAGCAGCCATAATAATTCATTCAAATTTAATTTTTTAATTTTTTATAAAAATTATCTTATCTTTTCACTATTGGTATATGCATGTCTTTTGCTTGGCAAGGGCCAAAACTTTAGCTCAAGTCGAGAGTAAAGAAATTTGTTTGGCTATAAAGATTATTAAAAAAAAAAAATCAATCAATCAAATAATCAACCTGATAAAACAAAAAGGATCTTTTTAATTATACAATTAATTATATCATTATCATTTGCTTAATGTAGCGGTTCTTGCATTTTTTTATTATTACTTATTTTAATGTGTTACACCTAAATATAGAGGGAAAAAAAAAAGAACAAAAGTTAAAAAGAAAGTATTAGTACTGCTTGTAATTGATCACCAACAACAAAATCTATAATCAAACCCTTTTTTAAATCCTATTCAAGATGCTTAATGCTTTTGCTAATTATGCAAGAGGTCCACCTATAATTTTGTTTGCATGAATTTATAGGTGGTTATGGGGGCCAATTTATATATTTATAATTTTTTTTCAGGGATAATCCTATTTTCCCCATTGTAATTTTGATATAAGGTTGTTGGTCGAAACCAATATTTTATTAAAAAGAGAAAAGAAACAAAGAAGGTAAATCAAGATAGAATGCCAAAATGACATGGAGTGCAATCTCTAAAGGATGAACACCAGATCATAAAAAGGGAAAGACAACAGATGATTCAGTCGAAACCAAATCATTTCAAATCAAACCCCATACTAGATCTCATTAAAAACCTTATCGAAAAAACCCAATAGGAAAAACCCGACAAATAAAAAAGAATCATATGAACTTGATGGCTAAATTATCGATGATTAGTCAGATATTTGCCATTAAACAACCGAATTTGTTCGGAGTTATAAATCCTACGATAGGTTATGGGTTCGTTCATCCTTTTCAGCAATCATACAATTGTTCTCATTAGGATCTAGATCAGTTGTCATGTTCACAATTGCTGTTGCTAAGTATTGTAATTGTGTTTTATTATTTTCTTTATTAATATTATATAGTAACATTATGCCTTTGTCATACATATCGGGTTCAATGATGCTCATTATTATACATTTTGTCATGATTATTATCCCAAGGAATGGCTCTAAACTGCATATACACGTTCAATCAATTCTGTTTCTGACCCAAAAGATTTGCATGTTTCTACAAAAGTAAAAAATATGATTGTACTACCACCCAAAGGAAGACGACAAGCAGGTAGACCGAGAGAGACACAAATTCCTTTAGCTAGGGAAAGTTGTCGTAAGAAAAAGTGTGGAAAATATGGTTAAAGAGGACATAACCATCTTCATTGCCTTAACCCCCTACATCTGCCATCAAAGGAACAAGCAGAGTTGCTGTTGGAGATGTTAGGACTAATGTAAGAGCTGTTAGAGATGTTAGGATGAGCACAAGAGCTGCTGAAGAGGCTAGGACAAGTGTCACCATCGCTAGGACCATCGCAGAAGTTGTTGGAAAGGCTGTGACAAGCGCTGCCGTCGTTGGACATGCTAGGACCTCACGAAAATTTTGCCCTTATAGTGTAACTGAATACACATGACGTTGATGTGATCAATGACTTCTTATTCCACCATCAGAAGACGATAAAAATAGTGATAATCATGAAAACAATGAATAGACATTATGTATGAAATTCTACTTTTATGTATGTTATAATTGACGAACACTTTTTATTAGAATGATTTGCATGGAAATGATGAATGGACATAATCGTGCACTTTATATTATATTCATATTTGTGAGAATGTTTTGGTATAGAGACAGTCTCTTTTTATTTTTGTTGTGGTGGTAGTGGTATATTCATATTCATTACTATATAATGCATATTCTATCATACCCGAATAGTCAAAAAATAGGGGAGACTCTGTTAAAATTTGTGTAAAATTATATCTGAAAATAAATTAAATGAGATAATTTAATTTAATTAGGAAATTAAAGTAAGAAATTAGTAATGAATTAAAGTAATAAACTAAGTGTAATAAATGAAAGTAAATATATATATTTACCGGGTTTTGTGAGGTTACAAAATCATGGCAAAAAGAGTATAAATTATTGCCCAAAAATAAAATGACCGGGTTTTGTGGATCCAAGACCGCGCAAATTTTGTCATTTCAAATACTAGGTTTTGTGGCCTAATACACCTCGACGTTGGGTTTCCTAGGGCCACAAAACTCGAGGCTAGATTTTTTTTTCATTGTTTTACCCATTTTTACTGCTTCCAGTGGCCTAAAAATACTTCGCATTGACTTTAATATCATTAATTTAATTTATTTAAGGAAAAAAATTGCAACTTCTTACTATATTAATCACATTGGATTGTGAGATGGCAAAAGGTGACTATATATCACCTTATGCACATTCTCCCTTTGGATGCATTGGACTATATTTGTTTATATTGTTATCTCACAGTTGTATATAACATAAAATTTATAGTTTTTGGATCTTTTTGGTCATTGAAAACAAAAAAATGGAACAAAAATTATAAATTATTTGCAAAAAATTAAAGTGTCGGGTTTTGTGAGCCAACAAAACCTGATGCCAGGTTTTGTGAGCCTATAAAACTTGACATCCAGTTTTCTCAGCTCACAAAACCTAACGCTTTGCCAATTTTCAAATCGGATTTTGTAGCTTGGGAAAACTTGGTGCTAGTAGTTGGACTATTTTCAGTGGCCTAAAAATGCTTTCCATTGACCTTAATTTCATTAATTAAATTTAATTGAGGAAATAAATTACATCTCACTATATTGATCACATTGGCTATTTTTAAAAAAAAAATTAATTTGACTTCTATGATAAATTTGACTTAATTTAAGAATGATTTTCCTTTGGTTAATTTTGTGATAAATTTGATAGAGTCTCCCTTATTTTTCTACTAATCGGGTAGTTTAGTCTGCATTATAAAAAACAACACTTCGTCTATTTCGCCTAAAGACTCAATCTCTCTGTCTATCTCTATACTACCGATAACATTTTCAAAAATTTACAATTAATAAATGAATTATAAAGTAAAGAACATCAATTATATACAACATTTTCATCGTTGTCTAATGTCCATTGTCCTCATTCATCTGTCCTGTATTGTGTAGTGGAATACATATATATATATATATATCGCATGCTATCTGTGCCCTTATTCGATGGGTGTCTTCCTTATTCGGGATAGACTTCCATTCACCCTCTAGGAAGCATAATAGGTTGTGGATAAATATTGCGCAATATGCCCTGCAGTTGGTCTTGTATTAGAAACAAGACAAGTCAGATAATTAATTAAAAGCCTTCTAATTTAAATTTGGCCTAAATATATATATATATATATATAAATGGTATTTACTTGTCAGGTTGTTGAGGCACATCCTGTATATCAAGACACTCAACATCCCATATTTTTTCTACATGTGGCATTTTTGTGTTGATTATCTCATAGTAATCAATAGAGCGTAACATTATTGGTATATAACAGACCAATGACTCAATGACTCTTCTCTAGTGTTCAAACCCTGTTTCTGTCTATATATCATATGTGACTATCTTCTACTCTTTTAGGCACATCTTATATACTAATTTGAACAATCAAATAACAATTCTTAATCCTGGAACAACACTTACATTGTGAGCAAACCACTAAGGGATTTTAGAGTCAACCTTATTGCTAGCAATGCTTATTCAGTGTGGGGGCATCATAGCCATAGTGGGATCAAACATCTTTTCTTGTTTGACGTATTCCCTATTCATAACATGTATCATGTCCCGCTGCAGGAAAAAAATTAAAATGTTGAATTATTTACATTTACCTCGATTTGGTCCATCTAGGTATATGGACACATACCCCAACGTCACGGTATATACACCAATAAAAGCCGATCGTCGTTGAATATGATGAACTTTATCAAACCTCCATTTTCAGTCAAAATCCAACTAAATTCTAATCAAATAAAACATAATCTCACCCTCATAATCAATACCCAACATATAAAACACAAAACAACTCTAAAAATCGCAAACAAAACTCAAACAATCACAACAAAAGGCAAAGGTCGCGTACTTTCACCAATGGAGGAGGTCAACCAAGTCGCTGGCGTCTACAAAGCTCTACAAAGATCTGCGATAGTGCAAATCCTCGGGTCAAAATGGGTTATCAGGTCGAAGATCGAGTTGTGTGTTTTGAGAAAATGCAATGGAAATGATTTGGCACCGATTTCTCATTTTATATATAGGATGGCAGTTTCGTAATTAGCCTTCCCCTTTTTTCTTTTTGAATTTTAAAGGATAAGGGTTTATATGTAATTTTGGGTTAGGGGCAATTTGGGTAAAGTGGGTATAGGCTGCAAATTATTTGTTTGAAATGCTAAAAAGGAATTTTTTTTTAAAACTTTGTGCATAAAAACGAAATTTCAGCTTTTATTATTGTTATTTTTGGTATTTTCCACCTTAATTTTTTACTTTTATTTTTTAATTTAAACGGTGCTTATTGTTGTAATATCAATTACACAACATGATACATTTGTACATTCAGACTATTAAAATTTAATTTATCTTCTGTTGGTGGAATAAAGATTACATATATTCTCCTTCCCCTTCTTCTTCTTGTTTTCTTTTGTGCCATTTCACTGTTTCTTAAACTTTTACCTACATGAAATAATCAGAAGAACCAACTTTTGGCAGATAATAAATACTTGGGTATATAAAATAAATAAGAACCAAGTTCTATGCATGTGTTTGTAGTTGCTGTTGTATTTTTCATTTTTTATTTTTTACCAATGTGATCTGGTGGATACTTGAAAACAATGTATTTATACTTGTTTTTATTCCATTTGTTTGTTGCTGCATGTGGGAATGAAGCACATCAATGAGAAGACTGCAAATTTGTTACTCAGGTTACAATTTGTGCTTCAACTCTGTTATTTCCGTTTGATACGAATTTGACCAACTTGAATGCATTTTACTGGACAACTAGAAATCATACAGGCCTGGTGAATCTTTCAACATTTTAACATATAACGTAAATGTTGTTTGTGATAACATTAATTATATCAATCTTGGAAGTAATTGCTGGATTCGACATTAGTTTTTTCCTTTCTTTCCAGAGGGTCTAGTGTAGGGAATTTATTTGTTAGTGTAAAAATGTAATCTCAATGGTCTTGTTAAAACAAACAATTAAAGATTGTTTGGTCAAATCACTATTGAAAAATGAATGTTATGTTGAAGTGGCTGAAGAAAACCTGTAGTTAGCTGCTGGGATTCCATTTGCATCCTGACGAATCAATTTACTATTTATCCTTTGTCCTCCTTTTCGCTATTCTATAACTTTTATTTACTTGAAATAATAATTGGGTGAATCAATGCTTTAGCAGATATCAATTACTTTTGGTTGTAAATTATAAAAATCATGCTTGTACCTGTGTGTCTGCAATTTCTGTTTCCTGTATTTTTGATGTTTTGCTTGTGTTTACCAATGTGTTCTTACTGGAAATTTAAAATTTCTTGATGCAAGTTTCTCTTCTATTTGTATGATTCTGGTTTCTGTATATAGCAATTTTTGTTTATACATAATGATGATTCAAAGACCCTTGTAATAATAACATCTTCATTATTATATTGTGCACCCTACAAATACACTTCTTTGCTGCCTTTCCCATGGAAACTACTTCATTAGCACACATCTCTCTACTAGTAACTTGAGTCTTCACCACACATTTTGATGCTGTACACTTTTACGAAAATAAATTTAAATACCATACTACTTCTAGCGAAGTAGACTAAAATGTGCGTCATTCTGGTGCATTGTTCATCTTCGGTTGAATGATGACACCTTTGACAGAAAGTCCTGTCTTCCATTTTCCGCCATCTATTTCTAACATGGAGGCTTCCAATGCCCTAGTGTGTTCGGGCAAAACTTGAAACTCGCCAACTGGGATCTCGATCCATTGCTCTTTTGGTTTCCGCATGAGATTTTCATCCTCTACTTGTGCGGTTCCATCTGGACGATGAAGGTTCAGGGTCACTCGCCTAGTCCATCCAGTGGGAGAGTCATCCATCTTTACGACAAAAGCAACTTGGTACAGCGTTCCTGGAGTGAGCTTTGTGGTGTCGAATTTGGCATGTATTTCAAGCCAGCATACTTTTATTAGTTTAGCCACCTCCACAGACACATCCCTGTCGAATCTCAACTCACAATCATATGCCTATCAAATCTCTCAAAATGGAAAGAAATATAACATAGTTTATAAAAGTCAGACTATCAGATTGACTTGGCAAAAGAATCGAGCTAGTCACTAGTGTAGGGTCTGTATATCCGCGCTATATAGAGCAATTAGACCAATCAATCAAGTTGATTATTGTAAATAAATTGTGACAACATTAAAATTAGAATACTATACATATAAATATACACACACATAGTCACACATGATCATACTACAAGGAAAAGAAAATTTTGAGTTATGGTAAGCCTTGCACCTTGTCTCTGGATGGCTGAACCAGCTCCAGTATTCAGGGGTGTCTCCCCAGGTAATGGAGAGTTGCCTTGCATACAACATAAAGCAGTTGCTCCCAGTCTCCTTATCAACCCAATACTTCTGTACAATGAGACGCACATTAATGATCATTTATACTGTTTCGAAACATGAGACTTAATATGATTAATAATTTATAGAACTTGCCTGTTGCTTCTGGTTCAAGAAAACTCCATCGTAGAGCTGATTGTACAGAGACTGCATGGACGAGTTTTCAAAGTTAAAATCTTCATCTGCATCTTTAAGAATGGCTTCATAGTTATGAGGTGGCTTCTCTGGTACTGTTTTCTCATCACTCTCAAATGGGATATCTCTGGCGATATGAGAGTCCTGTGACTCAACCCCAGTTGGTGTTTCTGCTGCACGTTGTTGTTGTGGTGCCTCATTTTTGGAAGGTTTTGATCCCATACTTCGCAGTGCTCTTTCTTCTTCTTCTTCAAATTTATCAAATGAAGTTGTTATCTTATAGCATTTGAGAGGGATTTTTAATTACTATACATTGTCATTAAAGGTGTCTACGTGTTTAGATCTCATTTGGGTAACAACTGCACATGCTTCTGATAGAAACACACAAACATGTGGGAATAATTTAAGAAAGCATTAAAGGTAAGAATGATATTTTGTTTTCACACAGAGATTTCAAGTACATTTTAATCTTTTAAAGGTGTCAATGTGTTAAGATTTCATTTGGGTAAGAAGCGCTCATGATTCAGATAGAACACACAAACATGTTATGGGAATAATTTAAGAAAGCACCAAAGGTAAGAATGAATTTTTTTTATCTTTTATTTTTTTTAAGAAGATTAAGAATGATATTTTGTTTTCATGGAGAGATTTCAAGTACATTTTAATCTTTTAAGATTAAGGAGGCTTCTTTTTTTTTTTTAAGCCGGCAAAAATCCTTCGTAGTGTATTTGAACTACATTCGATAATCTTTTAAAACATTTTTTTTTTTTTTTTTTTTTTTTTTTTTTTTTTTTTTTTTTTTTTGAAAAGTAATTTTATTTAAGTATTATAACATGAATCTCAAGCTACTCTTGACTACAGTGAAAACAATTCCACACTTATGAAAAGTAGATTTGTTATTTTAGTATTCCATATAAGTGGAAATCCCATTAAGTAGCATTAAAATTAGTGTGAGTTTTAAAACTAGTAGTAGATTATGAAAAATGGGTTATTATAATATTAAATTAAGTGAATTATCCATTATGTCGTCATTAAAAACACAAAATGACACAAAAGCCCTCCATTTAAAAAAAAAAAAAAAAAATCACAAATAAGGGCAAAATTAGTTTGCAAACAATTAATATAGTTCTCGAATAGTTAGCTCACAAACAAAGAACAGTTCAAGAACAAAGAAAATAGCTTTAAGAAAACTTAGCTTAGAAAAACGAAAAAGCATATCTGAAAGTGTGTCAATTGTTAATCTAATAGGTTATTATCCAATTTTCAATTATTAATAAATTTATCAAACCAATTTGACAACAATAAACATAAACAAGTGTGGAAGCAATAAAAGTAATGACACAAGAATTTTTACACGGAAAACCCCTTCAACACTAGTAAAAACCACAAGACCACTTTTGATCACTTAACGAATAATTCACTAGTGATAAATGTAGTACAAAAGACACACACTCCTGTTGGACTATCCCATCTAGTCTACCCGCAGGCTTTTTCCCTAATGATCACACATGATCCACTAGATGACTAGGTGTATATCCTCAAGTTGCTCTTAAGATCACACTCCTCTTGACATGAGCCTACACTTATCGTCTCGTAAGAACCAACTAGGAATTTCCTAAACCAAATGCACCTTGCACAAAAGAGCTCACTAGACTTCACACAAGTCACAACAAGCTTTCCAACACACAAAACACTATGGTCTAAGTGTTCAATGATGCATGAACATTCAAATAGGATGCATGACCACTACAACCTATGATCCAAGTGCACAATGAACTCAATCAACATATATAATCACATGACACAATCAAAATCATGACTAGATATATATTCATCTCAACCACAACAACACATAGTCATGTAATAAACTCACTCAACACATATACAACATATTTTAATCAAATGAACATGTCAAAGTATATGTGTAATGTGCACAAGAACACCAACCATGAACTAAAAGCACAGATCCTCTTTTTGAAAACTTAGAAATTGATTTTACAATACAACATGGGTGACTTAGAAATTGAATGCATACAACATGCAAATACACTTCTAAATCAAGCTAAAGTTCAGTCTAAGGATCAATTAGGAAACCCTATGAACAATTAAACACATAATCACAACACACAAGGAGATTCAACAAAAACCCAACTCAAGAACACAACCAATCTAAAAGAAATCAAAGAGTATTCAAAGAGAAATTGAGTTACAAATCATTACCTTTAGATTTAGCTGGATTCAATCACATATATGAGAGACTGGGTGTCATTGGTGTGATTTGGGATGAGAAGAGTAAGTTCTAGCTTTTAGGGCTGCGGCACGGTGACGTAAAAGGAGCAGACACGGTTTTTTTAGTGCAGAAATACAATTACATTTTAACTGCTGACATATTGCAAACGTACAATTTTCTCTAAAAGTTTGAAAAATTTTCATTTACACCCTTGATAGTGACAGATGCATCATGCACAGTAAACATTTTTAAATTACATTTGGTCCTAATAGTTTAAAAATATTTCATTTACCTCTTTAGTGGATGCACACCATATGAATATGCAATTTCGTGAGTGCATACAATCTTAAAGCTTTTGTGAGATTGAGAGTAACTTACCATGAAATCCTATGATTTATGATTCTTCAGTATGTAACTATCAGAATAAATTACACGTAAATAGCATTTTATACGGAATACAGTCAATCTAAAAACTGTTCGACCTAACAATATCTTCGAAAAAATAATAATAAAATAAAAAATCAGTATATTTTGCACTTTTCATGAAGGTATAATAGGCAATTAATCTAATTTGGTACAACAAAAACTCATTTTCATAGTTGGGTATTATTTTCAGAATTCACTAATTTTAATGCCACTTAAATAAGACCTAATTCGAGAAATGTGTTCTTAGAACTCGAAAAGTGCTTTTGGTGTATTACTTGGAAATTTGTATTCACATTTCCAAAAGATTGTAAAACTCATTTAACAAAAATAAATTAAAAATAATAATAATGTCATGTTTTACCAACATATTTTGAAAACATTTTTCTATGAAATTCTTAATAACAATTTTTTATAATTTTAATTTACATCCAATATACTTATAACTTTGTTAACACATTTAAATATGAGTGATTTATTTTAATTTATGTTTAATAAAAAGTAAGATTCAAAACATACCTAAGCATGAATATCAAATAAAAAAAAAATGAGATTGAGAGTAAAAGTATTTCAAGAATATATGTTTGGAAAGGGGAAAAAAAAATAAAGAATAGAATAAAATATGTTTTTGAAAAAAAATAAAATATCAGAATAAATTTATTAGAGCTTTAGAGTTCAATATATACGTAATTTCAAAAAAACAAAAACAACAACAACAACAACAACAATCATTTTTACAACTTTCATCCAAAAATCATATAAATCTATTTGCTAGACAAATAAAATTAATGTGTGTTCTGTTAGTTATATAAAATTATTAATTATAAAATAAGAAATAAGTATCACAACTTAATGTGGTTTGGTGGTAGAGAAAGCTCATTCAATTGATAATGACCCAACTTTAAGGGTTGTTTGTTTTTATCACTTTTCACTTAATGAATTTGAATTATACCTATTAAGTGATTTTTATTTGTTTTTTTAAGTGATCGAATCACTTACAACTACCCAGAAATCATTGAAAAAAAAACTATAATTTATGACTTTTAACTGAATATTAAATCACTTAATAATTTATATATATTATTCCAAATTTATTTTTTCTAAAATAACATATTTTCAAAATTGTCATAATTTAACATTATATAGATTCCTTTTAAATATAATTAATTAAATATTACAATAACTAAAATATATATTATTTTACAATTTTAACTTTTGTTGCAATAATAATTCAACTTAAGAATATTTTATTTTTTATTTAAATATATAAATTAAATTTACTTTACTATAATAATTTATTTATCCAAAAAAATTACTTTACTATAATAATTAATCATATTTTAATTATGAATAAAAATATCATTAATATATACACAAAAGTGTTTTAGTATTTGTTAAATAATTTATTATAATTGTTTGTATTATATTAAATGAAGTTACATAACAACTAATAGTAAAATGATATAAATATCAAAGTACTAATTTTCAGACAATTTTAACTTTAAAAAACAAATAAAATTACTATATATTCAGAGGTAAAAAAAAAAAAAAACAAATATGTCATTCAGATTTTAGGTTTTAATCACTATTCAATCTTCAATCTTGAGCAGTAATGTTCAATTTTCAAACAAAAACACAATGAACTCTTTGTCACTCCGATCATAAGTGATATCTTAAAAATAAATAAATAAAGAAATAAGCTGGATTTCACTTTTGATTTTTTTTTGAAAGCAATCAATTATTAAAATGAATTCTTATAGCACTAAAGTATATAAATTGTGCATTACATCCTTCAAATGCCAAAAGCTCTCCATTCCAATAATAAAGTTTGTGAACAAAAGCATATAATTAGTTCACGAACAAAAACAATTATTATCAACATAGAAAATAGTTCACGAATAAGAGAAATAATTTACAATAAAAAAATAAATTATAAATAAAAAAAAATAGTTAAAAGTAAGTAGAGAATTTTAAAAAACACGAAGAGCTTTTGCCACTTTTAATGAAGGGCTTAATTTGTAGTACATAGGTATTTTAAAACTTCATTTTGATAACTGAGTGCTAGTGAAAGAGCCAATAATTTGTGTTACTTGGCACCGTTTTCACTTTCTTCCCAGAATTGCCATTTGTTTTCCAAAAAGAACATATTTATCCGGATCATATACCAAAGGCAACCGAATTATTTGAATGATGGGAGCACTGATGGCATCAAAGAATAAGACTCGCAAAAAGTTGTTATCTATTACCATCAAATCTATTTTTCTTATTAGCCGCCCACAAAAAAAAAAAAAAAAAAAAGAAAGTTCGTTTAATCATATCACAAAAGGATTTATTCTTAGACAACTACTACAAGGCATATATAGTCCTTTAAATCTTCATTCCTTCTACATCACTACATGACCACAACATGGTTTTTACCACCAGCATTTTAATTAGACACCTTTTTTCAAAATAATAAATCAGATTCTCCATCCAACTTTTCAAAAAGTATGGATGATGTAATTGTTTCTTTCTTCCTGATATAGGGGCATTATGAAACATGAGGGTGAGCCTCTCTCGTAAGGGATTCTCGAAGTAAGGTCAAAATGAGTTGGGTGTAAGGTGGATGTCTAGGCCTAATCCTGGGCGATATTGGGCTAGATTGCACCTCTCCCATCAGTTGCAACTTTTAGGAGGAATGGTTGTGTCTCTTTACATCAGTTGGTATTAGAGCTAGAGCTCTTGTGTTCAAATTCCCTTAGGTGCGTCCTAAAGGGACCAACTGATGGAGGGAGAAATCCCCTTTGTGGATTCAAGGGGGAGAAAACTTGGCTTTACTTGGGAAATGGTTGTGGATTCGGAGCCTAATTTATTTTGGCAAGAGCTTATTGAAAGTATGTATGTTCTCCAAGAAATGGGTGGGATTCTAATGTGGTGGTAATATGGTTTAGCCGCTGCCTTGGAAATTTCTGATGCAAAGATTCAAAGATTTCTCTTGTAATTTGAAGTTTGCAGCACTGAATGGTGCCCAAATTTGTTTTACGTAGGATGGCTGGATTGATCCTACACCCTTATGCTTGAGGTTTTCAGAATTGTGTAAACTTTGCTTCTTGCAAATTGCTAAATTCAATTCAAAGTACATTGGAAAAGTTTTGTCAATGTAGTCGGTGGTAGTCTTTTGATTTTAGGAGAAACGTGAATGTTAGAGAGAAGGAGGTTCTGCTCTTTTCACATTGTTGGATGGTGTTTCTTTCAATATAAGAGGTGATGATAGGGTGGTTTGGTCCTAGGATTCTTATGGAATCTCTTATTGCAAGTCTTTCTTTGAAAGATTGATGAATGATGAGTCTCATCATTGTTTGAACTTCTCAATGTAACTTGAAAGTCAAAGGTTCCTAACAAAATCAAATTTATGGTATGGTTGATCGCTTATGATAAAATAAATACCTTTGATATTATTCAAAAGAGATCCTAATGGTTGTCCTCTTGGTATATCACGTGCAAGAATTTTGAAGATGATTTTAATCATCTTTTTCTCCATTGTTAGGTAGATTTTGAGTTATGGAGCATATTGGTTTTAGTGGTGTGGGTTTGAAGTTGGCTGCTCTAGATCCGTGGTTTCTTTTGTTTTAGAATATCTAAATCTTTTTGGGAACAAAAGAAAGTTATCATTTTTTGTTATTATGAAATTTTGCTGTTTTATGTGTTATTTGGTTACAGAGGAATAGGAAACGTTTTTATGAAGCTAAAGATGAGGATAACTTGTTATGGAATAAAACGTATTATTTAGTTTATCTATGGCATCTAGTTCAAAGAATTTAGAGAATTCTTTATTTTTCATGATGCTTCATTTAAAGGCTGTTGTTCATTGGATGAATCTCTTATATATATTGTTTTTGAGGTTCAATTGGTTGTCCTGTGGACTACTGTTCAGTTTTTTCTTTATTTTCTTCATGTTTAAATAAATCATTTCTTTCCAATAAAAACCAGAAAATATTTTCCCTCATTGTTCCTCCTTTTTCTTAATTGTTATTGTCATCTTTTGGTTTTCTGGTACATTTGGTACATAAAATCATGGACATGCTATGTGTTTTCTTACTCTATCTCCATTTTAGGCGAATAAATTCTTGAACACAATAAGTACTAGTTAAGATCTCTTATAAAAGATGGAGGTGTTGGATTTTAATATTATAGTTGGGTTCTTGGTTAATAGCTTAAACTTTTGGTGCTGAGTAATTACCAATATGGTATAACAGTCAGTTCTGCCAAAATATCCCAGGTTTAAGTTCCCTCATAATATTATATTTGAATTCTTAATCTGTTATTTTTTAGCTTGAGACACATGACAAGTTTTGCATGGGAGTATCTGTGTTGGAGTGCCTAATTCTATTGTCTGGGCTCTTATTGAATAGCTTAGGCTTGTGGGTTGAGTGATTACTATTAGGAAGCAAGTACGCAAGTATAAAGGAAAGCAATGAAAATTACCAAAGAAACTTTTTCAAAACGAAGGAGACCAGTGGCATCTGGAGATTATGGTAATGATTCAGAGTAACTGATCAACAATTTCTGGCCTGCCTAAAATGGGTTATGGATTATAAATCTTTTTGTGTGGGGCTGTAATGGTTTGGTGAAGCTAATTCTAGATGGACCTGGGTTTAAGTAGACTTTGACAGTCCTGCATGGTCTCACCCGTACCTCATATTGTGTACACATTTTTTATATCATTTTTGAGAACCTTGTCGAATTTTATCTACTTTGATAACTTGTATGTCATGTCCTTATTTGAGGAATGGGGAGTGAGGGAAGATGTTCCTTGACCTGTTTAGGAAAAGCATGGGATACTGCTTGAAGTAGAGGGAGCTCAAACACCCTTTCCACTAACATATTAAATTGAGAAATGTAGTATCACATGTTACATGACATCATTTTCCATTTTAAATTTTTTGCGATATAGAATGATGTGGACTTGCCTTTCCAAGCAGAAGAAATACTGCTAGCTCTTGTTCCTCAAACTATGATCTGTTTCACTGATTGTTTCGTTTTACAGGAAGTGTTTGAATACTATTTCATTAGTGTGAAGGTTAAATTTTAATTTCATGAATATGCAGCTTTTGGAGAAGATTTCACCTGCGACAGAGAAGTTAAAGAGCAAAGGAACTGATTTCTCACTCTGGTACAAGCCAGAGAATTACAATATGGATATTTGAAAGGACCAAATTTCCTTTTTCTTCTGTCAAGTCTATTCAAAGGATCTTTGCAACAAGCAGGTGGTGTGATTTGTTTTTTATCTCGTTATTTATAAATTTGAATTTTTGCTAAGCCTGTTATCTATTATGGCGTTACAACAGAGTGATTTGGCTTAATTTTTTTCTTTTATTTATTTATTTTTAATTTAAACGGTGCTTATAGTTGTAATATCAATTACATAACAGGATACTACTTGAAAAAAAAAATATATATATGTATATATATATAGATATATTACATAACAGGATACAATTGTGCATTCAGACTGTCAAAATTTAATTGATCTTCTGTTGGTGCAATAAAAATGACATATATTCTCCTTCTTCTTCTTCTTCTTCCTGTTTTCTCTTGTGCCATTTCACTGTTTCTTAATTATGTCAATCTTGGAAGTAATTGCTAGATTCGACATTAGTTTTTTTCTTTCTTTCCAGAGTGTCTAGTGTTGGGAATTTATTTGTTAGTGTAAAAATGTAATCTCAGTGGTCTTGTTAAACCACACTTAAAGATCGTTTGGTCAAATCACTATTGTAATAGGAATGTTATGTTGGAGTGGCTGAAGAAAACCTGTAGTTAGCTTCAGGGATTCCATTTGCATCCTGACGAATCAATTTCCTATTTATCCTTTGTCCTCCTTTTCACTATTCTATAACTTCTATTTACATGAAATAATAATTGAGTGAATCAATGCTTTAGCATATATGAATTACTTTTGGTTGTAAAATATAAAAATCATGCTTGTACCTGTGTGTTTGCAGTTTCGGTTTCCTGCATTTTTGATGTTTCGCTTGTGTTTACCAACGTGTTCTTAGTCTTACTGGAAACTTAAAATTTCTTGATGCAAGTTTCTCTTCTATCTCTATGATTCTTGTTTCTGTATGTAATGATAATTGAAAGACTTGTAATAACATCTTCATTGTTATATTGGGTACCTTGCAAATATACTTCTTTCCTGCCTTTCCCATGGAAACTACTGTATTAGTACATATCTCTCCACTAGTAACTTGAGTCTTCACCACACATTTTGATGGTGTACACACCTTCACGAAAATAAATTTAAATAGCATACTACTTCTAGCGAATTAGACTAAAATTGTGCATAATTCTGGTGCATTGTTCTTCTTCGGTTGAATGATAACACCTTTGACAGAACTGTATTCCATTTTCCGCCATGCATTTCTAACATGGAGGCATGGAAGCTTCCAATGCATTAGTGTTTTCAGGCGAAACTTGAAAGTCACCAACTGAGATCTCGATCCATTGCTGTCTCGCTTTCCACAGAAGATTCTTCTTGTCCTTCTTGTGCGGTTCCATCTGGACGATGAAGGTTCAGGGTCACTCGCCTAGTCCATCCAGTGGGAGAGTCATCCATCTTTATGACAAATGCAACTTGGTACAGCGTTCCTGGAGTGAGCTTTGTGGTGTCGAATTTGGCATGTATTTCAAGCCAGCATACTAACATAAGTTCAGCCACTTCCACTGACACTTACCTGTCGAATCACAACTCACAATCATACGCCCTATCAAATCTCTCAAAATGGAAAGAAATATAACGTAGTTTATACGACTATCTAATCGATTTGACAAATGAATCGAGCTAGTCACTAGTGTAAGATTTGTATTTCTGCAGTATTTATAACAATTAGACCAATCAGTTAGGTTGATTATTGTAAATAAATTGTGACAACATTACGATTATAATACTATTTAAAGTTAGATAGTTTTTCTTTATCAAAAAAAAAAAAAAAAAAAGTTAGGAGAGTTTAAAAAAGGATGACCAAGGGTTTCATGCCATTATCTCAAAACTTCCCTTGCTTGAGAATCTGATTGTGGAACACTGTACATCCCTTGAGAGGGTTAAGGTGGAAAGTGATCTACTCAAGAAGCTGGTAATTAGGCACTGTTTAGGATTGAAGGGAATTGATATTGATACTCCGAATTTGCTTTGCTTTACTTACGAGTATAATTCATTTCCCATTTCTTTTATATATGATCCATGCCATTGGAAAGTTGCGTTTACCAAAGAAGATGATCTTGGTTCGTAAACGAGTTAGTGTCTCAATTCCTTTTGTATGTAATGTTGTGCTCTAGTCCCTTCATTTGCTAAGTGCCTCGAGTTGATTAACCTCCCGGTCCCTTGAGGTAGTTTTTCGAGACACATATACCTATGACCAAGCTATGATACTACTGGGCTTTTACATAACTTCCAAAAGAGTCACCTGTCCGGCTGTCCCATATATATATTTTCCCTTTTGAGGATGTTTAACAATTAGTTTTGAAAATATAGATTCTCAAATATTTATGAAAACTAATCAATGACTATATGGAAGAAATATAAATTATAGAGTCTTTCTATCATGTTAAATAATTTATGAATTTTTTCCCCTTTCATTTCATTTAAAATTCATTAATTATCTATATAGGAAATTTATTTATTTATATATTTTAAGTTTGCTCGAATGGTAGAATATAATGATAAAATTATATCCTTCTTCCTCGCATGATAATATAGAATTAGTTAAGTTATATAACAAGTAGTTGATTGCCATTTCTCAAAACAACACTTATATTTCTTAATTAAAGTTATATATATATTATATATATTCTTTTATTAAAATTGTTTTTCACCTTTTCATCATTATAGGCGAATTGAGCAAGTGTTGTTTTTCTCATTCCTTTCATCCTTGTAATTGAGATGCTATGGAGGCCTTTTCCTTTTTCATGACTCTCCTTTAACAATTTGCTTACAATATTAGTTTTTTCCTCGTGCAGACCATCTATCTCAAACACATCAATCAAAGAAGTGATTTTCAATCATTGAGGCTCTTCAATAGTCCTAATATTAAGATTATACATATCTTTCTCTTTAACAATTGAATCTAGACTTTTGTTTATTCTTTTATCTTAAGAGCAATATCCTGATGCAAACCAACTTGTTTGCAAAATACACTAAGATATGGAAAGAAGGAACATATGTACCTTCTTCTTGAGAACAAAGGCATTTCTAGCTCCCTCAATTTGCAACTTTAGAATGGCAGTGTTCCATTTATCCGACACGTTATCCATGTCATAATTAAGAGGCATCTTTGAGCTTATATAACCAAACTCTCACGACTATCTCCTTCACTTGTCTTTGCTCAACATCAAAGAGTAGAGCTTGAGGGGCTTGAAAGTTGCTGGTGAGATTTTCTGTGTCTTTTCTGACACCAGTGACTAGCCTCACCTCTTGTTGTATTTCTTTAACGATGATTGAAGTCAATTGCTCAAGAACAATGGAAACAATTGCATCCGCCATTAGAGATGGAGATTGAACTAGAAAGCTAAAGAGAAAAAGTTTTTTTCACTTGTGTTTGTCATGGGAACAAAGTGCCGGTGCATGCAGACATACAAAAAGCCAAAAGGAATACGTCACTTAGGCCCTGTTTGGCATAGCTTTTGGAGGTCTTGGAAGCTCTTTTTAAGCTTAAAAATGGTTTTAAAAAGTGTTTGGGTGATTTTTCTAAAATGACTTTTGAGTATAGGAAGAGCTTCCAAGTGAAGCCACAAATTGAAGCTTCTCCAAAAAGAGCTTCCAATGAAAACAAGGGAAGCCAAAATTCTTTTAATGAAATTTTTATAATTCCCATTTTACCCTTATTTTAGTAAACAACAAATAGAATTTTTCCTTCATATCCCCACCTCCATATATATATATATATATATATATGTATATATATCTTTGTTTACTTTTCTGATTGCAAGAGAATTAATGCTTAGATAATTTTTTTTTTTTTTATCTTTATCATTATAATTTTTTGTAAAATTATTGACATAATTTATATATCTTATTATGCATAAATGTATGTGTCATTTTAATTTAATTTTTATTATTTTACATATTTTAAATACCAAAGTTTAGATAAATATAATTGAAAAATAAGTTACACATATATCTTTATAGTAAATTGTTTAAAAATAACATATATATATATATATATATTATGTAAGTGATAATTGGAAATATTTTATCCAAACACATTTAAAAACTCTTTTAGAAGAGTATAAAAGTCATATCATACTTAGAAGAGATTTCAATAATATTTCAACCAAACAATCTCAAAAGCTCTTCTAAATCTAAAAGATCTTCTGAAATATATAATCCAAACAACATCTGAAAAGCTCAGACTTCTGCTTCTCTTCTTCTACTGCTAAAAGTCAAAAGTAAAAGCTATCTCAAACGGACCCTTAAGCTGGTTTGTTATATATTAAGTCAAATATTTGATATCATTTCTGATATAAATTAATAGTATTGGACCTTTTATTTACAAATAATCAAACTGCAAGCTGCTGCTATTTATGAATTATAAAACGAAGCCGAAACATCACAAGGACTAGTTCTAACACCTAACCTGCAAGTTGCTTTTAAATTAACCAAGTTACTAAATTTAATGGTACCTTACTTTAACTTGTTTTTAGTAAGGATTTTATTAAACACTAAATAAATTAAGAGGGATTTATAAGGATAGGAAATTTTTTTTTTGGGGGGGGTTGGGGGGGGGGGGAATGTGGTGGGTAAATACGCCAGAAGCCTCGGTGCCTTAATTTTTCACTTTTTAAAAGTTTTTGTATAATTAATGGAAGAAAAGAACTTTTGAAATAGTGCTCTAGCAGGATATAATTTATATTTTTTTGAGTTAACATTGTACATAAATATTCTATATTATGTCTACTGTGACAATGGTTGATATAACCTTTTATGTAAAAAAATCAACTCTTGATACGTAGAAATATACATTTTTATACAAAATATTCTATAAAATAAAAATTCTCATAAATTGATAGTAATCTAACAATGAATCTTCATCTAATGGTGACACAAGAAAATAAATACATTTACATTTTCATACAGAAAAAGGAAAAGTTCAAAACATGCTGACTAAAATCAAGGATGAAGATGTCAAAAATTCTCATGGGAATGAGATCCATGAGGAGCCACCCCCTTTAGATGAGTTTGGTTTAATTTCTAAGATATAGAAAAGACAAAATCTAACTAACCATTCAAAATGACCTGATATGCTTTCATGTATGAATAAAATTCAATCTTAACATCATAATTTTATAGTCTTCTATAAAATGAAATGCTGACCAAAATTTACTTGTTAAGACACACAAATGATGTGAACAGTCCCACAACCGAAGCTCTTCTAGCTTACAGTTCACACTTGATTATACTACAGTTGTAACAATTTATTTTCAATTTACTGCAATTACGTCAGAAAATAAATGCAATACAAACAATCAATATATAAATGACATACCTAATGAGAAAATGAATAAGATCCTAACTCATGCAATATCAAACATTCACAATGATTTAAAGTGTGCAACAAAATGAACAATCAATCAAACAATTAGATAATTTTACAATGACATTTCATGTAATGCAACACTTGGTAAAATCACAAACCAACCAAAAAAGAAAGACAACAAAAGAGTAATTAACTAATCTCAAATGCCTATATGATATCCACTTACATGCTTTCAAAATTAATCACAAAAATTATAATGATGAAAGAAAATTAAAAGTTCATATAATATCGTTGCTCAAAATTTAGTGAAACTCCAAAAAAAATAATAAATACAAAGAAGGATGCATCTCTCATTTCACCTTTTTTCCTTTCCCTAGATATAAAATTTTCTGTGGTGAAAGTATCCCCAAAATATTTTACCTACTACTAGACCCCGCCTTTCCACAGCACAACAGATCTAGAGACTGCCGGATTCTCTCCTTACATCCAACATGGCTCTCAAATGTTGTTGCATATTAATAATATGGAGTAACCAACATACTGATAGATACAAAAAGAAAATTGCCTAGGCAACTTACTATCTTCTGCTCGCTGTCTTTCCTTTGCTTAGATCAGCAAGCTCCTCGACAAGCTTTCTCTCTTCGCTGCTCAATCGTTTTGGAATTTCAACTTGCACGCGTACCAACTGATCTCCTCTCATGTTGCTTTTATTTAGTACAGGAACCCCCTTTTTGGCCATTAAAAGTGTTGTGTTAGGCTGGGTTCCAGCTGGGATCTTCAGATCAACCATACCATCCACTGTTGGGACTTTGATTGTTGTCCCCAAAATTGCGTCGATGTATGAAACTTTGCAGGTGTACAAAATGTTGGTGTCTTCACGTTTTAGGACAGGATCTGGGATAACTTCAATGACAACAAAGAGGTCACCAGGAGCACCACCTCTTCTTCCAGCATTCCCTTCACCTCGGACCCTTAATCGGTTACCAGAGTCTACACCAGCCAGAACCTTCAGGCTGATTCACTTTGTCCTCCTTACACGTCCATCCCCAGAACAAGTGTTGCAAGAAGTGAACACCTCCCCAGTCCCACCACATGAAGAACAGGTCATTACCTGCTGGAAAACACCTAATGGAGTCCTTGCCGATGAGACAACCTGTCCCTGTCCACCACATGTACTACATGTAGATGGTTTTGTCCCTGGTTTTGCACCTGAACCATTGCAAGTCCCACAGCTTTCAAGACGTGTTATCTCAATTTCTTTTTCAACTCCAAAAACGGCCTCCTTAAAATTTAGGACAAGGCTGTAATATTCATCCTGGCCATCAACTGCTCTGTTCCTGGAAGCTCTGCCACCCATGCCACCCATACCACCCATGCCCCCCATGCCCTCAAAAAGTGACTCAAACAAATCGAAAGGATTGCTGAAATCCTGGCATAGTTAAGTAATTGATCCAACCATGAGTCATAGGCTTTGAGAATACCAAAAGAGGTAAAAAAAAAAAGCATTGATTTTCGTTTTTATAACCAGGATTTAACTTACCCCCATTCCCATGCCAGCACCTTTAAGTCCAGCCTCTCCATACTTGTCATATAACGATCGTTTCTCATCATCCGATAAAACCTGCAAAAGTATACAGACATTTATCATTGAGGATCAAAGCTTCATACTATTGCTATAAAATTTATGGCAGAGTCATTAATCACGAGCAACAACTGAGCTTTTACCTCGTACGCATTGCTAATTTCCTTGAATTTGCGTTCTGCGTTAGATTCTCTGCAGCATCACATAAACCGACTCTTAAGCAACAGTACTAGGATATTAATTAACAAAGACAATGCAACAAGCAAACAGACTACAAGCCTTTTCTTTTCCTTATCTACTGTCTTTTATTGAAGAAAAAGACTAAGTGGGTCTCAATCACTGCACCAGCCACTTAAATTTATTTATTTTTAGAACTTAAGTCTGATTGCAGAACTTAAGTCAAAGTGCTGGAGCCACTCCACACTATCATCACGACACCTTTATTAAAAAAAACCACAGATGCTCCAATGAATAACCCCCTTTTTCTCCGTTCTTTCTTTTTTTATAGTTCTCCATATTTGCTTTAATTTTTCAGCTTTTCTGCATTAAATCCTTGTTTACAATGTGTTTCATTTAAATCTAATAGGGAAATCATGTTCCATACAAAGCAGCTGATCTAATTACACTTACGATTGATTTATCCTAGGCAACTAGGTTCAAAAGAGGTAACTCCATTCAATTTTCTTATAATCGTATCAAATGGTCTAAAAGGCGAAAAGCAAGGCAAGGCAATCAAGCCTCGACGAGGAGGGGCGGTCACCTTGAGGTGATCAAGGCGGCTGCCTCAATTCACAATGACGTAAAGTTTAACCTCTCAAGCCAACATGTCTCCAATCCTATCTATTTTCACATATAGCAGCCTCATACACATGTATTCCAACTCAGGGCCTCTTTGATTGGTGTGAGAGTGTGAGACAACCAGCTCCTCTCTCAAGCGAATACTTGTGGCCTGGTGGGGCTCTTATGTCAAAAACCCAAAAAGAAAAAATGAAAAATTCCTTTCTCTATCTATCCACTATCCTGCTAATTGATGATATGTGTTAGCATGCATGACCCACTCATACCAAAATCCCACATGTCAAACAATGAACCACCATACACCTCCAAGTGTCACCATGTCCTGCATCTTTCCTTCCGGTTGCCTTGCTCTCATTGGTTAATCTATGCACTTATAAACCTCTCACACTACTGCTCTTCTGTCCCTCTCAAAACACATTTGCATCACCCGATTGCTCTTTCCAAGCAACCTCCTTCAGTCTTCTTGTCAACAACCCCA
This sequence comes from Litchi chinensis, assembly GCA_019925255.1. Classification (NCBI taxonomy): domain Eukaryota; kingdom Viridiplantae; phylum Streptophyta; class Magnoliopsida; order Sapindales; family Sapindaceae; genus Litchi; species Litchi chinensis. The sequence goes on along the minus strand of CM034464.1, from coordinate 8,485,807 downwards.
AAGCTTCTCTTATGTTATCACTTCCATTGAAGCAAAAGCTAGGTGGGGAGCTTCTCTTCTGTGACATCATCTACTGCAACACCCTCTCCTCCCTTCTCTCACCGTGCTGCAACATCCTCTTCATCCCTTCTCTCACTCTCTCGTCTCTCTATTTTTTTTTTTTTTTAAAAAAATACTAATAGCAAGGTTGATGCCTCATCTCCGCCTCTGGCTGTCTTGCCTCAAGGTGGGCCTGAGTCGGTCGCCTCACTCCCTCGAGGCGTGGTTTTAAACCCATCGCTCGGGGCAGTCGCCTCAAGGCGGCCCAGGCTGCAAGACGATGAGGCGCCACTCGCCTTGCCTTTTAAAACAATGGTATCAATAAAAGTATTTCTTTTATTATTTTAAAGTTATTATAGCAATTTTATCAATGAATGGATTTATAAAATATTACAATATTTGCAAATTTAACTTGAACAAGTATATAACTTACAAAAGTATAAATGTCATTGACTCTCCAAACGGGTTGTAATTTTAAAACTTAGCAATTTGACATTTTTATTTGAATCTATGAGAAAAAGTAAGTGTATCACTAAGACTTTTGAATTCAAACTATTCATACTTTAGCCAAATTCAAACAAATTCAGACATACACAGATTTCAAACAGAAAAAGCAACAAATTCTAAGGAAGCTCCAGCTTTAGGTGGTACAACCAAATAAAGATAAAAGGGATGGAAGAAGAATTTCAGCTAATATCATGCTTATCATACGTATTAACTTACTTGTTCACATCTGGATGATAAGTCCTAGCAAGCTTCCGATAAGCTGTCAATTGACAAGAGTATGGAAAGAGTAAGATAACAGAAATTATAGAAATATAACTAGCTGTTTTAAAAAGACGATTCAGCTACCCCATAAAAATGCTAAGGCACATATATAAGTTATTTTCAGTTTCCACAGCATCAATAACACAACCATCAACCAAACAGCTTTAACCAACTCCCTTCTTCACTAAATCTAGTATATTCACGTTCTGTTTCAAACACCTATTTTGTCTGGAAGAAAAAATTAAAAACCCTGGCTGGGATTGTAGCATCATAATTATGAAATTTCACTGAGCTTAGAAATAATCATTTCACAGCACTTAGGAAGTAACAAACTGTTTATTTAATAGAGAGCAAAATTAAAAACCTAGACAGAAACAATTCCATGCATGACCATTTGGTAATGATATCAACAGAAATGAATCAATTCATGATCATTGTAATAATATCCACAAACCATTACAGCAGGTTTTCAGTACTTCAACAGAATTGAAACGTAATCAACCAAGAACAAACAAATAATATTCTGGCAAGATTTCGTGACAGCCAATTATTTAATTTAGTGCATCAGCATCGCAAAGCAGGGAAAATTACAAACATTATATAGAAGCATTAGCACTTTTAAAAACCTATAAACCATTTGCTAGTTCTTTAGGCCTTCATATGTATAGTCCCAAAGTCTTGGAAATACGTACCAACTACTTAGACAAATGGAAAATTATAAAGAAAATAAATGCAATGGAAGACAACCACAAAATGAATGCAGTGGGACATAACAGATAAAAAAAAACAATTAGCATGCATACCACTCTTAATTTCAGATTTACTGGCATTTTTTGACACCCCAAGTACAGAATAGTAATCCTGCAGTTCAAAAATTTATTAGTTTATTAAGTACATAGTACAACAGTAGAAGTGCATATAATTGTATTACAATATAAATTAAACGCACATCAAGTGACCCACAGAAAAGATATATCAACTAATTAACCTATATGGGCTCTGCTGCCCCAAAAGAAAGTTATAGTTTATACTCACAGTATCAGCTCTAACAATTAATCGTGCTCCCCTACGACGAGTAAAAGTTTGCAATGATCCCACATAAGATAACACAGAGAAGGAATCACGTGAAAATAAGCTTGAATTTGGTGCCGCCAGACAGCCTAACCTGTCACTAACACTGCAGAACGTAGGGAATCCATTAGTTTCTTTCTCATCGAATACTAAATCCAATAATGTTAACAAAATATAATGCAATAATAAGTATTCTGTAAAAGCTGATAGCTAAGAGATAACCAGCAATTCCTTGACCACCATATAACTAAATCCAAAATCACTTCGCAACAAAGTTCTCAAAGAGAGAAAGACCATCCTGTTTTTACTTTTATGTTGACTCCAGTCTGACTAGCTCATAAAAGACACTCATACCAGTCCCAAAAATACAATGCACATAAGTTGAAAATTCTAAGAGCCCAACACCCAAAATAAAAATATGGTAGATAAACTGAATCCAAAATCACATCGTAACATGTTTTTCAAAGAGATAAAGACTATCCTGCTTCTAATTTTATGATGACTCCAGGCTGACTACCACATAAAAGACACTCATATCATTCCATAATAAACAGTGCACCTAAGTTGACAATTCTAAGAGCCCAACACCCAAAATTAGATATAGCACATACATAAACTCAACTTTCTGAGGTATTGTTTAACAAGATTTTGTCCTAACCATTTGTCTTGAACATAAATTATGGTTTACTCCTCAAGCAGCCTAAAGATTTATTATCGATGGAAGAAGGAACTTTACCAACACCAGGCTTGGAAAGATGCAATTTAAACTTAAAATCAGATAATGAAATTTGGAGGTAAAACATGTGAATTGGTATGAAAAGGGGTTCCAAATTTTGCATGCTGACAACAAAATGAAAGTGAAAACGACTTCTGGGAGGAAAACAGATATGCTCAATCTGTTTTTAATTTATGAGAACAAACCATAATTTCTTTCTAATTAATCCCTACAGAACAAATACACACATAACGAAGGGCAGAGCTGCAGAATGCAACCTTGTATCACAAACCTGCTCACAACAGCAAAGTTACAAAGGAGGCTTAGGGATTGGGAACGTGGTCTTGAAAAATTTGGCTTTGCTCGGAAAATGGATTTGGAGGTTCCCCTTGGAACCTAATTCCATGTGGCATAAAGTGATTAGAAGTAAGTATGGTTTGCATAGAAACGGATGAGATTCTAATGTGGTTATTAAAGGCTTTAGTCGTTGCCCTAGGAAAGTCATTATGCAAGGTTTCCAAGCTTTCTCAGATAACATAAGGTTAGTGGTTGGAAATGGTGCTCGAATTCCTTTTTGGGAGGATTGTTGGTTGGATGCTTTGCCTCTTAGTTCAAAATTTCCAAGGTTATACAAGCTCGCATCTTCTCAGAGTGCTCTAGTTTCAATTAGATTAGATTGTTCTTCTCTTCATAAGGGATGGTCTTTTGATTTTAGGAGGAACTTGAATGATAGGGAAATAGAAGAATTCTCTTCTCTTACCTCTTTACTTGAAGGTGTTCCCATTAATTCAGGAAAGGAAGATCAAAGAGTTTGGAGGCTAAGCTCTAATGGCGCTTTTTCTTGCAAGTCTTTCTTTGAAAAATTGATTCATGATGACTCTCATCCAAGGTTTGTCTTTGATAATCTTATTTGGAAATCAAAGGTGCCGAACAAAGTTAAGTTTTTAGTTTGGCTAATTGCTCATCGAAAATTAAGTACTTGTGATGTTCTACAAAAAAGATATCCTATCTTTTGTATCTCTCCCTACTGGTGTGTCATGTGCAAGAGTAGTGGGGAAAACTTGGATCATCTTTTTCTTCATTGTTCGGTGGTGGGTAAATTATGGAGTAAGTTATTCACTTTGGCGAGTTTGAGATGGGCTACTCCTAAGTCTTTAGGGTTTTTCTTTTTGGAAGAATTTCAAGCTCTTGGAGGAGGAAAGAAGGCTAGTATTCTTTGGAGGTGTGGACTTTTCGCCACTATATGGTTATTTGGGAAGAAAGAAATAGAAGAATCTTTAATGACGTTGAAGAGGAGAAGAATTTTTTATGGGATAAAGCGTATTATTTAGCTTCCCTTTGGGCATCTTCTTGTGTAGATTTTAAAGACATTTCGTTATTTTTCATTATGTTAGATTGGAAGGCAGTTGGTTGTTGACTGTTTGTGGTTTGTTCTCTCCAATCTAGTTTTTTAAATTCCCTTGGGTGTGGGTGGACTTCTGGTTCACTTTTGCTTCATTTGTATAATTTTCCTTCTCTTCAATAAAGTTTCGTTTACTATCAAAAAAAAAAAAAAAACAGCAAAGTTACAAAGACAGAATACTCTATCAATTGTTTGAAACTTTGAAGTAAGACTTGTAGCGAGACCAGCCATTTAACATCCATGTATGCACATTAATCAGATAATTCCTTTTTAAAGTTAATAAACAAATAAATTAAGTATATTGTCTCACCCAGATCGTGATGTCGATATCCTATTTGCAATAAAGGATTTTGGCATAAACTGCGGACAAGTACCCCATTGAGCAACCCATGTAGTTCCACACAGTATTATGGCCATCCAAGATTGTTTTTATTAGCAAGGTAAACAAGTTGATCAACAAGATCAATTAAATGTCCTGCAAGGTAAAAAAACCTAAAATGTTAGATTTAATGTAGACACAACAAAAGATAATATATTGCAGGAAACAATTATAGTAGGTGGCAAGTTTCTTATCAAGTATAAGAATTAAATTAAAAAATTAGGCCCGATGTTTAAGCTGATGATAATTGAGAGCTTGTAACAGAAAACTAAAGCTTAATTTGAAGCTACTTTAACACAAGTCAAGAGCAAAAACAAAATAATCACACCTAGCAATAAATTTATAGAATACAGAGCATTTGACCTCAAATAGCCCAGGCAGTCAGGCATGCAGATACGTGAATTGTTTTCAACTAAACAACATCACTTTTAGTGTATGACGTGTTTGTTAAATCCAATTATCTAATTTCTATTTACTTTATGTCTTTACATGTATCATCATTACAAATATGGATCGTGAAAAGATACCATTATCTATTCATGTAGGTGAAATGATAGCAAAAGAGAGTGCAGATTATTGTACATAAATAAGATTATAAATTTATAATGATTGGCATAAGTCCAAAACTTGATTTAATAAATATGAAGAATTTGAAGGATATGTTTTTGCAACCCATGTTTGAGATTTGTTTAGCTACATGTTTAATAAAAAAAGACTCCTGGTGGTAACTGATCCGTGCCGACGATGTAAAAGTACAAGGAGAATTGAATGGAACTAACCTACAAAAAACGAAAATAAAAAGCAAGACTTCTTTTGGTGGACTTCTGGTTCACTTTTGTATCTTTTTTCTTCTTTAATAAATTTTTGTTTCCTATCAAAAAAAAAAAAAAAAAAGATGGAACTAACCTAGATTCATTTGCACAACTTCAAGGCAGTGAAAACTAAATAAGTACTCGAATTCTAATTTAAGAAATTAGAATTTAATGGTAACGCACCAAGATTCACAGAATACAATTTCTAGAAAAATGGTGTACAGTACTTTGTATACAGAGAATGACTAGATTTTCTTTCTTTGGTATTTAAAAATCTCCTGGCTTTTTCTTTTTCACTGGGCTTTAAATTCGGAATTAATGTTGGATCCTATACCTAGGTAGTTGGAAACTCAAAGAGCAGGTAAGCAGGCCCAAAGGGAGTTGAACTGCTCGTTAGGGTTAAAACTCAAACCAACGATACAAAACAGTCACGGAACTAAACATCGAGAAATCAAAATCCCAAACAGTCATTCAGTTCCGTCAATCTTCATCCTTTAATATTCCAGTTCTGCTTGTCATTTCAATAGGGTAGTAAAATATAGCACTATCTCCTGTTACATGTTTCCAGAATATATCATTTTGTTCCCAATTATGCAAACAAACTAACAATAAACCAAGCCCAAGTAAACCCACTGTAGTAATAAGATATCATCATATTCATTAATTCTCTTCCAAACACCAAATGAGGCAAAGCTTCTTGAGCATCACCATACTATGTTCTCATATGTTTCTGAGTTTGTTCAGATGGCTATATCTATCTGCGGCACAAACACACAAATAAATAAATTACTAGTCCCAAAACCCTTGTTAATTCTTGATTACATGACCATCTTTTGCAGCCCACAACTATTTCATTTTCGCTTTTACTTACCATCATGCACTATAATTAAGAAAAACCGACCACCAATTACCACTAACACTACATGTCATAGATGGGAAAGAAAGAAAAGGCTAAACAAAGATGGAAATAAGGAAAGATAACTCATAGTCCCTTCTGTCACTTAGCTTCAACACTGTAGAAACATCAAATTGTTTAACATCAACAAAGAAAAGATATTATGTGAAACAATGGTATATAAATTTGACCATAATAACCATATCTTGAAGTTGCAAATATTAGCTGACACATGTACAATTTTGTACAAGACAAGCTAATGAACATAAAATAAGTAAAATAAATAGACCATTATACCCTAAATGTCTCTATACTTCTAATTTTCGCAATTCGACAAGCCTCATTGTGACAACTGGACTTTGCAGACTCAGACAAATGGAATATCACTTCTGCTTCATCTTTCCTATTATATCTTTCCAACCAAAGGTTAGCAATCTCTCCCTCTACCCATGTTCTTCCTATTCTGTACCTTTACCACCTATTTTTTATTTCTGTTATTTCCGTTATTTCCGTTATATCACACCAACGTAAAATATATCCACTTTCTTATTCTAATATTACTTTATCAATTCAACCATCTCACTTTCAATATATTTTCCTCTGTCTTAGAGCCAAAATTCATTTTTCCTCCACCTTAATAACTCAATCGTACCATCAAAATCTAGAAACTTATATTCAGCATTACAAAAGTAATCTTTCTTTCACTAACCCCACCCACATGTCCATACTTTCAATTCTCCCAATTCAACAACCCTCATATTTCCATTACCTCTTCCCTTATTTGCCACAACAGGATTTAGCAAACACATTCAAATGGCATATCATTCGCACTCCATCCTTCCTATTATATCCTTTCAATCAAAAGACAGCAAGCTCTCTCATTACCCTTTTCTTCCTACCCTGTATACTTCCCTCCTATAGTCCTATTCTGTTATTTCCGTTATTTCCGTTATTCCCATCCTACCACACTACCAAAACACTACAACAATTTCATTCTTAGCATATGCTTCCCTATATCTCAGAATGAAAACTGATTTCTCCTACACGCTACCATAAAATGACAACAATTTCATTCCAATTGCATACCTCTCTATATTTCGCAATGAAAACTCATTTCTCCTACACCCTATCACACCACCACCATCAAATGACAACAATTTTTTCATTCCCAGTATATATTTCCCTACATCTCGAAAAAAAACTCATTTCTCCTCCACCCTATCACACTACCAAAAAAACAACTTCATTCACAGTATATACTTCCCTACATATTGGAAGTCGGAAAAAAAACTCATTTCTCCTCCACCCTATCACACTACCATAAATCAACAACCATATATACTTACCTACATCTTGGAACAAAAACACATTTCCCCTCCACCCTATCACACTACCGTAAAACGACAACAATATATACTTCCCTACATCTCGGAACAAGAACTCATTTCTCCTACACCCTATCACACTACTGTAAAACGACAACAATTTCATTCCAAATATATGCTTCCCTACATCTCGGAATGAAATCTCATTTCTCTTAACACCTTAATTTTGTCATTACTAACCAAATAGCCAACTAACTCGTATTCAACATTCAAAATCCAATCTTCGACTAAGCACCAATAAAAACACAATCTTTATCTCAAAAACCAAAAAAAAAAACCAAAAACCAAAAAAGTTAAAAAACTTCAAACCACTAGGGTTCACAAAATCCACCAACAACATAATACAAAGGCATCTCAAACACAAAACAAAACCACAAACTCACATAACACAACACAAAAACTCCACCAATAAAAAAAAAAAAAGAAAAAACAATAGAACCGACTCGACAGCGCTAAAAACTGAAAATGAAACAAAAAAATACATATATTTCAAAAAAAAAAAAAAAGCTGAAAATGAAAACAGACCTGACAGCGAGGCTCGACGGCGCCAAACGAAGTTGGACGGCGTCGTGTTCACGGCGGAGTAGACGGAGTGATGTCGGCTGTGAGGGGATTGTGAGCGAGTAAGAGTGAGAGTGAGGGAATTCAACTGGATTGAGTTGTTGGGGCTGTTTAGGGATTTTGCTTCAGGTTTTATGGTGTCTGTTTCGGGTTGGTGGGTTTTGCCCGGCAACCCGAGTGGAAATTGAATTTCAATTTTTTTTTTTTTTTTTGAGGAAATTGGATTTTGATTTGAACATGTATGGTAAAAGAATGGCCAATTTGGTTGATGTAGCTTTTGTATTTTTTTTATTTAGATTTTATATATATATTTGGATGTTAATTTTGTTTAAATTAAGTTGGATTGAATTGTGTTTTATTTTTTAAAATATAAATTTGATATCAACCAAGTTAAAAGTGAATTTGAGTTGGTTAAGTTCAAACAGTGCATATCAGGTTTCTGCATTTATACTTATACTTAGCGTTAGGCTATTTTAATTTAAATTTGTGAGATTATTTTAGGAATCATTTGTATTGAGGGTCACTCAAATATGATTTATTATTAAGCTAAATGAGCATTCTTTTTATTAAACTGAATAAAAGTTCTTTATCACCTAATTACATTAGGTAGTATTTAAATTTGTAATATAAGATTTTTTTTTTTAATTCAGCATCTAATCATTCATATGCTTGCAATCCAATGGTTATATCATTATTGAGATGACTTCCGTTTTCACTTTTAGATTAAATGAAAGTGGGGAATTGGAGGTTAAAGTTAGAATTTTAAGTGATAAATATACATCGTCTTAATTTAACGCTTATATTTATAATATGAAAGATATTTATTTTACAAAATTAGAAAGAATATTTTTCATATATGTCGGTAAATATATATAATAGAAGTTAGAATATTTTCAGTTCAAATATTAAAATGGTCGGATCTAGGGAGAAGACAAAAAAAAGGGGTGCGTGAGAATTTCATTTGTCGAGTTTTATGAAGAAAATGTAGGACTTGTTGGAACCTTATATAGAAGAATTGGTTATTAGAGGGCTCTAAAAAGCCCATTTTATGAAACCCCCGAAAGAAAACAAAAGAAGAAAAAGGATGAAATATTTATCAGTGTTGTGACAAATTTGATAGGCAACCAAAACTCATCTCCATATTATATGATTGTAATTAAGGAAGTATATATAGGAGGTATTTCATGGAAATATTAAAATCTTGGAAATATTGCTAATGTTCTTAAAATATTGGAAATTTTTAGGAATATTTTTAATATCAGTTTTTCCAAAATATGAAATATATTAAAAATATATCAGATATTGTATCAATAATTATTTAGTTATAATTAGGTTGATCCTTTTTTTTTTAATTTATTGATTGTGTATTTGTTTTCCTTTTTTCTTTCTATTTGTCACTTGTTCAAGTCTTTCTGAGTTTTGTTTGGTGGATCAACTGAATTGGGATTAAACGAATCTCAATTCAGTCCGGTGTTTGATAGGGAGACAAAATTGGATTATATTTAAGTCTTGACTTTAGAATAGATGGACTAATTTATTTTATTTTAATTCATTTTTTATGCAAATTTATATACATTTATATATTATTTTTATGAATGTATATACTAAATATCTATTTTATAAAAGCATGTTTAAATTTTATTACTTTATCAAATTTTAATAATATTAATATTAATTAAAAATAGATAAATAGCTATTTAAATAAATTAAAAATAAATTTATTTAATTTAAAACATAATTTAAACATTTAAAAAATAAAATTAATTTTAACTAACTAAACTTACACCTTATCAAACATAAATATAATTATTTTTTATTCAATCCCCACTTTACTAAACACATCACAATATTAATATAGCCTAATTTTATCATATCCAATTAAATCAAATTCGATCACGTCTCCTTAAAATATTTAGATTCAATCCTTTATCGTAAACGGGCCCTATGTAAAGCCCAATGATATGGGAGACAATGAGTAGCAATGAACAAGAAAGGAGCTATGTCTTATCAGGTAATATGATCAAATTATAATATGAGATTGACTTAGTGATATGCTCCTCATATTTGAATTCTTAACATTGTGATTCAAATCATGTTTCCATCTCTTACACCCCAAATTAATTGTGATAATTCAAAAATGATAATAATAATAATAATATAATCACATGGAAGTAAAGTAACAATGCTGTCTGTCAAGAAAAATTTCAATTAATTTATTATCGTGTAAGGAATTTTCATTTTTCTATATAAACAAGCCCAAAATAAGATGTTTAGTTTCTTTGCCTCATAAAATCTGCACAACAAAACACTTACAAAAGATCTCAAAAACATTTACAAAAAGTAATAGAGGGGTACATGAAAGGCAAATAAAGAATGGTCACATAAATCATGGAAGATTCAAATATATTCTCTCGAAACCAACTATGCAAAAATTTACAAGATAAAGGAGTTCAAACAGATATGAATGGTGCTGGTCTCTCAAAAACAAAGACTTGAACACTTGCTTTGCTTAGATAAAAGGAAATTAGCCAAGTTATTAGCAAAGTTTCGCAAATCAGCTATGCAGAAGATCGCTAACTGTTGACAATGGTGAGCGAGATATGACAGGCAGATTTAGGCAAAAAGCACCATTATCTTCCCTACTACTAGCATTTGTGCATTTAAGTAATCAGCTTGTTTGATCAAGGAATTTGGTGAGTGCTTCATCATCTCTAAGTTGTGCAGCTCCATTAACATGTCTCTTATTCTTGCCACAGGATATAAAAAAACGAGAATTTTTTAGCAATCATGTTCTCCTAATAGGTTGATATGATTTAAGCTTAAAGAAGAAAGCAACTGAGCAGAATCACAAACCGGAAGATCATTGACAAGACTGAGGTGAACATCTCCAATGTTACACTTCTTGTTCACAAAGAATGTTTCAGCAGCAATTTGAACTTCTGCTAGCTGCTCCTTTAGAAGAACTTTGGGTAGATCCACTAATTTTTCTCCCTTCTTCATGAAGCAACCTATTTAGACCCCAAAAATATCAGCAAAGAGATCGAAAATATCATGTGGACTGCATTGAGCAGATGAGACTAGATGTTCAATCCAATGCAAACATGGCATTTGATAAGCAACGGTTCACAATGAAATCATGACCATAGGCATCAGTTGCATAAACAAGAGTCCGTGTGTTGCAGAGATTCTTAAAATTGTAAACAATGTAAAACACTCACAGGCACATCAATGTGGGTCAAAATAGTGAAGAGAATGTTGCCAATGAGAACTTGAGTTATCATGGATGGAGTTATCAACCACCACACATTCCGGTTCGTTGATGTCAATAACCACATTGTCTGATGTGAGGATTCTTTTCGCAACAAAAGCTGCATGCACCAAGCAACATGTTAAAACCTGTAATTTAAGACTATAATTATCATCTATAGGCAAAACAAGATTATCCAATGCACAATATAAACACTAAGAAATAACTATGCTATTAATTGTCATTTATATGTTGTTGACAAAGATTATTGTAATATTTATTACACACATAACGAATCACTTTCATTTCCTTACATTTGAAGCAAAACCTCTCACTCTCACCATAAGATCCTCATATGTTAGATTGTCACTGAACTTGTATAAAATTATAAATTATGATAACACAATTAAACCTACTAGACTAACACATATGCATAATAAACCAACACTTGCAGCTTTGTAGGTCTTGTCAATTACAATTATACAACTCATGCAAGCATTCTTGGCAATTAACTTCATTTGTGTAGCTCAATGCCCTTTAACATTATGATCAAACTATTAGACTTATGAATGCAGTGCAAATATGAATTAACAAAGCCACAAACTCGCCCTCTCAAAATTCAATTATTTTTATTACTGTGGAATTTTCTCTAGATTCACACCATCACAGATAAGAGGTCATTCCAGCAACAACTTTGAAATAAACTGTATTCTGTATTACAGGTATATTATGCCTGTCTGTATAGCCAGTGACTGTGCTTCACATAATTCAGTAGGAATTTTGTCAATATGTTCATTTGGTGATAATTAGCATACGATTGTCTAATAAGACCACAATGTTTCACCTTAACATGGGAGAATTGAACTAAAAAATTTGAAATGTGACTAAGTGGTGTTTTTCATTTCCTGTCACTAAACTTAAAAAACGAATAAAATTATTCAACATGATGGCTAATTCTATTACTTTCAGGAAGTCTGCCACTAAGCAATATTAAAACCTCAACAGAAGTCCACAAAAAACTTGATATGTAAAATTTGTGATTCAGCTAAACAATGAATAACTCTCACCTTTTTGGATCAATTAACACCAGCAGCCCTAAAATCCTCCTTTTTTTCATGTGCAGTATTGTAACTGTACTTGTGATTATGACAGATAGCACCTGTGTGATGGAAAACAACACAACATGATTGAACTATTTGACTTATGATGGTTGTTTGAATTAACATGTGCTCCTACAACTGCACACCTTTTCAATTACAAAACTTCAATCAACCCTTGGACTCCAAGAAATTAACTTCATCTGTAGCTCAATGCCCTTTTAACAATAACCATCCCAGCCTAACAACTATTCATTGGTAATCAAAGCAGACTACATTAAAATTTTGAAATATCAATTTCATTTTAAAGATTAATTTTAGAGACTTTCCATATTTGCACATTTACCACCTTTTAATTTGCTGATCCAAAAGTTTCTGTGATAGCATTTACGTTTACTCCAAGCTGCAAGTTCAAATTGTATTGAGGCCTTCAACTAGATTCATGAGAAAATTTTCAAATTCTAAATAATAACTTAACTTCAGATTTGATAATGTAAATAACATAAGTAAGATAACCTCCAAAGTTAGAACACTTTTGCTCCCTCACTTTCTTGTCTTTGGGCTCTGTTTCAGTTTATGCTCAAACCTACTAGTGCAACAAACAAAATTAAACCAATTAGAAAAAAACAAAGAGAATAAAATTACATAAATTTCACTTAATCAAGTAAATAGAGAACAACCTGCATCACAACAACACCATTGTAGAGTTTCATCAATCACATTTTCATTATGTTTCAGAAGCCTCATTGAAGTGTCTACCTTCAATAATTAAGTTAGGTGTCATGTTCATTGGTTTGGCTTTAAGCAATTCCTCTTCTCTACTACATAATGTAAATTTCGGTGCATTATCCAGCACATGCATCTAGTGAACGATGAGTTATGTACAGATATATACAAAACAAAAATAAACGCACAGATGAGTCTCCAAACTCAAGACAATTTGGTTTCGTAAGATAAACTCTTATGTGGAGATGCCTTTTGATATCCAGTTTAAACAAGTAAAACAGAGGTGAATATCTAAACATTAGTCTACTCTTGGTGGAGAAAATATATGTTAAAAAACGTATATCACTCTTCTGACCCATTGACATACGTCATTAGGCATTAGTTCTTCAAATAATTCATTCCAAGCAAACTTGCTTCAATGCATCAAACTAAAATATATGAATCAGAATTTGTTACAAGAATTAGGCTTTTCTATTATACTAAAGATGATGGAGACTTGAACATGAAATTTTATCACCTTTCGTTCGTCATTGATAAGTGTTTCTGTAGCGGCATCAACATTTGTTACAAGCTGCAAGTGCAAATGCAAATAAGGCCTTCCCCAAATTGATACTTGAGAAAGATAAGATCTTGAATAATAACTTGATCTCAAATGTAATGACGGAAAACACATAGCTAAAATAAACCCCATTAAGTATAATGCTTTTGTTGGATAAAGCTTCCTCTACCCTTAACTTAATTCCTTTAAACTCTTTTCCAATACATGCTTGAACCTAGATGCTTCAACAAAACATTGAATCAATGAAAGAAAAAACATGAAAAAAATTCAAAAAGTTAACTAAATTAAGTAGATGGAGGAGGACCTAAACACTGCAAGTTAGATTCATCTACTAGATTCTCTTATATTCAAGAGGCTGGATGAAGTTTCTACCTTAACTTATCTAAGTCCAGTTCTTTGCTTTGGCCTTAAGCAATTCCCCTGCTTAACATCAGAATTGTACATGTATGTGCATTAGCTAGCATGCATAGTATGTGCGTACATGTGTGTATAAGAAGAAGAAAAAGACTATGTACAGAGGCACAACCACTCACCTAACTCAGACAATTTGGTTGAGCATGATGAACTTTGATCTATAGACGGCATTTGAAGTCTGGTTCAAAACAAGCCCAATCAGAAGAAAATATCAAAGAATGAATCAACCTCTAGTGGGAAACGAAATAATAAGTACATAAAGTTTGAAAATATGGTCATACATTATTTAGGCATTGATTCTTGAAGAAACATGTTATTTCAAACTTGGTGCATCACATCAAACTGAAATAAATGAATCAAAAAGATAGCCAAAGCAAACAATCAAGGATTTCTCAGAGTGAATTTGTGGGAAATGAGGAATCAACTGCATTATTTTTGTACCTTTTTAATTACAACAGTTCCACTGCCTCTTCCATTTATGCAATTAACTTTATCAAGTAAATCGGTGCCCTTCTAATGATATATGTCCCTACCTGACAACCATTAGTTGCAAATTAAATTGAGGGAGTGCACTAAAATTTTGAAGTATCCATATTACACACTTACCTCCTTTTTCTCATCATTGGCAAGAGGCAACACTGTATGTGATGGCTTCAACTTTTGGAGGTCTTCCCACACCACTACTTAAGTAAAAAAATACTAATAAAAATTAAGCAAAGAACAAACTTGTGGGAATCCATATTGCATACTTACCATTGAAATAAGAACTTACACATTAAAGATAGATAAACAATGGAGACTTCCATGTTGCATACTTACCACCATTTTCTCATCACTGGCAAGTGGCAATAGTGTCTTTGATGGTACAAGCTTCTGGGGACCTTCCCACCTCACTGCTTGAGTAAAAAAATGATAATAAAAATTGAGCAAAGAAATTTCAGGAAAAAAAAAAATTAAGCAAAGAGTGAACACGTGGGAATCTACCAACAAAATAAGATTATTCCCTTGCAAAGAGAGTAGTGGGAAACTATGCAAAAGATTAAAATTATTACCTGACAAGTACAATAAGGACTGAGATCCTACTTGAGCAGTACATTTTCGCTGTTCCAATATTCGTCATAATTTCTTCACTCAATCCTGTTCTCATACTTCAACCGTTCCTTCGAAGCTAAAATTTCCTAATTCCAATAAAAATTGTATGATGCTAACAATTTTCATCATAAACATAAATTATCAGTCAAAACCCTCCTAAATTACAAGGATGTAACCAAAAACTCAGACAAGGTAGAAGAAATTACCTGGCACCCACAATTAGTAAATTTCTCAAAATTAAACAATAAAAGAGTTTCAGTTATTGCAAAGTAAAGAACAAGGAAGGATGTAACTGAAAAAAATGTTAACTAAGAGAGGGTAGAAGCAATTACCTACTTCTTGATCACCGGCAGCTTCCCTTATTTAGGTAGTACTTTCTAATAATGTTTTATGATCTTACAGTCTCCAATTGATTGGGACTAGCATCATGCTTTCCATACGTATCTTCTCATCACTTCCATAGACATTTCTAAATATTAATAAAGTTCTAAAGACCATACATATATTTTCACAGTTGCTTTTCTGTTAATTATAAGTAATGGTGGCCTCCATTGTAAGTTGAAAATGTTGTGTAAGTTGCTGAGGATTTATTAGATTGCTTTTTCCAAATTTCGAAGACTTCATAACCTAAATTTCTTAAAACGAAATTCAAAAATTTCTACCAAACTAATGTTGATTTAATGCAACAAGATAAAATGAATGAATGAATAACAAGCAGTTCAAAATCAAGCAGAGGTCCTAATCTTGTCTTATAGAGCCTTGTCTTACAGAATCATGACATAATATTAGAAAAAAAAATCACCAGATTATTTACAGTATCCTAACAGCAAATTCCAATATTAAAAATGCCTAACACAAAACAGTAAACACTAATTGTTTAGGTTGTTATCGTCGGCTTTCAACATTTTTGGTCTGCTATAAGATAATTAAATCAATACAACTCCCCATTTTCCCAGAAATGATATCAGTTTTTTTCCTTCCCTTTCATCAGTTGCCATATTGTTTTGCTTTACACCCTTTTCTTCTAGGGACCAGCAAAACCTCAACAAGAAGACTTCAAAACAGGGTTCTAATAGACATTCTGCAGGTACTAACCCTAACATAGTCACTCAATAGCTGCCTTCAGTTCATTTATCCACCCACTCAAAGAGATCAGAGCCACAAAAATGAAGCACTCCATCCATTACAGCCATGCATGTTGACATATAACTGAAATATTACAAGAAGACCATTTTCAGCAGTGAATATAATTATATCAGTTGAGTCATGGGAATCAAACAGTGTGAAGACAAAATCAGAATCATAATTGACAATGTTAATAAATAAGTCCAAAATCATACACCTTAATACACTCTGGCATTAGCACAAGGAGGAACCATAGTGAAACAAGCTAAATTGTAAAGTCACAAAGAAAGAGCCATGCAGTTTGCATAACGAAACCACAGTTGCAACTTTTAACAAAAGAAAAGTGAAACAAGCTATGTCTATCATCCACATGCTAATAGTTGGTTTCTATATACTACCCTAGAATCAATGAACTCAAGTTTTACTTAATAGCATTTCAAGCCAGTGAGTCATGAGCAAACTCTCAACTAGCAAATAGCTAAAACATAAGTTTTTGTAATTCACTTTTGTCAATTTTTTTGAATACTTTACTTTTCTTGACACCTTTGAATATATAGCAACCATACAACATGATTCTCTCCTAATTACAATGAGATTTTCTCTCAATTCCACCAATTTCTACCAAGATGTTTTCTCAATTACTATCAAGATATTCTGTCAATCTTCTAAATTTGGAAAGCTAAATATACAACTAGCAAATCTGTCAATTACTATTAACATCCCCCCTCAAATTGATGCGGATGGATCAAAAAGCATCAATTTGTCAATCATGAACTAATGTCGATGCCGAGTAAGAGTCTTTGTGAACACATCAGCCGTCTGAAGATCAATAGAAATATGAGGAAGAGTAATCACACCACTATCGAAAGCTTCACGTATGGAATGACAATCTACTTCAATGTGCTTTGTCCGCTCATGAAAGACCGGGTTAGCAACAATCTGAATAGCACTTGTGTTGTCAGCATGAAGCGGAGTAGGTTGATGCTGAGGAAAACCAAGTTCTGCTAACAACCCACGAAGCCACACAATCTCAAAACAAGCAGAAGACATAGCACGATACTCGGACTCAGTAGATGATTTGGAAACGCGAGGTTGTTTCTTACTTTTCCAAGAGATAAGAGCATTTCCAAGAAACATATACCACCCTGTGACAGAACGACGAGTGTCTGCACATCCTGCCTAATCTGCATCACTATAAACTGCCAACCGAATAGGAGATCTAACCGGAAAGAACAACCCACATCGAGAAGTCCCCTTGAGATAAAAAATTATACATCGAACAGCAGCAAGATGAAGGTGGTGAGGTGTTTGCATAAACTGACTTACCTGTTAGACAGCAAAGGAAATATTAGGTCCAATTATCGTTAAATAGTTTAAGCTTCCAACCAATTACCGGTAGAACCGAATTTCCTTCCTAAAGACCAGCCAAAGTAATCACTTCCTGTGTATACTTGTGTTGATACAAATATATCCCTTCTGGTGTAGACTGAACCTCAAGATCGAGAAAATATTGTAGACGACCCATATCTTTCATATGAAAAGAAGCCTTGAGGTGCTGTTGTAATTCGGTAATCAATTGTAAGTTTGTGCCAGTAATCACAATATCATCCACATATACCAAAAGCAAGACAATCCCAATAGTAGTATTTCGAAGAAAGAGAGATGAATCAAACTTGCTTTGAACAAAATTGAAATCAAGAAGAGTGGAACGAAACTTATCAAACCAAGCACGTGGTGCTTGCTTTAATCCATACAAAGACCGTTTCAGGCGACAAACATCTGAAGATGGTATAGAAAACAGACCTTGAGGAGGAGTCATATAGATTTCCTCCTTGAGGTCCCCATGTAGAAAAGCATTCTTAACGTCCATTTGCCAGAGAGTCCAGCCTTCGGAGGCAGCAATGGCCAAAACTGTCCGTACCGTAGTCATCTTAGCGACAGGCACAAACGTCTCCTCATAATCAATGCCATACTCCTGGCGATTTCCAAGGGCCACGAGGTGAGCCTTGTATCGTTCTAAGGAGCCATTCGAGCGAAACTTAACCGAGTAAACCCATTTACACCTAATAGGTTTCACACCTATTGGACAAGACACAATATCCCAAGTGTGATTTTCTTGTAGTGCTTGAAGCTCTTCTTGCATAGCTTACTGCCAACATGTATGCTGAGATGCCTGAGAATAAGAATGAGGTACTGCAATAGTATCCGTAGTAGCAGTAAGTGACATTTGAGGAAAACCATACCTGTCTAGTGGTCGAATAACTCTGCTAGATCTTCGAAGTTCAATGTCTACTGGATCAGGTGAGGAATTAGTGTCTGGAAAGGGCATTGCTAGTTGTGGATGACGTCTCTAGTACACAAGACCTGGCTTAAAACGTTCATTATGTGACACATCATCAAAATTGGGAAGTATGACAAGATCAGGTGACGAAGAAATGTGCGATTGAAAGAAATATTAATTCTCAAAGAAAATCACGTTGCTGGAGACTTGAATTTTGTTAATAGTAGCATCAAAACAAACAAAACCTTTCTGAGCAGTATTGTATCCCAAAAAAGCATATTGAACAAATTGAGCAGCAAGTTTGTGACATTCTACAGGTGGTAGATGACCAAAACAAACACACCCAAAAGTATGAAAAGACTGATACTCAGGATGACTACCAAACAGACGAAGATAAGGAGAGTCATACTGCAAGGTTTGTGTAGGCAAGCGATTGATCAAGTAAACGACAATTGACAAGGCTTCGACCCAAAATTTAGATGGAACAGAAGATTCAATTAACAGAGTGCGAACAATATCCAAGAGATGGCGATTATTACGCTCAACCACCCCATTTTGCTGTGGGATGTAAGGGCAAGATCGTTGAGAAATAATACCCTTCTGCTGTAAGACATATATTTCCCCCCAAAGTCAGAACGTAATACTTTAATACACGTAGAAAATTGTGTTTCAATAAGAGCAATACAGTTCTGAAACACTAAGAATACATCGGCCTTAGATCAAAGGAAATATGCCCAAGTAAAACGACTATAATCATCGATGAAAGTCACAAAATACTTATACTGAGCATGTGAAATGATTGGACTAATACCCCAAACATCAGAATGAACGATTTCAAAACATTTGGTAGCACGGCTGCCATGTTTGGGAAAAGGTAAAATCTTGTTTTTGCCAAGTTTACAAGCAGTACAATCTAAACACAAATTTAGAGAGGAAAACTGATCTTTATTCCCCAAATGACCATGTTTTATTAAATGTTGCAAAACTATAGGATTTGGATGGCCGAATCTTTTATGTCATATTTCACTTGCATTACCTACTGCAATACAGGTCAAAGACATTAAACTAGGAATAGAAAAATGGAGAGGAAATAAATGTCCCATTTAGGCCCCTTCGCGATCGCTTTCCCGGATACGTGATCCTGCATAATACAACCATCACGAGAAAAATTAACATTATAATTAGTATCCACCAATTGACCGACAGAAATCAAATTCGTAGACAACCCTGGTGACACAAAAACATTACTGAAACCATGTCTTAGATTACCAATTGCAGTAATAGGAAACGTACTTCCATTGGCAATCTGGATGTGTTGAGCACCCTCATACTTACGAATATCATGTAACATATCTGTGTTTCCAGTCATATGGTTTGAGGCCCCCGAATCCACAAACCAATAAGGTGTGAGTTTAAGACCCTTACCTTGAAGTCCAAGAGTAGAGAAAGCTGAAATAATCATTTATTGTACCATCTCAGGTGTCATTGCAGATTGATTAACACCAATTGATCCGGTCGAAGTGATTGCAGCATTTTGTGAAAGATCTGATGCCTTTTGTGAGGTTTGAAGAGCTGCATGAAATGCCTGTGTCTGCTTGTTTTGAGGTCGTATTGTACATTCTTTAATGAAATGACCATTCTTTTTGCAATAATTACAGAATTTCTTACTACAATTTCGTGCAATATGCCCAAATTCTTTACCGTTGTAGCATTGAATTTGTGATTGGTTTCTTCCTTTTCCTTGAGCGGCATAAGCCACATTAACCACTTCGGAATGAATCTGCTCTTGTTTCATTCCAAGTTGAGTGGCCAATCGCTGCTCCTCTCTTAATAGTTCACCAAGACAAACATCTAATGAAGGGACGAGATCACGATTTAACAAACATACCCATGTAGTCTCAAATTCTGATCTTAACTTCATCAAAAACTGATCTCTTTGACTTGCTGCATGTACATCTTGAAGTGCTTCTAGTGCTTCTTTAGGAACCTTGGCATGAACAATACTCGAATACTCACTCCATAAAGTAAGAAACCCACCATAGAATTGTTCAATGGACATATTACCTTGGTTGTAGTTTGCAATCTCCAACTCCAACTAAAACCTTCGAGCATTGTTATCTTGATTGTAGATACGCTTCAGATACTCCCAGATCTCTTTAGCCGTTGTGAAAGAACGAAGATTATTCACCATGTGAGGCTCAATAGATCCCAACAGCCAAGATACAATTCTTGCATCTTTGCTTTCCCATTGATCAAGATCCGTTTCGTTGGTAGGAGCTTTACTCGTGCCATCTATATGGCTCCACCGGCCTTTCCCTTTCACATACATCTTAAATTGAAACTCCCAGGCCAAGTAATTTTTTCCATTAAAATGCACAATAGTGTTTTTGTCTTCTTTGGACATCATGAAACTATAGAAAGAATTCAAGCAATTCGCAATCCACAAAATTACCTTCAAATTCCAAAATAGAAAGCTACAAAATAGCCTTCTAAAATCCTCCAAGAAAGCCTACCACCAAGAGCCAAAGAACCCAAAAAAAAAAATGAAACCCAAAAAAATATGAAACCAGGAGACTATGAGACCCAGCAAAATAGATTTGGTTCAGAAGAAAACTCTGATACCATGTCAATTTTTCTGAATACTTTACTTGTCTTGAGACCTTTGAATATATAGCAACCATACAACATGATTCTCTCCTAATTACAATGAGATTTTCTCTCAATTCCACCAATTTCTACCAAGATATTCTCTTAATTACTATCAAGATATTCTGTCAATCTTCTAAATTTGGAAAGCTAAATATACCAACTAGCAAATTTGTCAATTACTATTAACAACTTCAAAGAAGGTTCAGGAGAAAATACATGCTACAAAGTAAACCATGCAACAAACAATCTCTAGAAGTGGAAAATTCTCATTTTATTTACACTAAACAATAGGAGATTTTTGTGTCATTTGAGTAAAAGGTTATCAAACTGCAATTAGACCTAAATTTAGGGGGTTTATGCAATTAACCCTTTAGGAAATAATTATACAACATTGTTGTAACTAAAAAGAACTATTAACAAAGACAAGCATCCATAAAACTACAAACCTTCTTGTATGAATTATGTGTTCTTAACTTATAATACTTGTCAAATTATGTAAGAGATCCTTTAAGATTGTTTAAGTTTTCAAGTCAACCATCATTCTTTTATAGAGGCAACTTAATGCATCATTTCCATGATATATTATATGTCTTAAACCAACCGACTTCGTATTATATACCTCAAATTGACTAATTTTTCCAACTATTACGATAGAATTTTAGGCTCTTACATATACATTAAATTTAACATCTATATCCAATGGAGTGAACATGTGAAAATATCTCAAATTTATCATTTTAAGTACGTTTAACTAAACCCCCACACTGAAACTTCTCACGTACATCTAATGCCCTTAAACATGTTACATGATTAAATAGTTTTTGGTAAGAGACTATGAATCGAAAGGGTTATAGATGCTTAACCAAATAATACAGTCATATAGAGATAACATTATGGCATGTCATAGAAAACTCATTCAATTCATCAATATTTAAAGGATTACACACTTCGTCGTATCTCCATGTTAAAAAAAAAAAAAAAAAAATGCTTCACATCAAATGTCTCATTACTTTTCCTCATAAACTTTGCGTAACAAACATTTACTTAAGATCATTGATGGGACAATGCATGGTCACATAAATTTGAAAAGATTTGAATGTATTCTTTGAGAACCGATTATGCAAAATTTATAAGAAAATATTGAAAAGTTATAATGTCAAATGTGAATAGTGTTGATCTCTCAAACCTAAATATCTGAACACTTGCTTAGCTAAGATGAAAAAATGTAAGCAAAGTTTTGTAAATCAGTTGTGCATAAAACTGCTAATTGTTGACGGAAAGTGGGGTAGCGATGAGCATGTAAGACACGACAATGGCTTGTAACTCAAGCAACAGACAGACTTAGGAAAATAGCACCATTATCTGCTCCGCTTCTAGCATTTGTGCATTTATGTCATCAGCTTGTTCAATCAAGGAATTTGGTGAGTGCTTGATCATCTCTAAATTATTGGTCTTCATTAAGACTTCCCTTGCTAGGGGGCTAGAAAGATAATGGGAAAAATAAAACTTTAGCAAATATGTTCTCCCATCAAATTGATTTGTTTAAATCTTGAAGAAGAAATCAGCTGATCAGAATAACAAACCTGAAGATTATCAACAAGAGTGAGGTGAAAATCTCAAATGCTAAGTGTTCTTTTTCATAGAGGATGTTAAAGCAAGAATATAAACTAATGGTAGCTGCTCCTTTGGAGAAACATTTGGTATTGCCACTAATTTTGCTCTGCTTCATATACGACAATCTTTTTAGACCTCAAAAGTTTCACTAATAAGGTAGAATATTTCATTGACTGTAGAATAGAGACAGTAGAAGTGAGCATATGAAACTAATAGTTCAACCCAATGCAAACACATAGCATTTGATAAAAAGCAGTTCACAATAGGTTCAAGATACATGCCATGAATTGCCTAAACAAGAGTTTATGTGTAACAGACAAATTATTAAATTTGCAGATAATGTAAAGCACTTACTAGCATGCTAATGTGAAACATGGTGATATTAAATTGCATACAAAATATTTTTCTCAGAGAAGGGAGAAATGTCCATGCCATTGGTCACCTCCATTCTTGGTGCTGCCAATGCTCCCAAAACAAACAAATGTGATGATTTCTAATATAAGTCTGTGATTTCATTAGTAAATGAAGAATACAAACCCAAAGAGATGTCTAGGGTCAAAATAACAAAGACAATGTTGCAGATGAAAACCTGAGTTGTCCATGAGCTTTCCAGCAACCTAAAATTCAGGTTCCTTGATGTCAATAATCCTTACGTCATTTGTGAGGATTCTTTTGGAATCAAAAGCTGCATGCACCAAGCAACAAGTCAAAACATGTAATTCTAGACTATAATCATCGATAGGCAAAACAAGATTATCCATTACTTGTCATCTATAACTATGCAATTATAACTATGTAATATAAGGACTAAATTATAACTATGCAATTACTTGTCATGTATCAAGTCAGCAAGAATTGTATGTCTTCTCAATTACAACAATACAGGTGACACCTGCAATCTTGGCAACTAAATTCATTTGTGTAATTCAATGCCCTTAAAATATAATGATGAACTATCAGACTTATGATGCCGATATGAACTAACATGTCCACTCGAACTAGAATGCGGCCAAAATTCAAACATTCTGATTACAAGGGAATTTGTTCTAGATTCACACCATCCACAAATACAAGGTCATTCTATCACCAACTCTACCTTACAACATCCTTGAAATAAAGTGCATTCAAAACATATGTACTGCATTAGTGAGAGCTTCCTCTAAAACCAAGTAAGCACACATTGGTGGAGCATCTAGAGTACTCTTGTAAAAAGCATACAATTGTATATATCAGAATTTATTTCTAAAGGGCAAGAATATGATACAAAAAGTGAGAGCAAGTGATTAAACAGAAAAATTAAAGAAAAGCTAAGAATTTGCTTGCAGCAAGAGTGAATTCTGTTGCTTTGAGATGAACATTTGTGTTGCAGATTACTAATGCCACGGGGAGTTTTTCTGGTTGGATGAGGAAATCAATAATATTACCTTTGATATATGATATAAGTGTTAACAGCCCTCATCTTGATCAAAATTTCAAACTTAAAATAAACTTAAATTTAATATAATATAAAAGCATGAGAAATCACTGATTAAACATAAACTGAAAATTTGATGCACTACTAATAGTAATTATATGACATTCCGACAGAGGATAATGGAAACAATGGCATCAGCAGCCATTTATACTCCGAGTCAGAGAGGATAATTATATGAAAAACGGAGAGAAACTGAGCTGTTGAATGTGTTTGTGTTATAAAAAATGGCTCCATTGCATCCTTTGAATTTTTATAGTGCATGGAAGAAGCCAAGGAATATTTATCATAATAAGCAAAGTGAATCCTTGCTTTATGCTGGTTTAGACACACACAGTGCTTCCTTTAAACCAATGATCCGATGCAAGAGTGGACAGCAAGTAAATGAAGTGAAAAAAAAAGCAGATTCCAAGGAAGCAAAATATGAGGAAAGCATCTGGTCAAGTGTTTTAAGGACATGAACAAACTTTCAGTACTCAAAGAAAGTTTGGTTTTAGCATCATTTAGCAAAATCTGACTAATTTAATAGCCTCCACTTAAAAACTTCCAATAGATAATGAATGCTGGCATGAACAGAAGCAAAAACAGAAAAAAACAAAATATTATATGCTCAATGCAGCCTATTTAAACATTGGGGAAACAAGTCATATGAATTTCCATTATTCATTAGGATTCGGGATGATTCTAATTCTACTTCTTGTATTGAGTTTCTTTCATAATTCTTTTTTTAGGACGTTCGATGAGAAGAGGGAATTAATTGAGAGACAAAGAAAAAAAATATATATTTATTAAATTGTGTCCTCAAAATGTGATCTAATACATGCACAACGCAACATCACAAATTTGGAAAGATCTATGGACAATAAAATTGTCACACTCTCAACCTGAATATAAAAAGAGTGAACCTTTGATCACATAGACGTTAACCTATAACACAAGTGAATGAGTTCACTTTATTGAAAAAGGGAGCAAGGAATCTCCCTCCGAGAGAAAAAAGATCTCCTAAAATGAATATTTTCCCTAACAAAATTGTTCAGTAGGCATGATATCCTAAAGATCTGGCACTGTGTACGTCGGAGTTACTGGAATCTGACCCATTTTCATCTTTAGTAATAGCAGTAGTCTTTCCTGCCTCTTTCCTCCACTTCAACTTCCTCAACAAGTGTCTAACCAACATAATACCAAGACCAATGAAGAGAGATCCCAGGGTACCGCTACAAACAGACACAAGAACCCCAAAAGTCCACATATTACCATAATGCGGCATAGTCACCCATGTAGCTGCAACATATGCTGTTGCCATGAATGCTACAGCCACCCACATGACCTTGTGAGCAATCATTAACAGCCTCATTAGTGGTTTTCTTCGAAAGGGGATGATGCTGACAAGAACAATAACAATGCACAAAGATGTGAAAAGTGCAATGTTGTTGCTCACTGCAAAAACCTTAAAAGCTGGAGTTCTAGCCACCACTGATTTTCCCTTCATTGGTCCTTCCTGGTAGACACCACCAGGAGGACTAATGCCTGCAGTAAAAGTAACAGTGGCAATCAAAATGGCGACTAGTGTGATTGTGTTCCGAGCATTTTGTAGTGCCTCTGTGTATGCATCATGTAGCTTAGTGTGACGATGCTTGTGAATTCCAATCCTTTCTTTCCTGCGCTTTGATGATCTCGAATGCTTCCTTCCACTCATGTTGGTCCAAGAACTCCTTGATTTGTTTGATGAGGACTCGGGTTCAGATACATTTTTGTCCTGAACTTCTGGTTTCTTGTCATTATGGTTCCAAACTGCATTTGCACTTGAGCGCCTTTTCATTTTCAGTCTAGGCAATTGCTGTGTTGGCTCATTATCCACTATATGGTATAGAGGCTCCACATGTTCATATTGACGACTTCCAGTTTCTAGGAGCTCTTCAAATTTTTGCTCAAGTGCATCTCTGGGGCTTTCAGCTACCATTGTTTGACGAAGTTCAACGCCTGTTTTACCACCAGCTTTCTTCATCTGATCTTTAAGATGCTGAACTCCTGAAGTGCTCTGAGCTTGATTGAGGATGTCAAGAGCCGTGTGTCCTTCATAATTCTGATAATTGATTTCTGTTTTTGTTTTATGAATGATATTCTCAGCTAACTGTAGTGAACAAGCATTGAAGGTCCATCAGAACACATACTTCAACCAAATAACAAAGAAAATTACATGAGCCTTAGAAGATCATGGTGAAGTACTAAAATGTTTAACAATAGTGGATGACATAGCTTCTGTCACCAAGTATCAGGACCTTGAGATTCAATCATAAATCACACGCATGAAAGCCAACCAAAACACACACATACAGAGACAGAGAACGAGAGAAGAGAGAGGGAAAGAGAGAGATGTACATGATAGTGTCCTCTAGAAATTGCAATATGTAAACTGGTGTTACCAAAGCTGTCCGGTTGATGGAACAGATAGGTGTCACAGAAAACCTTTGCCAAGTAATTGTAGGCAGCGTTGTTATTAAACCTTGCAGCAAGATGAAAAACTGTTTCTCCGTATGTTGTGGGTAACTGAAAGGATGCAGGAGCCAGTGTCACAAATTCTTCTAGGATTGCAAGATCACCATTCATAGAAGCCAAGTGTAGTGGGGTATGGCCATTGTTATCAAATTGCAGGGCGAGGTTCAAATCAAAGTGTAGTAGCAATTTTGTTATTGATACATGTCCTTTACTACAAGCGTAGTGCAAAGGAGAATAACCATTTTCATCTCGATAATGAGCCAAGTTTGGACATAGATTCAATAAATGCTCCACTATACCTACAACAAAAGGTAAATTAACTTTAGTAGCTGCTAATAACTTAAAGCAACAAACAAGATGATCTCAACAAATATGATTTGTAGGAATAGATTTGAGCTTCTTGTGGAAGTGCACATGAGAAAAATTTTCACTTACCTGCATGACCATTAGAAGCAGCCACATGAAGTGAGTTTAACACCGCATCTTCTTCTCTTCCTACAAAGCAGGGCCGCTTTAGCAAAAGCTTTACCACTTCTAGATGCCCGTTACTGCAAGCAGTGAACAATGCACTCCGATTTTTTATGTCAACCTTGCAAGACAACCATGGACAGGTGTTTAATAGTAGCATCACAATCTTAGTGCTCCCTTGGCGACAGGCTTCATGCAGCGGAGTCTCCAAGTTTTTATTCTGGGCTGCAACCATCTCTGGCCTCAGTTTAATAATTTCCCTGATTAAGTTAATGTGTCCATAATTTGAAGCAAGGTGCAATACAGAGTTCAAGGAACCGGTGGTTCCTTGCTCCAGAATTTCTTCATTTTCTTGAACTAATCTAATGAATGAGGGTATGTCGTTTCTTGCAATTGCATCAAAAGCCCTTGGATCCATCCCCTTAAAATTCTAATATTTTGCTAAGGAGAACCAAATTACACTCCTTGCAAGAAATTATAGCTATGCAGTAATAGTTGCTTCAAACGTCTGTCAACTAGAAACAATTGAGAAATCTTAAAATAAGGTTGAAAAACTGACTTTGGGTACATTGTCTCTGATCTTCTTACAGTTTCTATGTATCTTCTCAACAAGTTCAAAAAAATTTCTAATGCCAAATTATAATAAATGCTCTACAACAATGTGCCTACTTGTCATAAATTATTCTTACAGTTTCTATGTATCTTCTCAACAAGTTCAAAGAAATTTCTAATGCTAAATTATAATAAATGTTCTACAACAATGTCCCTACATGTCATAAATTATTCTATCACCTACACCCACCTTTTTGAGTCAACAATATGGTAGTTGAGAATCAAAGTGGGTATATCATTCCTCACAATTGCACCTAAGCCCTTGGATCCATCCCCTTAAAAATTTAATATGTTAATAAGGAGAACCGAATTATACTCCTTGTAAGGAATTATAGCTATGCATTTATAACTGCTTCAAAGTCTCTCAATTGGAAACAACTGAGAAATCTATATATACACCGTAAGTATGAGGAAAAGACTTTCAGTAATGTTTTCTGAACTTATAGTCTCCAGTGGACTTTGACTAGCATCATGCTTTCCCTGTTGACAAACTTAGAGAGTTTTTTTGAGAAAACTGTCTTCTCTTGTTAGAGAGTTTTCATTATATAGAAGATATACATGCTGATTTGCAGCCCTTACTTTTGCAAATTACCATATATATACTACAGCTAACATATCCTAATTTAAGGTAAGAATCAAGGCTTTAAAAACTGTACAAAAATAGAATATACTGATTTTAAATGACCAGCAAACTAGCAGACTTTCCTTTAACACCTGTATTCTCTCATCACTTCCACATATATTTCTGATACTGTATTAAGGTGTGTATTCTACAGCACTGCATCTTCTTGTAAAAAATTGTTGTGTTATTTACAATTGGAATCAACAAGATGGTAGTTGAGAATAAACTTCTAAAGGCCATACAAATGTTTTCGCAATTGCTTTTCTGTTAATTCTGACTAATGTTAGCCTACATTCTAAGTTGAAAATGCTGTATAAGTTGCTGAGGATTTATTAGATTACTTTTTACAGATTTCAAAGACTTCATACGCTAAACTTCTTAAAATAAAAGAATCCAAAAATTTCTATCTAACTAATGTTGATTTAATGCAACAGGATGAAAAGAACGAGTGAATAACAAGCAGTTCAAAATCAAGCAGAGCTCATAATCTTGTCTTATAGAGCCTTGTCTTGCAGAATCATGACATAATATTAGAAAAAAATCACCAGATTATTTACAGTACCCTAACAGCATATTCCAAGGTTAGAAATGCCTAACACAAAACAGTAAAATGTTTAGGTTGTTATTGTCCAATTTCAACAGATCTGGTCTGCCATAAAATAATTAAATCAATACAAACTCCCCATTTTCCCATAAACAATATAAGTTGTTTTCCTCCTCTTCCATCAATTACCATTTTGATTTACTTTGCCATAGTTAAACAAGTTAAATTGTAAAGTCACAAGGAAAGAGCCATGCGGCTTGCATAATGAACTTACGGTTGCAACTTTTAACAATAGAGAAGTGCAACAAGCTATGCTAATAGTAGGTTTCTAGACACTACCCTAGAATCAACAAACTCAAGCTTTACTTAATAGCATTTCTAGCCAACAAGTTATTAGCAAATTCTCAGCTAGAAGGTTCAGGAGAAAATACATAGAACAAATTAAACCATGCAACAAAAAATCTCTAGAAGTGAAAAATTTTAATTTCATTTACACCCGACAAAGCTGCTATACAAACAAAGAAATTATGCATGATAAGGAAAACAGATACTAAATTCATAACAAGTAGTTACAAACTCCAAATTGTTTCATTCATTCACATGAATGAAATTTTAATTGTTGACTTGAATTGTTGATGTATCGTAGAGTCCGTGGACTCATTAATTTCCAGTAAAACAAATGCAAAAAATTGTCAATTGCCTTATGGTACAGTAGAAATGGGCAACCTTGATTTCAAAATCAAGGTACAAGAGTCCACCCCACCCAATAAAAGTGGGATATTCTCTTATATATATGGGTTGTCTTCCACTCTAGTGTGGATAGGTCCTAATCGTATGGGGACCATTGATCCAGGGTAGTGGTGACGGAAACTGCTAATTGTTGACGGAAAGTGGGGTAGTGGTGAGCATGTAAGACATGACAATGGCTTGTAGCTCAAGCAACAGACAGACTTAGGAAAATAGCACCATTATCTGCAATGCTTCTAGCATTTGTGCATTTACGTCATCAGCTTGTTCGATCAGGAAATTTGGTGAGTGCTTGACCGTCTCTGAATGGTTGGTCTTCATTAAGATTTCTCTTGCTATGGACTGGGGCTAGAAAGATAATGAGAAAAATAGAACTTTAGCAAATATGTTCTCCTATCAAATTGATTTGCTTAAATCTTGAAAAAGAAAGCAGCTGATCAGAATTACGAACTTGAAGATTATCAACAAGAGTGAGGTGAAAAGCTCCAATGTTAGTTTTCTTTTTCATAGAGGATGTTGTAGCACCAATATTAACTAATCATAGCTGCTCCTTTGGAGAAAAGTTTGGTATTGGCGCTAACTTTGCTCCCTTTCTTCATATATGGCAATCATTTTAGACCTCAAGAATTCCACCAACAAGGTAGAATATTTCATTCATTGCAGAATATAGAGGGTAGAAGTGATCAGATGAAACTAATAGTGCAACCCAATGCAAACACATAGCATTTGATAAGAAACAGTTCACAATAGATTCAAGATACATGGCATGAATTGCATAAACAATAGTTTATATAAACACAAATTGTTAAATTTGCAGAAAATGTAATGCACTTACTAGCATGCTAATATAAAACATGGTGATATTAAATTGCGGACAAAATCTCTTTCTCAGAGAAGGGAGAATTGTCCATGCCATTGGTCACCTCTATTCCTGGTGTTGCCAGTTCAATTCTTCTTCTCTATGACAAAACTGTAAATTTCAGAGTATTATCTAGCTTGGTTAGTGAATGTTGAGTTCTGTACACACATACATAAAGCAAAAATAAAATGCACAGTAGCATAACAAGTCACAACACTCAGACATTCTGGTTCCAAAAGATGAACTCTGATGTGTAGATGGCATTTGATTCCTGCTTTAAACAAGCCAAAACAGAACAGAATATCTAGGTATGAGTTTCCTTTTGGTGAAGAATAGAAATGTAAAAATTAAAAATAAATAAATAAAGAAGGAAAACATCATTCTTCTGACCTATTGCCATACAATATTATCAGGCATCAATTCTTGAAGCAATTCATGTTATTGCAAACTGCTTCACGGCATCAAACTGAAATACAAGAATTAAGATTTGCTTACAAGAATTGAGCTTTTCTATACTAATGACAAATCATAGAGATATGGCAATATTTGCACTCTTATTACCTTTTGCTCAACATTGGCAAGTGTTTCCGTGATGGATTCAACATTTCCTGCAGGCAGTAAGCTCAAATGTGAATAAGGCTTTCCCTAACCAGTTGCCTGAGAAAGATAAAAGACTGAAAAATACAATGCTAGAATAACATCCATAAGTAGAATACTTCTGCTGCATTAAGCATCTTCTAACCTCAATTTATTTGCTTTAAGCTCTTTTTCAGTTTGTACTCAACCCCAGATGTTTCAACAAAAAAAGGAAACTTGAATCAATGAAAGTGAAATAAGAAACAAATTGAAAGTTAACTGAATTAAGTAAATAGAGGACCTGAATCACAGCAACACCACTAGAGAGTTTCATCTATTCACATTCTCTTTATGTTTCAAGAGACTGGATGAAGTTTCTGCCTTCACTTACTTAAGTCTGTCCAGTTCTGCTTTGACCTCAAGTGGTTTCTCCAGTCTGTCACAATAGCAGATTTATGCACATTAGCTAGCATGCATAGAATATGTGTACATCTGTGTAGGTAAAAGGAAAACAAAGTACAGTGTCATAATCAATTACCTAACTAAGACAATTTGGTTAAGCATGATGAACTCTGATCTCCAGATGGCACTTGAAGCCTTGTTCAAACAAGCCAAAACAAAAGAAAGTATCTAAGAATGAGTCAACCTTTGGAGGGGAAAAGGCAACGATAAATAGTAAATCAATTTTAAAAATTTGGCCATATATCATTTAGGCATTGATTGTTGAAGAAACTCATATCATTTTCGAACATGCTTTACCGCATCAAACCAAAATAAATTAATCAAATTTTGTTACAAAGAATTAAGCTTCTCACTAATTAGCGAAAAGATTAGCAAAGCAAACAATCCGAGCTCTAATTATTGATAGGCCAAACATAATTACCATTGGTTGGCAGGACAACATATAGACCAAAAAAATCATAATGTTCAATATATATTACACATATCAACAAGTCGCTTCCATTTCCTAGAGATATGTTTGACACACTAATAAATAATTTCCATTTCCTTTTTCCTAGAGATTTCCATATTGCACACTTAACACCTTTTTTGCTTCGCAGGCAAGTGGCAAGAGTGTCTGATGGCTACAACTTTCAGAGGCCTTCCCCATCCCACTGTTTGAAAAAGAAAAATTACGAATAGAAGATAAAAGAATAAAGTCATTAAAATAAAAATAATTCTATGTTAAGAGATAATGCTATTTTAATCAATTATAGAATTAGCCATACCCACATTCTAGTGTTCCAAGGTGTACCTCCTCACCATATTCCTCTTCTGTATAAAAAAAAAAATTATAACAACAGTTAAGCAAAGAATGAACATGTGGAAATCTGCCAACAAGATAAGATCATTCCCTTGCAAAGAGGTAAGTGGGAACTCATGCAGAAGATAGAAGCCATTATCCGACAATTACAACAAGATTCTGTTTCCTACTGAGATCCTACTCAATCCTGTACTCACATTCCCAATGTGCTCCGCGAGAGCCAATAACTCCTGTAATTACAATAAACATTGTGTGATCCTAACAATTTTCATTATGAACACAAATTATCAGTCAAAACTCTTCCCCGTATATTACCACATATGAGGTTATCGACATCAGCAACTTGTCCCTATGCCGATCGTGAATGTCAGCCAATCCAAAGGAGACTAACTGGACAAGGATTATAACATCCTACAAACAAGTAGAGCATAAGTCAAATGTCAGCCCACTAACTTACAAGAAAATAAATCAATATACATTTTGAGTGTCCAGCCAACAAATTTGTATTCTAGTACTCCGCAATGGCTTAAATGGAAAATTTGAGTTTTGATCTTAATGCAATGACATAAATAAGAATGAAGCCAATTTCTAATGCTAGAATCTTGTTATTGGGAGTCACACATTGACATCGTAATATCCATGCCCGGATAAATTATTACATCTCACTACTTTACAATTAGAAAGCATAATTAGGAGTCACAAAACTTGATGATCACATACATATAGATCTATGGAAGTAAAAACTAATAGCAACACGCTCTACTCAAATAGAGATTATGTATAGTTACCAACTCAGCCCACACACAAAGCGACAGGGGCATAAAGGTCTAAACACATATATGAGTAAAATCAACACAAATCAAGTTTCAAATAGTAGTAATCAGAAATATCATATTGTTAGTTTGTATTATGGCAAATTTTCAATTAGTCTCCACAAACTCAAGCAACTAAGCGAGCAAGAAATACACGTTCATCAATTAAAAACTGATGCTGCAAGAAACTTCATTACCATGCAACAACAAGTTTAAGTGAACATAAATGTCAAAGAAATCATGCACATCCACCAAAATATCAAAACTGGAGACAATGCTATAAGCCTATAAATGATCTTTTTTTTTTAATTTTATTATATAATATGTTGGAGCAAAATATTCATGTGCTATATATTTGAGATGTCATTTAACTGATTAAGCATGTTATAATATACTTGCACTTTTATCTCCTTTCGCTCATCATTGATAAGTGTTTCTATAGTGGCATCAACAAATGTAAATAAGGCCTTCTCCAAATTGATACTTGAGAAAGATAAAATCTTGAATAAGAACTTGACCTCAAATGTAATGATGAAAAACAGATAGCTAAAATAACCTCCATCAGTATAATACTTTTGTTGCTTAAAATTTCCTCTACTCTCTATTTATTTCCTTTAAGCTCTTTTCCAATACGTGCTTGAAACTAGATGTTTCAACAAAAAATTGAATCAATGAAAGAAACACATGACAAAAATCCATAAATTTAAATAAATTAAGTAGATAGAGAAGGACCTGAATCACAGAAACACTACAAGCTAGATTCATCTACTAAATTCTCTTATATTCAAGAGGCTTGATGAAGATTCTGCCTTAACTTATCTAAGTCCTGTTCTTTGGTTTGGCCTTAAGCAATTCCCTTGCTTAACATCAGAATTGTAGATGTTTGTCCATTAGCTGGCATGAATAGTATATGTATATATGTGTGTGTATAAGAAGAAGAAAAGGACATAGTACAGAGGCACAACCACTCACCTAACTCAGGCAATTTGGTTGAGCATGATGAACTTTGATCTACAGACGGCATTTGAAGCCTGGTTTAAAACAAGCCAAATCAGAAGAAAGTATCAGAGAATGAATCAACCAGGTGGGAAAAAGAAATAATAAGTACACAAATTTCAAAAATGTGATCATGCATTTTTTAGGCATTGATTCTTGAAGAAACATGTCATTTCAGACTTGCTGCACCACATCAAACTGAAATAAATGAACCAATAAGATAGCCAAAGCAAACAATCAAGGATTTCTTAGAGTGAACTGTGGGAAATGAGGAATCAACTACATTATCTACATACCTTCTTGATTACATTGGTTCCACTGACTCTACCACTTTTGCAATAAACTTGATCAGATAAATCAATGCCCTTTTAGTGATATCTATCCCTACCAAACAACAACTAGTTGGAAATTAAATTGAGGGAGTGCACTAAAATTTTGAAATAGGCACTTCACACTTAAGATAACCAACAGAGACTTCCGTATTACCACCCTTTTTCATGATCTCATCATTGGCAAGCGGCAACAATGTCTGTGATGGCATCAACTTTTGGAGGCCTTCCTACCCCACTACTTGAGTAAAAAAACAATAATAAAAGTTAAGCAAAGAATAAACAAGTGGGAATCCACGAACAAGATAATAATTAATCCCTTTCAAAGAGAGAAGCCGAAACCCATGCTGAAGATAAAAATTATTAATCGACAAGTACAACAGAGTTCTGTTTCCTGCTAAAATCCTACTTGAGCAGTATGTTTCCGCTTTTTCAATATTCATCAAAGTTTCTTCACTCAATCCTGTCCTCATGTTCCCAATCCATTCCTCCAGGGCTAGTAATTCCTAATTCCAATAAAAATTGTATGATGCTAACAATTTTGGTTATAAACATAAATTATCAGTCAAACCCTTCCCATATATCACCTCATATGATTATTGTCAACATCAAGTCACATGTCCCTGTACTGATCGTGAATGTCAGCCACCCTAGAAGAGACTAACTGGTCAAGGATCATGATAACATCCTACAAACAAGTAGAAGCATACGTCAAATGTCAAGCCACTTGTAACCACCCTATTTTATATATTTATAATTAATTATTTATTTAATTAGGATTTTGGAATTTCAAAGGATAAGGATAAGGATACTGACTAAAAAAGATATTGATTTATTAAAAAAATATATATTATTATTATTTATATATATCATCTTCAAATAGGAATTGTATATTCATTAGAACTCTTACTACCGTAAGTTTAATGCATTATATATAGGGTCACTACTTTCGAACAGAAAAATATATATATCTACGTTTTCTCTCAAACAGTATAATCAATTTAT
Organism: Litchi chinensis; assembly: GCA_019925255.1. Lineage (NCBI taxonomy): Eukaryota > Viridiplantae > Streptophyta > Magnoliopsida > Sapindales > Sapindaceae > Litchi > Litchi chinensis. Next base: position 8,450,175 of record CM034464.1, on the reverse strand, counting down.
TCTCTAAGTTCAGAGGATCAAAGTTTTTAGGTAAGTTATTTCTTTATATCAAGATTTATATTATATTCCTTTAGGTTTTTTATTTTATTTCTCTAAGAGAAGATGAATATGTTGCTTAAGAACTTAAGCATGGATGATGTTAGGAGACTGATTTGGATTATTTAAGAGAGGGATTAAATTATGTTAATGTTAGAATATTTAATTTTCGAAATTTGGGGCTGTTGGAATATTTTGTTTTGAAAAATCACTCCAATTTGAGAAATTATTTAGGTTAGTTATACTGCTTGGAAAATTACAAAATTTAATATTTAGAGAGATTAACAAGTCTTCTATTAGCATATAAAATTTCATGATTTTTCAGTAACTATAAAATTTATTAAAATTCTTAGAGTACTCTGTGGTTAGAGTTAAATTTTTTGAACAGTTTTCAAAAATTATAAACGAAAAAATTTTTACCCAAGCTAGCAGCCCCCGTTTGATTTGATATTTTTACTAGGAATGTCCATGTGAAATTTTAGGTTAATTGGAGATCTATAGAATTAATTAAAAATATTTAGATCGAGAGTATCAAAACTGAAATCTGCAAGACAAATTTCTGGTTTTTAAGGTTTTGACGTTTTTGGGCATGCTAATGATGGTGGATTGATCTGAAAATTTTTCTATTGGTTACTCTATATGTCTTGTGTCTTCATGAAAAATTTTGCAGCAATGGACTCTTAGATAATTAAATAAAAATATAAGAATAAGGATAGGTCTAATCGAGAAAGTTAGACACTCAAAGCAGGTGTTAGATTTAGAGTGAGAGATTGTTTTGATCTTTATAAGTACTCTTTTGGTGTTTTATTTATGACAATTTTTCATTTATAATATAGGGTTCGATTGATTTTTGGACATAAAAATAAGTTGAATTGGATTGTTCAAGGTAAGTAAATTCATTCATGATGCATGTATGTTAGTCTAAACATTTTAATATTCTGAAAACTATATTTGTGTTTAACATTAATAGTTAACATGATTTTTAAGTTGTTTATATAGCAATAAAATGTTTTTGTAGTAGTTTTCAAATTATTTACTTCCAAAATTGATATTATCATTTGATTTAAATAGAAAATCTACAATTTAAGCATAATTTAAAAACTTTGCAAAAATTTATATATTTAATTTAAAACCTATTATTTCTTAAAATTGATTTTATAGTTATTAAATATTTTATAGTGTGTTTTAAAATATATCTTTTAGATAAGATTATAAAAAAAGTTGTTTTGGCTTAATATCTATAGTCATTATTTTGATATTGGTCCAGTTGAATTCTTATGTACACATATTCTGTTATTTTGATCGTGACACACGAATGATTGTGACATTTTATTATTTTGACCATGTCATAAGAGTAATTGTGACATTCTGTTTCTGACCATATCACACGGGTAATTGTAACACTATAAAACATAAGCTAACTTTTTATTTATGTTATGTGATTAGATGTTTGAATATGATATTTTATTCTGTTTACTGTTTTATCCTACTTATGAATGGTGTTGAACTCTCATACCTAAATATCTTAACACTTGCTTTGCTAAAATGAAAAATTATAAGCAAGTTTTGTAAATCAGCTGTGCACACAACTGCTAATTATTGACGAAAAGTGGGGTAGTGGTGAGAATGTAAGACATGACAATGGCTTGTAGCTCAAGCAACAGACAGACTTAGGAAAATAGCACCATTATGTGCTCTGCTTCTAGCATTTGTGCATTTATGTCATCAACTTGTTCGATCAAGGAATTTGGTGAATGCTTAATCATCTTTGAATTGTTGGTCTTCATTCAGATTTCTCTTGCTACAAACTTGGGCTAGAAAGAAAATGACAAAATGTAAACTTCAGCAAATATGTTCTCCTATCAAATTGATTTGCTTAGATCTTGAAGAAAAAAGCAGTTGATTAGAATTACAAACCTAAGATTATCAACAAGAGTCAGGTGAAAATCTCCAATGTTAGTCTTCTTTTTCATAGAGGATGTTGTAGCAGCAATATGAACTAATGGTAGATGCTCCTTTGGAGAAACATTTGGTATTGCCACTAATTTTGCTCCCCCTCTTCATATATGGCAATCATTTTAGACCTCAAGAACTCCACCAACGAAGTAGAATATTTCATTGACCGTAGAATAGAGGGGTAGAAGTGAGCAGATGAAACCAATAGTTCAACCCAATGCAAACACATAGCATTTGATAAGAAGCAGTTCCAATAGATTCAAGATGCATGACATGAATTGCATAAACAAGAGTTTATATGTAACAGACAAATCTTTAAATTTGCAGACAATGTAAAGCACTTACTAGCATGCTAATGTAAAATATGGTGATATTAAATTGCAGACCAAATCTGTTTCTCAGAGAAGGGAGAAATGTCCATGCCTTTGGTCACCTCCATTCCTGGTATTGCCAGTGCCTCCAAAATGAACAAATGTGGTGGTTTCGAATGAGTCTGTGATTTCATTTGTAAATGAAGAATACAAACCATAGACACTAATTTATTATTTTTTTTTTTAAAAAAAAAAAAATTTGGCAGAGTTTTCCCTGTTTTTCTGAAAAACCCAAAATTATAAAAACTTGTAGATTTCAAAAGAAACATTTCTAAAATATATTTATTTTCTCAAACTTTCATTTCGGACCCTCCGTCTTGCTCCAAAATCACTTTACCATATAAACATTTATAAACACAACATTTAATAAAAACCATATTAATTGAAATTAAACACTAGTAACAAGATAAGTAAGAATTCCTTAACAAAATCACTTTACAAACCAAAAACTTTTCTATGATTTATATACATTATCATTTATAAAATCTCATAAATCAATATACATGTACATGCATTTCCATATGTTTAAACACCACTATACAATACTAAATGTAGAGCTACCAAATATGGAGGGATGTGACTCACAGAAAACGCGACAGCTGTCTTCTCGTCTGTCTCTATCTACAGCGCCCAATTTCAACCTACGCGTAGAAAATCCAACGCGCTAAGTATTTCTACTTAGTAGGTGTATACAATTTTTACATTTATCATTTCATCAAAAATTTCATATTATAAAATAAAATTTCCATAATTCTTAAGTTTTTACCAAAGTTCACAATTAAATTCATTTATTAATATTTGTACATATAAAACATATGAAATTCATTTTCAAGCATATCAAAAATCAAACTTCCAAATTGTCCAAACTTTTATCAAAATTCATAATAAATCAATTTACCAATAATTTAATTTCCTCATTTCACAAAAATATTATATGGCAATGCAACCTTTTTACACTTTCTCAAAATATTATAATAATTCGGAAGGAACCCACTTTATTAATACAAACATATATAGAGCACATAATAGATGTTTCCAAACGTATCAACACGATTTCTTCGAATTTTTTTATAATAATTCATATCGAAAGCACATTACTAACAAATTCATATATAAAACACATAGAAATCATTTTTCAAGCATAACTATATGATTTTTCACTTAATATTTTTCTCAGCGCTTTTCGTAAATTCTGACACGATACCATTGACTGGAAAACGGATTTCTCTGGTATCGGACACTCGGTGACTACCCGCCGGATCACATTTCACATAATACACAAATTCTGGGACCGGACACTCGGTGTCTCGCAAGGTCCATGAATTCGGTATCAACATCTATAAGCATATCGGTGCAGTACTGCTATAATCACCTTATTGGCATGCCAAGTTCTCCAGTATCGGACACTCGGTGACTACCCGCCGGATCACATTTCACATAACACATGAATTCTAGAACCGGACACTCGGTGCCTCTCAAGGTCCAAAATTCACAATCTTCGTATCAATAATTCGACGCAGTACTGCTAATATTTCTCTATTGGCATATCAATTTCCAATCCCCACCTATCAATGTTCAGGTTTACTAGAACCCTTATAAATTTTTGTTTATTACCAATAATTTTACAAATGAACAATTTCCGTTTCTAAATAAAAATTTCGTTCAGAAAGTGACAAACAAAACTTCAATCACGATATATATATATATATATATTTTTTTTCCAATTATTCAAAATATCCATTTAAACATCACCAAACATCGTTTCGTACTCAATTAGCTCATCAATAACTTATCAAATTTTATTCCAACCTTTGTGCCCTTCAACCAATATATATTCGATCAAGGCACTAAACTTGTTAATTTTTCCGTTTTTATTCGAAAGTCATTAAAATCACCTTCAAACAACATTTAATCACAATTTTTCAAAGAAATTTCACAATACCCCTTAAATGCCATGTTCGGCCAAGCATGTATTTTCTATAAACTTTTCAACTTCTTTATTGCAAAATACCATAAAATCATTCATACTATGATTTATACCTAATCATGAAGTCAATTGAATAAAATTTTTAACAAAATCACATGCGAATAACATTTTATTACAATTTATCGAAATAATTTCACAAAGTCCTCTATATACATATTTGGCCACATATACAAATGGTTCAAAATTTATCAAACTTTCACCATTTCACACATCAAATTAATCCACAAATTATTTCAAAATGTAAATCAAACTTATTCAACCAAAAACATAAATAATCAAAATTTCAAATATTCTAAAATCCCTCTAATAATAACTTCAACAAAAAACATAAAATTCTTCCTGATAGTTTTTTATACGACTTCGTAATAAACTTTTATTTCAATCATCAAACATATTTGATAATTTATAAAATCAACTAATTCAGTACATCTATTTATTTGAAATAAATAATAAAATCAGAAATATAAATAACTATAACTCAATTAATTTAATTAAAAATAAAATATCAACTCACATAACTCATTTGCTTATTTTTGGATCTAAAATGAATTCTCATTTGATTTTCTTATCATCCTATATCCACCCTAAAACCACATAAAACTTAATTTATAACTTATAGAAAAATAAATTAATTTTCCGGGATCCAAATTCTATTAAAATAAATTGACTTATCTGAATAACTAAGCATCCAAAATATTTTTCTTTTCTTTTCTTCTTCACCTCCCTCTCGGCTTCTTCTTTTTCTTCTCTCTTTTCTTTCTTTTTTTTTTCTTTTCTCCTTCTGCTGGCCGAATGCCCTGTGTTGTATTTTTTTTTTTTTTTTTTTTTTTAAGAAACTATATATATATATATATATATATATATATATATATATACATGCACACCACGATCTCATCTTCCTTTCACTGCCTCATGTCACCTTCACTTCCTTTTTCTTTTATTTTTTTTATTTCATTATTTTATTATTTTTCTTTTCTTTCTCAACATCATCCACTAACATATATATATTTTTAATTGATTATGGCCCACCACCAATAACTAATATATATATATATATATTTATTTATTTATTTATTTATTTATTTCAATAGATTTTTTTTTTTTTTTTATTATTATTATTTTATTTTAAAAAATAAAATAATAATATTAACCCCTATGACCTTTTTCATTTTAACTCAATTTTCTTAATTTCTTTTAAAAATATCCTCCAATAGAATATTTATACATAAACTTCTGTACTTCTAAAATTTGAACCGGACCAAATTAATAACATTAAATTAGATTTCAATTAGTTTCTTAGGTCCAGTTAGATTGGGGTGTTACAAAAATACCTTTATACATGTCCTTTACAATTAAATATAATCATATCACTTTTTAACCTCCCCTTTATTTTTTTTTTCTTCTAACTCAATCACCTTCAAGTCACAATTTAAACCCCAAAATCTATCACACAATCTTTTAAATTCATATTCAATTTACAATTTTCTTATGTCACATGTCACATTTCTATGGTTGCTTGCCCTACATGTCTATCATTTCTTGTCTTTTTTTATTTGACTTTTCCGGAACGTCCAAATTCAGTTTTTTCGAGACTTTTTCAAAATTTTTTGGGGCTTATATTCGGACTTCCTACATACTTCTAATAACTTTGATGACTCCTAAAAATCATTTCATGCCCCTTTTCAGCTCTCCGTAAATTCAATAAATCGCCTCTGGCGATTTTCGAATTGATTCCAATTAATTTGAATCTCCTTCGAAAATGTCGTTTGAGTTTCTAAAATACTTCTTAAACATTTTAATATTCATTTTGACACTTCTTTAAATTTTCGAATTTTTTCAAAAATCCTTCTGAATTTCGATCGGATCCGAAAACTGCTCCATTTTACCTCAAACTGACTCATTTTTAATCTATTTCAGTTTCGTTAATTCTGATATAGTTTTTAAAACTTTTAATATATGAGATCCATTTTTCAAAAGTTACTATTCACACGGATCATTTCGTCCGATAACACTATTCATTCCGAAAATACTATTCATCAAGATATATTTTCGTTTTTTCTTAAATAGAGAAAATTCGGGGTGTTACGAACACTACTTTCGAACAGAAATATATATATATATATATATATATATATATCTACGTTTCCTCTCCAACAATATAATCAATTTATTCTTCAGATTTAGAGGATCAAAGGCTTTAAATAAGTTATTTTTTTATATCAAGATTTACATTATACTCCTTTAGGTTTTTTATTTTATTTCTCTAAGAGAAGATGAATATGTTGCTTAAAGAACTTAAGCATGGATGATGTTAGGAGACTTATTAGGATTATTTAAGAGAGTGATTAAATTATGTTAATGCTAAAATATTTAATTTTCGAAATTTGGGGCTGTTGAAATATTTGGTTCTGAAAAATCACTCCAATTTGAGAAATTATTTAGGTTAGTTATACTACTTGGAAAATTACAAAATTTAATATTTAGAGAGATTAACAAGTCTTCTATTAGCATATAAAATTTCATGATTTTTTAATAACTATAGAATTTATTAAAATTCCTAGAGTACTCTGTGGTTAGAGTTAAAATTTTTGGACAGTTTTCAAAAGTTAGAAACAAATAAATTTTTACCCAAGCTAGCAGTCCCCGTTTGATTTGAAATTTTTACTGGAGGTTGATCCATGTGTTTGGAATGTCATGTGAAATTTTAGATTGATTGGAGATCTATAGAATTAATTAAATATATTTAGATGGAGAGTATCAGAACTGAAATCTGCAGGACAGATTTATGGTCTTTGAGGTTTTGACGTTTTTGGGCATGCTAATGATGGTGGATTGATCTGAAAATTTTTCTGTAGGTTACTCTATATGTCTTGTGTCTTCATGAAAAATTTTGCAGCAATGGACTCTTAGATAATTAAATAAAAATATAAGAATAAGGATAGGTCTGATCGATAAAGTTAGACACTCAAAGCAGGTGTTAGATTTAGAGTGAGAGATTGTTTTGATCTTTATAAGTACTCTTTTGATGTTTTATTTATGACAATTTTTCATTTATAATATAGGGTTCGATTGATTTTTGGACATAGAAATAAATTGAATTGGATTATTCGAGGTAAGTAAATTCATTCATGATGCATTTATGTTAGTCTATGAACTTTTTAATATTCTGAAAACTATATTTGTGTTTAACATTAATAGTTAACATGATTTTTAAGTTGTTTATATAGCAATAAAATGTTTTTGTAGTAGTTTTCAAATTATTTACTTCCAAAATTGATATTATCATTTGATTTAAAAAGAAAATCTACAATTTAAGCATAATTTAAAAACTTTGCAAAAATTTATATATTTAATTTAAAACCTATTATTTCTTAAAATTGATTTTATAGTTATTAAATATTTTATAGTGTGTTTTAAAATATATCTTTTAGATAAGATTATGAAAAAAGTTGTTTGACTTAATATCTATAGTCATTGTTCTGATATTGGTCCAGTTGGATTTTTATGCACACACATTCTGTTATTTTGATCGTGTCACACGAATGATTGTGACATTCTATTATTTTGACCATGTTATAAGAGTAATTGTGATATTCTGTTTCTGACCACGTCACACAGGTAATTGTAACATTATAAGACATAAGCTAACTTTTTATTTATGTTATGTGATTATATTTTTGAATATGATATTTTATTTTGTTTATTGTTTTATCCTACTTAGGAATGGTGTTGAACTCTGAGACCTAAATATCTTAACACTTGCTTTGCTAAAATGAAATATTATAAGCAAGTATTGTAAATCAGCTGTGCACACAACTGCTAATTATTGACGAAAAGTGGGGTAGTGGTGAGAATGTAAGACATGACAATGGCTTGTAGCTCAAGCAACAGACAGACTTAGGAAAATAGCACCATTATGTGCTCTGCTTCTAGCATTTGTGCATTTATGTCATCAACTTGTTCGATCAAGGAATTTGGTGAATGCTTAATCATCTTTGAATTGTTGGTCTTCATTCAGATTTCTCTTGCTACAGACTTGGGCTAGAAAGAAAATGACAAAATGTAAACTTCAGCAAATATGTTCTCCTATCAAATTGATTTGCTTAGATCTTGAAGAAAAAAGCAGTTGATTAGAATTACAAACCTAAGATTATCAACAAGAGTCAGGTGAAAATCTCCAATGTTAGTCTTCTTTTTCATAGAGGATGTTGTAGCAGCAATATGAACTAATGGTAGATGCTCCTTTGGAGAAACATTTGGTATTGCCACTAATTTTGCTCCCCCTCTTCATATATGGCAATCATTTTAGACCTCAAGAACTCCACCAACGAAGTAGAATATTTCATTGACCGTAGAATAGAGGGGTAGAAGTGAGCAGATGAAACCAATAGTTCAATCCAATGCAAACACATAGCATTTGATAAGAAGCAGTTCCAATAGATTCAAGATGCATGACATGAATTGCATAAACAAGAGTTTATATGTAACAGACAAATCTTTAAATTTGCAGACAATGTAAAGCACTTACTAGCATGCTAATGTAAAATATGGTGATATTAAATTGCAGACCAAATCTGTTTCTCAGAGAAGGGAGAAATGTCCATGCCTTTGGTCACCTCCATTCCTGGTATTGCCAGTGCCTCCAAAATGAACAAATGTGGCGGTTTCGAATGATTCTGTAATTTCATTTGTAAATGAAGAATAAAAACCATAGAGACGTCTAGCAAAGACAATGTTGCAGATGAGAAACTGAGTTATCCATGGACTTTTCAGCAGCCTAAAATTCAGATTCTTTGAAGTCAATAATCCTTACGACATCTGTGAGGATTCTTTTGGAATCAAAAGCTGCATGCACCAAGCAACAAGTTAAAACATGTAATTAAAGACTGTAATCATCTATAGGCAAAACAAGATTATCCATTACTTGTCATGTATAACTATGCAATTATAACTATGCAATAGAAGGACTAAATTATAACTATGCAATTACCTGTCATGTGTCAATTCAGCAAGAATTGTATGTCTTGTCAATTACAATATGGAAGGACTAAATTATAACTATGCAATTACTTGTCATTTATCAAGTCAGCAAGAATTTTATGTCTTGTCAATTACAACAATACAGGTGACACTGCAATCTTGGCAACTAAATTCATTCGTGTAGCTTAATGCCCCTTAATATAATGATTGAAATATCAGACTTATGAATGCCGTTATGAACAAACGTGTCCACTTGAACTAGAATGCTGCAAACTCATGTTATAAAATCCAAACATTCTGGTTACAGGGGAATCTGCCCTGGATTCACATAATCCACATATTCATTCTATCACCTAATCTACTTTACCACAACCTTGAAATAAGCCCATTTTTAAAGTGCATGCATGGATAAAGTCAAAAGAAAATACTTCATTTACAAGGCAAAGTGAAACCTTGCTTTGATGCTGGTTTAGACTTATGCTTCCTTCAAAACCAAGTAAGCTCAAATTGGTGGAACATCTAGATTCTTAGTAAAAAGCATCAAATCGTATGAATCACAATTTATTTCCAAAGAGCAAGAATATGATACGAAAAGTGAGAGCAAGTAAAGGGATAAACCAAATAAAAAGCTAAGAATTTACTTGCAGCAAGAGTTATGTATGTGCTTCTCTGTTGGTACTCCTAGGAGGTAGAAGAGAACATTTGTCTTCTTTGAAGTTGTGCAATGTAGCTAAGCCAGGATTTGGTTTGATTGAGTCACAACCTTCGACACTACTTTTCATTTCTTTTTCTTCTTTTTACTTTTTTTTTTTTTATTTGATACAAGCAAATTCATTTCATTTTAATGCACCCTGCATTTACTATATATATTTTTTAATTTTCTGGGTACTCTTTATTTTTGGGGTTGTTTTCTATGTTTGTCCGTAATTTTTTTTTTTTCTATGTTTGTCCGTAATTTTTGGGTACTCTTTATTTTTGGGGTTGTTTTCTATGTTTGTCCGTAATTTCTTTTATATATATATATATATATATATATGTATATATAAGTGGAATTACAAAAGATTAAAACCATTGCTTTTGAGTTATTATTTAATAATTTATATACAATTTACTCTCTAATATTACATGAACGTAAAAAATCACTTTGTAACATTTCACAATTGTACATAATCATTTTACAACATTGCATAGTTACAGGGTTTTAAAACCGTACAAAAAATGTCGTAAATTTCTTCTAATTATTGGTCAAATCTCGTTTCGAAAGAATATAATATAATGTATAACTTTCGTAGTATACTATATTCAAATTCCTAGAAGGCTTTCCCAAACCTGGATAAAAATATGATTAATTTCTTTAAAAGAAGTTCAAAACAAATCAATTAATCTGATGCCATGTAAAGAACCCATAAATAATTGATCAAGGAAAAGATATAAAAACTACATCTCTCTTTTTTCTATACATAGAGAACAAATACAACGCACAAGGACAAACCCAAATCTCCACGTGAACCACAGACAAAATTGGGAGGAGGATATCAAATAAAGTTCATCAGCATCTAAACCTTTAAATACACAATTTTCCATTTTCTTTACACAAGGGCTTTGATGTGCAGAGCTTGTAAGCAAAATTGTACAGAACTAGAGAGAATGATCTCTCCAACTAATTAAGTTTCAGGTGTTGTAAACACTACATTGATAACCTCTTTCAGATTCTGACAGCCGATGATTTTCGTATTTTGAAAACCTAAAGCTGCTAGAGTTTTCTCAGCTAACTTGGGAACTATACACTTCCTATATCCCAGTTTTGCCACTGTGCCCACCCTTTTGTCCATTCCACCTACCTACAGTACGCAATTGGAAAATGAGTCACAGAGGGTGAAAAATAAAGGTAAAATTTCCTGATTTACAAACAAGAAAAGCATAGATATCATTTTATTTTACAGATTCGAAGCAAGGTGCTCACCGTGCGAAGCTCACCACCAAGTCCTATTTCGCCAATAAATGCAATGCCCTTGGGAATAGGAAACTCCAAGAAACTGAAGAAGACAAAAAACTCAGCTTTATTTATTTAGAACTATATATATGTATTTGCAGTACATCTATCAGCTGAAGTAATAAGAAACACAGCTTGATCATAGTAATGGTCAAAAAACATATCAGCATGTCCCACAAATAGGAGAACACAAACCTTGGAAAGTAAAAGAATTTGTTTCAGCTTATATATAAAGGTTAGACTGTCACCAACTAAAGAGATGTAAAAAAAAAATGGAACCAAAAGATGAGACGCATGCCTGCTACAAATTGCTGCTGCTACGGCAAGATCTCCAGCAGTCTCTGTCAGTGCCATCCCGCTCACAACATTTAAAAAAACTGACTGTAAAAGAAGGACAAAGAGGGAAAGAGTGAGAAGAGGGAGAATAAAAGAGCAATGTTATCTGGATTCTACATCAAATGCAGCCAAAGAATCCATCACTTTGTGCCCATAGATCATCATTGAGGACTTTCGATATATTTGCAATAATTGCCAATATAAAAAGATAAATCTACTGTTTCCCCTAATGTACAATATATATATGGGATGACCAAATTTGCCCTTATCAAGAAAATGTGCTCGTTTCAACTTGCAATTTAAAATCCAATTATCATGCTGACACTCCCAAAGCTTTTGAAAAGTTTTCCAGTCAACCTACACATTTATGAATATCTATACATCACCAATAACGCTGAAAATGATTACGTCACAGTTTAACAATAGATTGACTATTTACAATAATTTCCAATATCTTCAAAGGTTACCATCATTCCCATCTCCTATAAAAGATTCCAAAAAAATCGTCTATTGTTTTCTTAATGAAAGAAAATTCTCAAAACCTATAAGTAAAGAACAGATTACTGAATTTATAAATATATATATGTATATTATGTGTACAGTAACTTACGTTATCTTGCAGCTTCAGACCAGCTTGCTTCGTAAGAACCTATAAATTAAGAAAGAAATGGTAATAGTTGCAGACTCATAAATACGATATGCTGAATGTAACTGCTTCGAAGTAGGACTCATGTAAACAATTCAGTCCCTATTTTAAAACACATTGTAGTCATAAGGCATAAGTGTAACAGTAATACCACAACCAATTCGTCTAAACTCTCTGCCTTGTCCCTTACAAAGATAAGAGAATCTGAAAATAAAATTTTAACTAGCTTTTAGCAAGAGACAAAGTAAATAACATACCTAGATTAGATGGGATTGACTTGTTTTGAACTAAGTTAAATACTAAGGTATATTTGCTAGAGCATTCTTTTTTCTATTCGCTAAATGTGCCTTTGAGAATTAGTACAAACAGTTTTAGTTGTTTTCAGAAGAATTATATAATCAGAAGTTTAAATCTATTCAATAGTTTGGATTATGAATGTTTTGGCCTTGTACATCAAAAACATGAAAACAATTTCTTATGTGGTCCTTCCAAACAGTCACGGAAGCATCAGAAAACAACAAATACTTGTTATCAGAAGTATAGGAAATTTGGAATAATCTTTCTCGAAAGTGTTTCTAGAACAGTTAGCCAAATAAATTTTATAGCTGAGAAAAAATAAACTTGTTTTAGAGAAAAAAATAAATGGAGAATTAGATATTCTTCTCAACAGCAAATAAAAATCCAAGCCAGTCAAAAGCTCTCCAAAAATACTTAGAAAGTTAAGATGTTTGAAAATGGGAGAAAATTCCAGGAACAAATTCAACTATTATGGGCCAATATCGTTCCCAGCCTCAACACTATAAACAAGTTAAACATGGATCTAGTTATCTCAATACTAAGTGCAGCTATTAACTTGCGCCATTATAGTTCCACAACTAAAAAGGCAAAAAAGCAGCGAGCAACCATGATAAGAATTAAACTAACAGAATCGAAATCAGCACCTTAGAGCTAAAGTTTAATAAGGTAAAAGTTTTGACTATGATAAAAGTGACAGAGATGTGATTCCACAAGATTCTCAGTACTTTTGTGAATTTAAACTGATCCGAAAAGGGTAAGAGAAGTACAATCATTGCTTGCATGTGAAATAATTACAAGAACTTTAGTTAATACTTACAGAAATAATCATATCAGCTCTGCCTAGTTGGATCCCGTTCACATGTCTTGAAACTGTAGACCCAGATACACATAATGCCTACATGGAAATTCTCAAGGTCCATCAAAATAATTTATGTGCAAGATATGATGAAGTATATGGTATATACAAGAAAACTATAAGAAAGAAAGGCTACTTAGGAAATTTGTTACTATAGGTGTCAAGTTGCTGTTACAAACAAACATTAACTACATGATGCGATTACCACAAATTAAAACATCTAACACAACAGCATAATCAACTTTTGAAACAATGACAGCATTCTAATACTGACAGAATAAACTTAATCTTGCGTAGTTACAATTGCACCTCACCTAGTCCCCCTTTTGGTTTAAAGGAAAGCTCATCATTCAACTTAACTCCATAATTGAGAGAGAAATGATCTACTAAAGTACACTACAGAAAGTAAAGCCACATTAAACAGGAATAACTATGGGTATGTAGTCGACAAAAGAAATATCAGTGCACAAGGATTTATCCTTGCATATCTTCCTTGTAAGAAGGGAAAAAAATTTTAAAGGTCTTTAAATCAGCATACTGATATCTAGCAGTAACAACATCAGGAAGAAAGAGAAGTAGTTATTTACACATCCAACAGCTACAGCAGCATGACAGAGAGTGGTGTCAAGTTAACAGCCTGTAACAGGAATTTCTATTCGTATAACTCAACTGAACCTTTTTCACAAAAAGGACCACTAAGCAACAAATGTTTGGGTCAAATTTCTCAAAACAGAGAAAGAATTAAAGAAACCAAATACAACATAAAAATTTATCTTGACAGCATTCATTGAACTACACCAAATTTAACATATTATAAACGAAAAAATGCCACAAATGTGGGAAGAAAAAAAATTACTATATGAAATATGGGGGAGACACCTGAATTTCAATAAGGAAAGTCCGCGATCCATCCAACACAACAGCAACAGCAAGCCCAGCTAAAATCTCTGAATCTAAGTGTTCATCACTTAAGAACATCTTGCTAGGGTTTGAAACAGCTTGCAGTCCCAGTTGGGACATCTCAAATACTCCAAGCTGCCAGTAAAAATAAGCAATCACCAAGAAAAAAGTATTTTCTCAACATTATGTAGTAGGCAGACTAATAGACTCCATTTATTAGTAGTTAAGATATAACTTCATTTACTAATTCATCTTCATTACATATAATTCATGATACAAAGAAATTGCTAGACCATGGTAGTTCCACTACCTTGCACACGTATAATAAAGTGAGAAAGTACCATTTTAAATTCATAAATACAATGATATGGATAACTTCAGAAAAGTGCAGAGCACCAGATGATGTCTTAAGCAAGCAAATAGTGAGTCCATTCATATGAGAAAACAAAACATCAAAAATAAAATTCTAAAGCCGATATACCACCAAAGAAGTGTAAAACCAATAAGTGAGAACTATATGTTGTTAACAAAAAACTAATAATAGTACAAAAAGAAAATAAATGTTTTAGAAGAGGACTCCATCCTCCATGTTCTCATATCAATGCCACGTTCTTGAATGCAACAGAAGGTATTGTCAGTGTTAAACTGTTAATACAAAGATAATATAGTGAGAATGAAAGGTGTAACATAACTCAGTACAGATCTTCATCTCCCAACTGGAAAGCAAACAAAATGGTGTATACATCATGCAACGACCTATTTAAGGAAAAATACTTCTTATATTGTTAGTCATCTAACTATAAATTGCTCGAGTACCATTATTTAGCAATCTCTTAGGCTTGAGGTAGAAAAAAAAAATAGAAATAAAGAGAAAATAAAAATGAAAATGCATTAAAATCCTGTTACTGATACTAAAAAGTAATCAAAAAAAGCCAGCGTAAATCAGTAATTCTAGTGCAATGTCCATGTGGGTAGACATGAAATGAACGTTTAGTTACAATGAATAGAACTTTCATACCTCATCAATGGACCCAAAACGATTCTTCGCAGGTCGAAGCAAACGATACGATGAGAACTTCTCTCCCTGATAATAAAATATAAAAAATTGATATTATATTTCATTAATTGGACCAAACAAATAATTATATAGGTCTACTCAATGTATGATACAACAAATATAGCACTTCCTTGATGTCAGTCAATAATTAAGGTGGAAGTCATCAGCAAATATTTGAATAATTCTTAGAAGAGAAAAGGGGAAGATAAAGTTCATTTTAAGAGAAAAATAAATCAACTTGTGCATCGCATATAACTTGAACACATAATAGTCAGGGTCCTTGAAGTTTATAGCATAAGCCTCAAGAGCAAAGATATTGCATTCCTACATACTTCTCCAAAACAAGTACATCTTATCACAGTTCACAAAAGTGAAAATGATATATTCACTTTCTTTTAAGATAGTTTAAATTCGTAGAGTATAAAATAGAGAAGTAAAGGAGGGAAAAAAAAAAAAAAAAAACCTTTAAGAAAAAAACTCATCCTTCAATCTAGAAATAAAAAGGAAAGAAAAACTGAACAAAAGCCTCACAGTCCTAGAACATTAAAAGAAAAAGTAAAAACAAAAATCAATAGATATGATACACCCCACAATCCACTCTCTAAGAGTCTCAAGTTTAAGGTAGTTAACATAAGTGTAATCAAGAGTTCAGTCTTACTAAGTGTTACTACTGCACATGCTAGAATTTTTTATAGAACCCTTGAAATGGCAAAAATGTTGTAGATGCTTCTCACTACTGCATGAACAGAGCAGATGCTTTATCTAGGAATTAGTCATTTCTTTTGCTCTCAAAGGCCAACCTAAGTTGCTCGAATTTAGGTAGGCAAACCAACCAAAATAATCTTCACATGCCAATCATAAAATAATAAAAAGTGCTAACCAGAATTGCAACAATATCAACATTTACAGCTCTTCCAAAATAAATTCAAATTATTATTAAAAAGAACAAGAAAACAGAACCATCTTCTCAATTATAGTTAACAACCAACCAAACTAAGAAGGGTAAACTTCCACATGTCCTAAGTCTAATCTCCTTAGAACTCCAGGATTCCAGAGGTGCAAGGCCATTGACAGATCCAGTTCAAGTAAGGTCAATCATGTTGCAGGTACAATGAAAACATTCTCCAAATCGCACTGACTAATCTCACTCCTAAGAAATAATGTATCGCAATCACATTATTACTATCTGTTATAATTTTTTTATATTCTTAGCCAAGTTCTTTATGATGTATTAATTTATCTCAAAAACATAGTATAAACTTTCTTTCAGGAAGTGCACTGCAGATGGATTACAACAAAAGAAGATATGAACCTTCAATGACCTATCACCTATTAAATTTCCAATTATCAGAGACACAGGATAACTTATTTCCCGATTACTGTTTTGACGAAGTATAGGGTCACGCAGAAGCATAACATTAATTACTTCAACATGAAAAGAAGCAACTAAAAGTCCAAGACATGCCCAGTAAAAGAAAGGACCAACTTCCATATATAGACAGTAAATGCAACAAGGTACCAACTTCCATATATAGGACAGCATCAACAATGTGCTCCAATACGCGTGGCCCCGCTATTTCACCGGATTTTGTCACATGTCCAGCCTGAAACACACGCACAACATCACAGAGAGAGAGAGAGAGAGAGAGAGATGACAAAAGCACGAGAGCTCAACATATAATATTAACCATGTTGAATCAACACAAGTTGAAAATTACAAAATAATAGTAGACCCTATACGATGTCATTTTACTTTTTAAGTTATGAAGAACTAAATTAATCTCTTCCCTTAGACAATCTCATTTTTCCCTCTTCTTCGACCTTGAATTTTACCAAAGCTCTATAATTATATTCAATTTAAAATCTGGAAAATGTCCTCAAACTCAAATTCAGACAATGATTTCTCACCAAAAGAACAGGGATCATAGTCTTTTTTGCAAAACGTAGCAGGGTGGACGTACATTCTTTGACCTGTTACAGAGAAAAGCAGTGTTACTCTCAGCAATTTTGCAGACACAAAACTACCCCAAAATATTACTACAAAACATTAGTGCAGTATAAGTTGCATCCTCTTTGTAACAGAACTAAAAGTTGGTTCAAATCTGCACCTACAGATATTATCAATAACAAATAGGTTTTCTCAACAAAAGTAATGTCCCATAACCATGTCATCTGAAGTATCATTGCAAAAGATCATAGATAAAGCAGCTCAAAAGGTCAAACAACAAAACCCCAACCTGCATGAGCCCTCCAGCACTTCCAGCAACTTCCCTTAGAAAAACTGTTTGAATCGAATCAATTATTAGAGCCCGAGGCGAGAGGTCCTGAATTTTCGCTAATATGTCCTGAAACAAGGCAAAAACACTAATTTTTTAACTTCATCCACTAATGTTCTCAATCTAGAAAACCATGAGCCATATTCATTCATGATGAAGCCCAAAGTTTTGGCAATTCAGAAAAAAAGGATCAACCAAGATTTAGTAAGTGTGTCATCAGTGTATTGTTAGCGTGTGTGTATTCAGCATTCATCACTGCACAAGAAGTTGATACAAGTACAACCATTATTAGAACATTTTTAGCCAAAAGTGAAGCTGGGTTAAAGTAATCACAATTTTAACTCGAGCTATGAACATCCTCATTTTCCTAACATAAGCACACCTGAGTTTGTCTTCAATTATTTTATAAGTTAATCAATAAATCTACAAACTATAGTCTTTGTGACTTTTTATTAATCATCTACCATTTCTCTAAAACAGAGAGAGTGTTTAAATATACAAATTTAATAAATAAATAACAACCACTGATCATCACCATAGTTTTAAAAGGCGCAAGACGCACCAAGGCACAAAAGGGCTATAGAGCCCGAGGCGCAAGGCGCACCTTTTCGAGACAAAGCGCACTTTTTATAAAAAAAGCTTAAAATATTATAAAATCATAAAATTGAGGTCTTTTTATATATGTATATATAATTATAGGGTTTTTTATTTATTCTTCAAATTAGTGGGTTTAACTGGATATTTTATAATAATTTAAGGCGTTATTTACAATTTTCCCCAGCTCTAATTAGGTATTTTGTATAAATTAGGGAGTTATTTGCAATTTTCCTACACATATATATCTAAATTTTGGACAGCCAAAAACCTAGCCGTCACTTGACTCACTTCTCTCTGCCTCAACCTCTCCCTTCCTTCACCATTCACCCTTGCCTTTCTCTCTCCAGCTCTCCTCACCGTCGACAGCCAAGCAACCACTACCTTGGAGTGCCGATTTCGACGACTAGAACGCCAACGTGAGGAGGGGGGAGTCCATCGGTGACAAAAAGGTTGGTTTCAAGGTTGTTTGGCCGGTTTCAGGGCTGTTTGGCTGGTTTCGATGGTTGTTTGGCCGATTTTGATTGCAGTATTGGCAGCTAGATGGTCAGGGTGACTCGTCAGTTGATTTTACTCTTTATTTTGCCCAGGCGAGTCTAGACTCTCTTCGGGCTTCTCCGCCGAGGTGCTCCAGGCACGTGCCTCTTCGAGGGTGCTGCGCCTGGCTATCATTCAGGCGCCGACGATGCGCCTCGCTGTGCTTCTCACCTAGGCGCGCCTTTTAAAACTATGATCATCACCTAATCAACCACTAACAAATAAATAAATAACAACCACTAACCATCACCTAATCAACCACTAACAAATAAATAACAACTACTAACCATCACCTGATCAACCACTAACAAATAAATAACAACTACTAACCATCACCTGATCACCATCTAACTAGTAATTAAATAATTTTATCGAACACCTAACTTCAACTCCCCCCTCCCCCCCCCCCCCCCCCCCCCCCCTAAGCTGGGTCATAGATATTAACCATGTCCAGCTTGGAGCTCAAGTTTTCAAAGGTTGTTCTTGGCAAGGCCTTTGTGAATATGTCTGTTGTCTGATTTGCTGTTGAAGTGTAATTTAGACTCAAAATGCCACCTTCAATCTTCTCCTTGATAAAATGTCGATCTATCTCCACATGTTTGGTTCTATCGTGATGAACTGGGTCCTTGGCCATGCTAATAGCAGCTTTGTTATCACACAGTAGCTTCATAGAACCTTGAACTGACACTTTCAGATCTTCAAGTAGTCTTTTCACCCACAGACCTTCACACAACCCGTGAGCAATGGATCTTAGCTCTGCTTCAGCACTGCTACGAGACACCACAGCTTGCTTTTTACTCCTCCATGCAACCAAATTTCCCCAAACATAAGTACAATACCTTGAGGTGGACCTTGTGTCCACTGCTGATCCTGCCCAATCAACATCTGAAAGTATTTCTAAGCTGCAATTAGTTGATTATTTGAAAAATAATCCTTTTCCTGGCATCATCTTCAAGTACTTTAGGATTCTGTGAACTGCATTCAGATACTCCTCAGTTGGAGCATTCATAAATTGACTGACAGTGCTCACTGCAAAGCCAATGTCAGGTTTTGTGTGGGAGAGGTAAATGAGTCTCCCTACTAGCCTTTGAAACTACCCTTTACCCAATGGTGTATTGTCCTTCACAGTGCCTAATTTGGTGGTGTAATCCATGGGTGTTTCTGCCGATTTGCAGCCAAGCATATAGTCTCCTTTAACAGATCCAACGTATATTTCCTTTGGCAAACTGATATCCCTCATTTTGAGCGAGCAATCTCCATTCCCAAAAAGTATCTCAGTCCTTCAAGGTCTTTAATCTTGAACTCCTTAGCTAAGTAGCTCTTCAAAGCTTGAATTTCTTTTTCATTGTCACCTGTCAGAATTATATCATCAACATAGACTATAAGGTTTGGAGAATGTTTCACAAAGAGGGTGTGGTCGGAATGGCATTGTGTGTACCTATACTTCTTCACAGCTTGTGTAAACCTACCAAACCACACTCTAGGGGACAGTTCCAGTCCATAGAGCGATTTCTTAAGCCCGTACACAGCATTACACCCAATTTTCTTCTCATACCCTGCTGAAACCTCCATGTAAACTTCCTCTTTCAATTCACCATTTAAAAAGGCATTCTTTACATCAAATTGATGTAAAGACCAGTCCAAATTCACTGCCAAAGATAAAAGAACTCGAATCGAATTTAATTTAGCAACTAGAGCAAACGTCTCCTGATAATCTATGCCATAAGATTGGGTGTACCCTTTGGCAATTAAACGAGCTTTATAGCATTCAATATTACCATCTGGTTTGAGTTCGATGGTGAGAACCCATTTACTTCCCACAATATTTTTACCTTTTGGCAGTGTAGTGATCACCCATGTGCCATTCTTCTCTCAAGCTTTTAGTTCTTCTTCAATGGCAACCTTCCATTCTGGAATTTGCATAGCGTTATAGACTGTTTTTGGAATTTGAACCAATGTTTTTAAAGGCGAGGCGAGGCAGCGTCGCCTCACCGCCTCAAGGCGTCCAAGTAAGGCGAAAACTGTCAACAGTTCCGCCTTGGACGCCTTGAGGCGTCGCCTCGATCCGCCTCGAGGTTGAGGCAATTCTGAGGCGCCAGAAAGGGTAAAATTGGAATTTCACCCTATTTTGCACCCTAAAAATCAGATCTGCCCGATCTGTCTTCTTCTTCTGCGCCGATACACCCTTTTCTCTCTGTTTGGTGTTGTTTTCTCTATTTTTCTACCATTTTAGTGTGATTTGCTGCTGAAATCAGCTCTATCCATCACTAAAATACTCCTCTCAAGTCACTAAAGGCCTCTCCACTCGGGATCTTTGAAGATTTGTTGCTGAAATCAGCTCCAGCAGCCAGCTCTCTCAAATCTCAACTCTCAAGTAAGTTTCTTTCAACTTTTTTCAACTTTAAACTTATTATAATAGATTTATACAATGGGTCTTGGTCAAAATCACTTTATTGCTTGTTTAAATTTGTTTGTTTTCTAAAAATGTTGTTATCTTCATCAATGGATTTTTGTTTTTGTTTGGTACAACTGGAGTGCCGAATTTCAACTTGTATGTTATGCATTTTTACATGTTTGCTTGTAAGTTTGTTGGATATTACTAAGTATCTAGCTGTTGTATTATTGCTACTGCATTTTGATACTTATTTTTGCTTTATCCATCCTCTGTTGTATATGTATATAGCTGCTGTACTAGTGTACATTACTATATTTTTGCTTTATCCATCCTCTGTTGTATATGTATGTAGCTATTGTATATGTATATAGCTGTTGTACCAGTTGTTTATGTATATAGCTGTTGTACCAGTTGTATATGTTAGTATATACGTGTGTTAAAGATAGTTATATATAAATATGGATACTTGGTTTTGTATATTGTTGCTTCTTGTTAATTTGTAAGTTGTTTTTGTACATGGTTTGTTGTAGATTTTGTGTGAAATGTCAAACCGGAAAGATCCGACTTGGAAGTATGGCATTGAGGTTGAATTGGATGCACAGAAGCCATACAAGTACATATGCTGCATTTTTTGTGAAAAAATAATCAAAGGTGGTGTGTTTAGGTTGAAAGATCACCTTGCGGGGACTCATGGGAATGCTTCCGCATGTGAAAGGGTTACCCCGGAAGCTCGAGATGAAATTAGAAAGTACATAGCTAAAACTGGAGATGTCAAAAAAAAGGCTCAATTGGAACAGGAAAAAAGACTTGATAGCTCTATCAATTTAAGCAGTCCTTATCAATCTACAGGAGGTTCAAACTCAGGTTCTGTGACCCAAAGAGGAATTAAGGGTCCAATGGATAGATTTTTGAGTGATGGTGGAGAGGATGATGTGCAATTGGAGGGACAGAGACTATCTACAGGAAGTGCAAAGGAGGCACGTTATCGAACGTGCATGGATATTAATAGGTTTTTCTTTGAAATGGGATTGCATTTAATGTCGTCCAGAGTCCTTCGTTCATTAATATGTGTCAATCAATTGGCAATTATGGACGTGGTTTAAAACCTCCTTCACTACATGAGATGCGCACTAAATTTTTGGATGACGAAGTAGGCAGCACGATGGCTATTGTTGATGACATAAAGAAGACATGGTCACAAACAGGGGTGTCAATATTGTCAGATGGTTGGAAAGACATGAGAGGAAGACAATTGGTGAACTTTCTTGTGAATAATTCGTATGGTACAGTTTTTTTAAAATCAATTGATGTAAGTGATATGGTGAAAGATGCAACTTTGATGTTTAACCTACTAGATGGTGTAGTTGAAGAAATAGGTGAAGATCTTGTCATTCAAGTGGTGACAGATAATGCGTCCAACTATAAAAAAGCAGGTGAAATGTTGATGGCAAAAAGAAAACATCTATAGTGGACGTCGTGTGCTGCTCATTGCATTGACTTAATGCTTGAGAAAATTGGAGAACTTCCTCAACACAAACGTGCTTTGTTAAAAGCAAGGAAGGTAAATATCAAATTATCAATTGTTTTATAAAACTTTATTTTTTTTCCTTTAATTATTTTGTAGTTGTTTTTTGCTAATATTTTTATTATTGTTTTATTATAGGTGAGTAATTTCATCTATAATCATGGGTGGGTGTTGGCCTTGATAAAGAGCCATACGAATAAAGAGTTGGTTCGTCCTGCTCCTACAAGATTTGCGACTGCATACTTGACTTTACAAAGTATGTACAACTTTGAGAAAGCCATTAGATGATGTTTAGTTCAAAAGAATGGCAAAAGAGTACTTAGAGTAACAAACCGGAGGGAAAAGCAGTAAGGGATATCATATTCAAGGATAGGAGCTTCTGGGGTAGTATTTCTTATGCATTGAAGACAACTAAGCCCATTGTGAATGTGTTGCGGATGGTAGATTCTGAAAATGTGCCTGCAATGGGATTTATTTATGATGCCATGGATAAAGCTAAGGAGGAAATAGCTAGAAACTTCGAAGGTAATTTAGGGGCTTACAAGGAGATATGGGACATTATTGATGAGAAATGAGAGTTTCAGTTGCACCGCCATTTACATGCAGCTGCGTACTTTTTGAATCCCTAAATCCATTATAGTGAAAATCCTTCAACTCATCCAGAGATTAGGAGAGGGTTCTTTTTATGTGTGGAGAAATTTATTGCCGATGAAGAGGACAAAATTAAGGTTCATGTTCAAATGGATGTCTACAAGAAAAAAGATGAGATATTTGGATATACATTGGCAAAGAACACTGTGTTCAAACATAGCCCTGATATGTGAAGTTCTCATTTACCATTACTAATTTATATATGAAATTTGTACTATTTTTTTAATTCCTAAATGATTATTTGTAGCTGATTGGTGGCATGCATTTGGAGTTGACACTCCTGAACTTGCATCTTTTGCTGTGAGGATTTTGAGTCTCACTTGCTCGTCCTCCGCTTGTGAAAAGAACTGGAGTGCCTTCAATATGGTATACCTTTCTAAATTAATACACACACACTAATTTAATATATACTAAATTAATTTTTCCTTAATGCTCATTTTCTTTAAACATTTGTGTAGATTCATACAAAGAAGAAAAATCGATTGCATACGAAGAACTTGAATGATTTGGTGTACATCATGTACAACAGAAGATTACAACATAGGTACTTGAGAAAAAAAGCACTAAAACTTGGTGAGGATCCCTTGGTTATTAGTGATGAGATGCCTTCTGATTGTGAATGGATGAATGATGAATCCTTAAGAGTTGACATGAGTCAACCAAGTGGCAGCAGGCAAAGAAATAGAAAGAGCAGTACAAGTAAGTTATTCTGTAACTAAATATAGTAAGTTCTATACTTCTATTTAGAGTTAATGATATGATAATCACTAAATTTTTATTATATATTATTTGTTAGACAAACGGAAAAATATACGACTAGAGGCTGAAGAACCCGAGTGGGAGGAGGATGAGACTAGTGATGAGGATGGTGACACAAGAATTAGATATGATGATGATTCTTTGGAGGATGACACACCACATGATGATGATGAAACCTTACCTCCAGATTCAACCTTCCATCCAGATTCAACCATACCTCCACATTTTGATCCAAATTTTAGGCTACTAGATTCAAATGAGTCTTTGTTTAATTCTAGTGGTCGTTAGGATGATCTGGATTATTTGATATTTTATATGTTATGATTTATATGGATGATATGGATGATTTTGTGTGTTAGGATGATATGGATGATCCATGTTTTGGTTAGGATTTATATGGATGATATGGATGATTTTGTGTGTTAAGATGATATGGATGATCCATGTCTTGGTTAGGATTTATATGGATGATATGGATGATTTTGTGTGTTAAGATGATATGGATGATCCATGTTTTGGTCGTGTTGGTTTTGTTTTGTTTGATACTTATGTTTTTAACATTGATTTTCATTAAATTCTAAACTGTTATTTATGATTTTGTATGTTATGGTTGTTTTTTATTTTTTTTTTTATTTGGAGTCGAGGCGGTCGCCTCAATCGCCTCAAGGCGACCGCCTCGCCTCGCCTTTCGCCTTTCAAAACATTGCTTCTATTTAACCTGGTTTTGATTGTCTGCAGTTGAGACAAGATTGCTGCTGCTTTCTTGGCTATTTTGGTACCTAGTCAGCTTCCAATTAGCTGGCTTTCCATGAATCTTCCAACATTTCTGTTTGACATGACCTGGTTTTCTGCAGTGATCACACCACGGTCTCCCCTTTCTCAATCTGTTATCACCTGTGGTGTGCTGATTTCCATGAACTGCTAATGCTGATCCTTCCACACCACTAGCAGCCTTGCTTTGAGTTTCCAACATTAATCTCCTCCTACTTTCTTCTCGTTTAACCTCTACAGAAACACCTCTGATTTTTGGCAGTGGCTTAAGATTTTGGTTTAATCTAAACAAGAACTTGTAGATCCTCCTTTCTTCGAGTACTTCGCTGTGCAGTGCACCATATTCTGGGCACCTCCATTCGAGTTGCTTATACATGTCCACTTGCTGCCACAACTTGGTAAGGGTATTATAGTATTGAGTTACTATCATCTCAACATATCGCAAATCATGAATCATGTTCTCTATCTTGTCTCCTTAGCAGCCTCCTAAATCTCCAGTGCTGTTGCATAGAGAAGAAAATTCTCACTTATGTCATTGGTCATTAAATTGGTGAACCAAGACATGACCATGATATTATCAGTTTCCCACTTCTTGAATTCCGAATCCTCCTTTGCAGGGGCTGGTAGTGCACCAGTCAAATACTCCATTTTTCCATTGGCCTTCACAAACATTTTCATAGATTGGGACTACTGGATGTAGTTATTCCTATTGAGTTTAGGACTCGTAATGGGTAGATAAGAAAGATTGTTATTTTCAGAACCTCCTCCAGAACCTCCTCCATTGTTTGAAGAGTTTGGTTCTGGATTTGAAGAGATTTCTGAAGAATAGCTTGGTGAAGTCATACTGTACTGTTATAAAAAAAGGTACTGCTCTGATACCATGTGATTTTTTATTAATCATCTACCGATCCTCTAAGACAGAGAGAGTGTTTAAATATACAAACATAATAAACAAATAAATAACAACAACCACTAACTATCACCTAATCAACCACTATAGATAAATAAATAACAACCACTAACCATCACCTAATCAACCACTAACAAATAAATAAATAACAACTACTAACCATCACCTAATCAACCACTAACAACCATCTAATTAGTAATTAAATAGCTCCATCTAACACCTAATTTCAACAGTCTTCTTTAACGACAAGAAAAAGTATAAAGGAAAAAGAATATGATAGAAGTGATTACCTTAGTTACATACACAGCAAGTTCATTGAAGTGAATGCAACAAATTCCATAGACATTATAAGTTAGAGTTCTTAAGATGGGGAACTTTTCAAAATTTCTTTGCAACAAATGTTAATTTACTGTAATGGGATGGATGGATACCATGAAACAGAAAAATGAAATGATAAAAGTTGTTCAAAATCAACAAGAACTCAGAGCCTTGTCTTACAATATCATATCACAAATATCAAATTCCTATGTCAGAAGTGCAAGACCAAATACTAGCAGTTTAGGTGCTACAAGCACTTTTAACTATTTTGATCCCTCTTAAATTAATGTAATTAGTACAACTCACCATTTTCCTAGAACTTTTGTTAGTTGTTTTTTCCTCTTCTATCTGTTTTGAATTTTGGTTTTTACTTTACACTCTTTTCTTCATGGAAACATTAAAACAGGCATCTAAAATACATTAAAAAAAATTAACCCAAACAGAGTTCCTGAAATAATCACCTTCAGTTTATTTATCGATTCAATTAATTAACATTAACAAGAATGCATGCTAACAAGCAACTGAAATAACACAAGAAGACAATTTTCAACAGTGAGTTTATTTATATCTGTTAAGTCACAGGATTCCGTAACTACAACAGCAAAACAGAGAGAAGACAAAATCAGAATGATCATTTGCAAAATCAATGAACAATGGTCATAAATCCAGAAGTATTCACCTCGACATCAGTACTAGAATACAAGAAAAGTTCCTCTGCTTCAATCCTCATACGGTCAGCTCTGTTTCCAATTTGTTCAATACTCTGGCACAAGGAGAAAGTCACAATGAAACAAGTTCAATTCTTAAGTCCAAGGGAAAAAGGCACAGTGTCTGCACATCCACAACGAAACAACAATTGCAACTTTTAACAAAGATAAAGTGCAAGATTTATCTGCCCAAATGTTAATAGTAAGCTTCCATATACAACCCCTAAGAATCGATAACACAATCTTTGCTGTAAAATCATCTCAAGCAATGTTTCCCATCTGAGTTGTCAACAAATTCTCAGCTTGGTATTTATGAACTAATTTCAATATTCATTTCAAAGAAGGGTTAAAATAGAAATAAGACAATTGCCAAAGTAAACTATGCAACAAACAATCTCATTAAAGATCCTATAGAAGTGGAAATTTTAATCTTCATGCATTCACACAAGGTAGTACCATATAAAGTCTGAAAAACGAACACCATATAATAAAGTCAGACTTTGCAAGAAAGCACCACGATAAACCTGATAACACTAACCTCTTCACCAGAAACATAAACAACAGGAGCTGATTTGCCAAGCTCATGCCCTTCAGCTATCATTGCAGCCATCTTCCAATTCAGATGTAAAATTGACATGAGAAGACAGCTAGTAATAGACAAAAGTGTGGCACTAGATCAAGGAATGAAAACTAAAATCTTTTGACACTTGATAGAAAAAGTTTAGTAAGTATGCCCACAGATAGAGCCTTCCAAGACAAACTTTACCCTTAAAAAATATTCATAGCTTCATACCTGCAGCAACAGTGTACTCTTGCCAACACCAGGATCACCACCAATCAAAACTAAAGAACCTGCAAACAAGAAAAATAAATAATGACAAAATGAACTTTAAATCATCTGTATCACATGGAACAAACTTGAAAAGACATGACTAAGGACACAGGTTCTAACAAGATTACACAATTTACAGAACATTCAGAAATTGTCATTATAAATTATTTACTTCACAATTAAATTCTAAATAACTCAATCATTTCATAATGAACATAACTACAATGTGATTCAGCTCAGTAGAGTTTCACTGCAAACAAAAATGATTTCCTTGCACCATATTTTCCTTGACGTATAAAATCAAGAAAACGCCTCCCACCCCTCTCTCTCTATCTATTCTCTAGTAACTCTTTTTTATCATTTTTAAAACAACTAAAGAAAACATTTGTAGGAAAACAGGACTTAACTCCATGATTTTCTTCATCAAAGTAATAATTACCTGAAATCCCCCTAAGCAAATAAAAAAGCATTAACATACAATGGTTCTTTTAACGAATAATCCAGTGTTCAC
This sequence comes from Litchi chinensis, assembly GCA_019925255.1. Lineage (NCBI taxonomy): Eukaryota > Viridiplantae > Streptophyta > Magnoliopsida > Sapindales > Sapindaceae > Litchi > Litchi chinensis. Next base: position 8,421,974 of record CM034464.1, on the reverse strand, counting down.
ACATGTAAAATTGGACACATATATTATACCTCTAAGAAACCGTTAGCTAATTAAATAGACATTCATGAATATAAAGAATACTAATGGGCTAAGCAAACCTGGAACAAGACCGCCACCCAGCACTCTAGCTACTTCATTTCCGAAGGATCCGGACCTAAATAGCAAGACACCAAAGAAAAAGGTGTAGCTTAATAAGACAAAGATTTTCTTCCATTATATTGCATATACACAATCTATCTCAATATAATAAAAAAAAAAAAGTTTAAAATACGACAACACTCATCAAAAAAAATTTCTAATTCACATGTATGCAAATATGACAAGAAGACTGCCAAACCACCTTTACAAAAAGCAATGGAGTTTTATCGCATATGCAAAAGGAATCGTCTATAGAGGAAGATTAAAATGATCCATCAGCCTAAGAGGTCAAATATGGCAACAACTATGAACCAACAAACCAGAAAATAAGCAACTAACCTTAAAGTCAATTCACCAAAGAAATTTAACCAACATTTTTATAAAGACTCCATTCCTCTTTATAAAAATAAAAATATATATATATTCACTTAGTTGCACATAAATAATCATTTTTGTAGCATGTCCTTACATCAACCAAAAGAATTACATAAAACAAAACAAGCAATGTTCTCACCAACAGAAACAAAATCCTCCACAACTATGCCTAGAATCAAAAACAAATAACCTCCATAATAGTAAACATATATTGAAAATGTTAATGGGTATAAAATTCAGAACTTACACCCTGCAATTGCAGTATTTGTGATTCCCACAAATGGCCAACTACAATATCACAAGTAGCTCACAACAAGCCCATAAAATACTTTGCCAAATAAACATGTACAACTCAGTACCATTTTTTTACTCAATCTTTTCAGCAACCAAACAAAAACCAAAAGTATAAATAAAACCATTTCAAGTCCCTTGAAATGTTGATCATCCCACTTCACGTTAAAGCACTACAGATACTATGTTAAAACAACCCATTTCAGTCAGAAATCCCCTAAATACACCTGCCGAAATGAATCGAATTCAAAACTGGAGTCGCCGGTGAACCCTACAACTTCTGGGAAACAAGAAACTATGGCATTTAACCATGTAGGTAATCATCGGAGGGATTTGAACCCTACAACTTATGCTAGCAAAACACAGGACTAACCATTCTGCTAGCTCCTCATGGGTTATTTACATCATATAACTTAACCTCCACAACTATGCCTAGTATGTATAACCAACAAATTCACCTATATATACTAAACATAAACTAAAAAACAAAAAAACAAAAAACAAAAAAAAACAAAAAACAAAAAAAAAACATGATACATAAAACAACAACATCATTTAAGTCACTTGAAACATTTACTACTTACAGAGGAATCCGCCAGTCCATCTGATTGATCCCTCTGTTGACATCACGCAGACGCAATGGGTGCACCCCCTCCGTCTCCTGGGGCAGCCAAGTCCTCTCCTCCACGCGTCTTTCACTAGCCTTCACTTCAGAAAACCTCTTCAACGTGCCCACGGCGTGGCAGGAGCGACACGAGCCCCACCACTGGCCATCCGAATGACCGCAGTCAGAACACACCCAACTCACTCTGCTGCTCTTCTTCCCTTTCCCCTTCACTCCCACAAACTCTGCCACCCCATACCCTCCTCCTCCTCCTGTCACGTACCTTCTCCCCCCCGAATCACGTGACCTCCTCCACTCCGTCTTCTCTCCTCCCAAATCTCCACCATCAGCACCACTAGACTCCGCCTCCGACTCCGACCTGGGCTCCGGGTCCGGGTAGCGAGTTTCGGAGCTCGAAACGAGGCCGGCGGTGGTGGCAGGATCGTAAATACTCCAAACTCGAGGGGTGGGGCGTGAGTCCGGGCTGGATTCCTCGGCGGAGAAGAGACGGAGGCTGGTCGAATGGAATTGACGGGAAAATTGGGGGAATTGGCGGGAAAGAGAGTGGGTGGTGTGGAGGAGATGCTTGGGATAGTGGAAGCACCTGAGAATTGAATTCATTTCTGGAAATTGCATTTGGGAGAGAGAGAAAGAATTAGGGTTTTGTGTGGGTATTTTTCGGAAGAACAAATGACCCGCCAAAATTTAAGTGTAGATTAAAGAGGAGAGTTTTAAATTATAAACGGGAAAACTTCATCTGGATACCTATATTTTTGAAACATTTTTCATTTTTAAATAAGAATTCATTTATAACCTTTATGGTCCCTTACTTTTCAAAAACTCATCAAATTAGTCCTTCTGTCATCATTTTTAATAGAAGCATAGGGATCAAAAAGAAATTCTCTTATATTAAACATAGGGACCAAAATGATGATAGAAGAACTAATTTAATAAGTTTTTGAAAAGTAAGGGACCATAAAGACTATAAACGGATTCGTATTTAAAAATGAGAAATTTTTCAAAAACATAGGGATCCAGATTAAGTTCTCCCATTATAAACTCTAATCATAAATTTAAGTTAATATAAGCCACAATTAAATCTGTTTTTTTTTTTTAAGCTGATTATTTTATATTGAGGATTTTTTACAATTCACATATTAAGCATTAAAAAAAAATTAAACGGTTTTGATATGATGTTTTTGTGAATAACAAAAATAAATTAAATATACTTGTGAAATGATTGTAATAATTTTCTGAGCTTATAAACTACGTTTTTATTATGGAATATTAAAAAATAGGAAAATTTAAAAAAAAAAATGCAAGATTTACGAACAAAGAAAAAAAAAAGTAAAAACCTTCGAATTTCTTTCATAAGTACCTTTTAATTTTCGTATGATGCTTTAAAAAGTCATTAAAATATATAAAATTTAACTAAAGATGCTTGTTATATTAGATGAGGGGTAGTATGAGGAAATATATATATATATATATATGCATATAAAAAGATAAAATATAATAAAAATTTTAGATCATAACTTAATTTTCTAAATATTATATGAAGTATAGCAACTCAATGATAATAATTTCTTAATTTTCAAAAATTGTTTTTAAAATTTAAATGGAGAGTTCAACTTTTTTTTCCTTTTTTTTATTACAAATTAATCTAACTATAGATGAAGAATCTACTTGGATTTGTTGAGGTTAGATAAATGAAGTGTGCATGGTACAACTCGAGTTCCACATTTATACTAGTAGATGCTTACTACAGTGAAACTCAAACCTTTATGACATCAAAGTTATCAACTTTCATAATAAGATAAGAAAACTATTTGTACATGTTAATAAATGCAAATAATGATATCAGAAAATATCAACTCTCATACTAAGGTGAGAAAACTAAGCAAAAATTCTCTGTCAATCTTGATATTGTGCTAATCTTTTTATGAGAAATATAAATAATGATATCAGAAGATATCAACTCTCATAATAAGGTGAGAAAATTGAGCAAAAATTATCTGTCAATCTTGACATTGTACTAATCTTTTTATGAGAGAAATTTAAGTTTGAGTGATGTATAAAAAAGAAAAAAAAAATCTAATAATCTCAATCATTCATTTTTTTAAATACTGATGTGTCACTAAAATATCAAAATATTAACTAAAAAAATTATGATAGAAAATTCTTACTTGAGAAAACTACCTATTAATGTTAATAAATGCAAATAATGATATTTGAATCTCTTACAACGTTAAAAAGAAATATACTAACCACCAGTGCTCAAGTTTTTCTTAATACTCTGTACAAAAATGTTTACATATATTGGGTATAGACACATAATAGAAGAGCTCTTCCAATTTGGGGAAAGCACTAACATGTGAAAGATGAATTCATTCCACAAAATTGATTACTACTCAACATCTCAACCTTTTCAGCCTCCTCATAATGTGCATAGAGAGAAATTCCAGATAGGGCCATTTTCCCAATAGAGGCACATGCTCACACTTCTTACAATGATAAAGCTCTAATTTCCTTAGCTTGCTTAATGGGATCATCCAATTGGGAAATACAATGCCCTTGTATGGATATATAACTAAATGCTCTAAATTAGGATGTGGTTGTAAGGCTTCAGGGAATTTTTCATTTTTCCTATTCAATATCCTTTCCTCTTCTTCATGATCTTTAGAGTGTTGTAAGACATTCTACGTTAGTGCTCTCACATGCTAACTAAATTATTTTTCTCCTTATTATGCTCTCATATCTTAGATGCATCAATAAAAAAGATATTTTGAATCATTAAGGCTTTTCAATACTTCTAATTGTACTAAAATTGTAAGCATCCTACTTGTTTGCAGTAGAATCTAAATTTTGATCTGTTTATCTTATTTTAACAGTAATATGGCGACGTAAAATAATTTTTCTTAAACAAAAACAAGTGGAAGGAAAGAGGAAGCATACCACCTTGAAATGAGAATATTTCCAACTATCTCAATTTGCAATTTCAAAATCGTTTAGTTCCATTCATCTAACATGTTATCAACCTCGTAAGATATGCTTTTGAGCTTATCCAACTAACCTTCTTACATTTGTCCCCTTTCACTTGGCCTTGCTTACCATAAACATGCACAGCTAGAATGGCTTTGAAAATAGCTGGTCAGCTTCTTGCTTCTTTAGTGACGCCCTTAACTTGCCTCACCTCTTGTTGTATTTCTTGACCAATTATTGAAATTAATTGCTCCAAGACAACAGAAACAATTGCATTAGTAGCCATATTCAGAAAGAGTAACTGAATGAGAAATAGAGAGAAACTGAGTTGTTGAATGTGTTTGTGTGGTAAAAAATGGTTCCATGCATCCTTTGAATTTTTATAGTGCATGGAAGAAGCCAAGGAATATGTAACCTATTAAGTAAAGTGATACTTTGCTTTGATGCTAATTTAGACATGTTGCTTCCTTTAAACTAATCTAATGCAAGGATGGAAAGCAAGTAAATGGAGAAGCACATTCCAAAAAGCAAAATTTGAGGCAAGTATTTGGTCAAGTGCTTTTAGGACATGAACTAACTTTTAGTACTCTGAGAACAACTTTTGTTTTAGCTTACAGCAACTAATTATTTCATCAAGCAACAACAAAGCGAAAACTTTTGCAAGACATTTTACTTGGTTATGATGTACATTTTACTTCTTTCGGTTGTGGTGTAAAGGATCCACAAACAAAGAAGATTCATGAGATGGGTTGTAAAGTCGGACGTTTATTTGAGCTCATTCATCTTTAACAACCTTTACGGTCTCATCTCCTTATCAATTTACTATTATTTCTTCATCTTTACTATTGAGTCTTTAACACTCACGATTAAGTCATACTTCATTTAGTCGTTCGCGTTATTTATTGTCTGACGGACATTTAGGCTCTGTAAATGATAATCACATTGATTGCTTATCATGTTAATTATCCAAACATCATGCATTACATTTTCATAATAATGATTCAGTTTCTTAGGTACCCTTTGACTTAATTTATTCAGATATTTAGAAACTCTCACCAACAACTACCATGGGAGGATCTAAGTGTTTTGTTATCTTTGTAAATAATTATTCTCGTTATACATGGCTTTATTTTATGTATAATAGGCCTGAATTATCTAAAATTTATTCTGATTTTATTCGAATGATTCAAACTCAATTTTCCAAAACTATCAAAGTTTTACATATCGATAATGTCATGCAATATCGGGATACTATATTTCCTAATCTGTTAAGTCAAATGAGTATCATATGACATCATTCATGTCTTATTACATCGTAACAGAATGGTTGTGTTGAATGCAAACATAAGCATATTCTTGAAATTGTTCTTGCAATTTTTATATCTATCTCTTGTTCTGAAATGTTTTGGGAAAAAACAGCATTAGCAGCATACACTATCAATCATGTTCTATCTTCTGTCATTGATAATGAAACTCTTTATAAACGATTGTATGGTACTCCTCCGAACTATTAATATCTCAAAGTCTTTAGATGTAAACTCTTATTCTCGATTCTAGATTTCCTAGTGTTAGAAGCTAGACTAAATGATGAAAATGTTAAATTCCATCAATACCATCCTTATGGGTGATATTAGAATATTAGTGAAACTTTTAGAAACAAATTAACACTAATAGTGAGATAAATGCAAAGAATGGCAAAATGATCTTTGTTTAAATAAGAGTTGTAAGCTCTCATTCCTAAATGTGTGAGTGTCTTAGTATTAGTAGACGGGTTAAGAGATAAAATATAAAATTTCATGAACATTATATTTTAATATCATCCCAAACAATTAGAAAACTTTAGTAGTAAATTGAGGAATTAATAGTGGTATACATTAGACAAGGGCATTGTAGTCATTTCTTCAAATTAAGTGATGTATATATAGGAGTGTAATCTTCCAACACTTAGAAAAAAAATTGAAAAGAAACACATTGTGAGGGAGAAAAAGTGACAGCAGAAAAGGAGACTGCAGTGGAGCTCGAGCAGCAAAGAGCACCAGAGGATAGCAGCTTATTTTAAGGGTTTTGAGGTGATTTTCGAGTGGTTTTCAAGTCCCTTAAGGGTGTACACAAGCCTAGGAGCGAAATCCAACCATTAAAAGTCAATTTCAAGTGGTAAGTTCACTTGTTTTTCATGGGTTTTGATGAGTTACAGGTTTTGAAGATAAATTGATGGATTTGTGAAATGTTTGACATGTTTAAAGAGAGATCAACTTGTTTTGAAGTGATGAAGTGAAAGAAACATAAAGGAAATGAATGATAGTAGTTGGGTTGTATAATGTGATGATGGATTAATTTGTTTTCTTGTTGTGTTGTTGATGGAATCTTGAGGTAAATCAAGATTATAGTTATGAATTACTAAGAAGGAAAGTTGATTTGATAAAAGCTATGCATGAAATGCTAGTTAGAATGTATATGGATGAAACCCTAAGTAGTGATTAAAGCATGTTTATAGTAAATTTACTTGTAGATTAAGTGTTTGATAAATTGTCTAAGAGAATTAACAATTAAAAGCTTGAAAAATTGAAAGAAGTAAATTGTGGTGTATGTTAGGGTGGTTCGACTATAATGGGAGAGTATGTGATTTCTTTGAACTTTGATACATATGAGCATGAATTAACGAATATTAGATGCTATAAAATCACTTGGAAATGATAGAATTGAAAAATGAAAAGAAATAGTTCAAGAATGTTGTTTAGGCTAGATAAAGAGCATTGTTGGTTACTATGCAATGTCACTTCATCTTTGCATTTTAGCATAATGAATGATCATAATTAAGCATATATAAATCTAAGGATCATAGTAGAAAGTAAATTGAGTTTAGAATGTAAAAAGGATAGATTTTGACACGAAAATGTATCGAAAAATGGGGGTATTTCATAGGTTTCACCCTTCTATAGTTATAATTTTTCAAAACCGTTTTACAAGGGATCTAAGTGAGAGATAGGGAGATGATACAAGTGAAAACGAAAGCAAAACAGCCCACGGATTTGGCTGTGAACAGTATTCTGTCAAAGGGGGTCCGACAATTTTGACTTTTCGTTCCGAGCCTCTGAAAATTATACGGACTGTGTGAGGATGTTCCTATGGGTATAAAAGTAAAACTTTTGTAAAGAAATCGTAATTTTAAAGCTTCGGTTGAGTTAAAACTTAGACAAGAAAGTTGTAATCTAAAAAGTGTGTTTAAGAGTAGAATGTGTTCCAAGATATATGAATAGCCATGTGTAGCTCATTGTAGCACACTCTAAATAAGAATATGATGTGTAGGTGACGAGCAAACAAAAGGAGCACAAGGAGGCCTTTGAAGCTTTTGGTGGGTCATGAGCCAAGGTAAGTGTACCTCACTTGCACTATGTCAATCTTACATTAGCATGTATATATTATTGCTAAAAGATTTGTGAAATAACTTTTCAAATACAAGTTTGAGTTTTTGTAAAAGAATCTCATCTTGGAATTAGTAATGAGAATCAAAAATAAAATTATTTCCAAAAGTTTGAATGTTGAGTTTTAGTAAAAGAATCGAAGGGTAAACGAGTTTGTGTTTTGTATACTTAGTAAAAGAGTTTTAAAAACCCATGTGTATTCCCTTAGCTTTCATATTGTCAAGCGCTACGCATACGATGCAGAAAATTATGCACGTAATCGTCTAGATTTATAATTATGTGCGCTACATTGCAATGCAGAAAATTCCGCTTGTAGTCACCAAAAGTTATAGTAAATTGCACTACGATAAACGATGCAGAAAATTTCGCTTGTAGTTACAAGAAGATTTATAGTTTTTAACACTACAATATACGACACAGAACATTCCGCATGTAGTTGCTCAGATTTGAGATGGTTTCACACCACGTTGCGATGCAACAAATTCCGCACGTAATGACCGAGATATCTCAGAAGTGTCACGGTTGGTACCAGTTGAAAAATCGTACCGTGGTGTACTACGTTGAAAATGGTTAGAGTATGTGAGGGTACATATGATGTTTTTAGAAGGAAAAATGTTGTTAAAAACTATTAATATATTAAATTAGTATATGATTAGTAATTATGTATTTCCCTAAATTCTATAATTGATTTAACTAACAAGTTTTGTTTTGATGTAGTGTGCAAACTTTTTCAAGAAATAGTCGCAGGTGATCACGATCGAAGAAATTTTCATTAAATTAGGTGGACGAAACCAAAGGGCGCGTTTATATGTCTATTTTGTGATGTTTTGTGAATATGAAATCCATAAAGTATATGTGTTATATTGCAACTTCGGAAATATATTTTTGAAACTTGTAACTTTTGTAAACTAGATTGGATGAACTTGTAAATCTCGCTTATATATATACATATATTCCACCATGATTATCAGGCATAATGGTTGTATATTTGATTGTGAAAATGCATGATTGTGGACAAAGAATTTGGGTGGAAAATTAAGAATAGTTCGAAGTGTATTTTCTTGTAGAAAAATTTTGGAAATCTTAGAAATACAACTGTTATACTGTCGAATTTTTAGTAAAAAATTTTTAATTGAACGCGAAAAATTTACATCAATCCAAGTATTTCAAAGAAATAAAAATTGATTTAGTCAAAGTAAAGTAACCGAAGCGAAATATCTTAGGGGTTCGCTCCGCAAACCTCTCTTGACCGTTGAGTAGGGTTATAAAAGGTTCGTTGGAGTGCCCAATAAGACCCTCCAGATAAGAGCATAGAGAGAATCTGATTCAGGTCTTGTCATTAGATGTGTTTGTTTTGTTCTTCTTCATCCTCACGAATGAACTAAATTAGAGTTTAGAGCTCATTTGTGTTGTTTTCTTGGCTATGACATTGAACATAAGGGTTATCATTATTGGGATCCTATCTCAAATCGTCTTTGCATCTCTCTTCATGATATCTTTTATAAACATAAGATATTTTAATACATATCCAAATTTCACACATCACACACTTCTCCTCATAAACTTCTTATAAATCCTACTGTTCTTTTGTTTCCTAATTAAGGATATTCAAGTATTCATAAGACTCAAATAGATCCTTCTGATGATATCTGGTTATTCCTGAACAGTCTCACCCGTCTGTTGATCCTGCACCAGAGTCCTTTTGCCCAATCTCACCTGCTGCACCTTCTCATCTTGCATCAAAGTCCTTTTACTCAATCTCATTTATTGCTCATCCTCCCTGTCATTCTAATAAGAGAACTACTTATGACTCGTCAAGATTTTCATTATTTTTCTATCATTCTTTCTTTGTATAAGCCTCAATCCTATAAAGAGACTAGCATTAATCATGTTTGGCAGCAAGTTATGGCTAAAGAATTATAAGCTCTTGAGAAGACTCACACTTGGGATATGATTGATCTTCCTCCTAATAAATCTGTCATCAAGTGCAAATAGATATATAAGATCAAAATAAAAGCTTAAGTTAATAGAAAATTGTCCAACTATAGTATTTAACACTTGAGGTTGACATATGACACGCTCTCTCATGTGTAACATAGACAAATGATAGATGATGGATGCATGTTACACGTCTCCTACCATATAACATGTATAATGAGATGATTTTCAAATCAAAGGGGGAGATAATGTCTGAATCAGATACCTCCAAGCTCTAATACGATATTAATTGCTATTAAACCCAAAAGTTTAAGCTGATAGGAAATTATCCAACTATAGTATTTAAGATTTGAGGTTGACACATAACAATAACACAAAAGGATTTTTATTTTGGAAAAAAAAAAATCAATTAAAATTGATATCAGGTTGTTACAGAAAGATAAATATTTTTCTTTGATATAATCTTCTGAAGGAAGCCATGTTGGTATCTGTCAACGTGATTTTCTGGTTAATGAGAGCTCAATACCCAATACCTGCAATCAATATGGAACAACACAAAAACCAAGAACAAAACAGAAGACAGAAGGTCAAGAACAGAAACAACACAAAGATTTTACGTGATTCAGCGAGTGCGCCTACGTCCACGACTGTCTCTAAATAATCCAGCAGAGTGACAGTATATTATTGCTTATTAATTGTTACAATGAATTCAACTTCTATTTATAAAGAAAGATGTGTTATAGTTTTGGAAGAGATAAAACAGGTAATGAATTTCACATTGAATGTACTTCCTAATCGGTTGGAACAAAATCAGGAAACTGCTCCGTATATCTCGAGATCACGTTGACTGAATTCAAATTTGAATTAACTTCCAATTATGATGGAAGAATCACGATCAAATCGGGTAACTGCTTTTTCTGGAAGATTTCCTTGTCTTACTAATTACTGAACGAGCTGTATACTGCATTGAGCAATCTCGAGCTGCACCTCGCTGAGTAGCGAGCTGTATATAAAGCGAACTGTCTAACGATCTAAGAACAATGTGATGCGAGCTTGATGGCACGAGCTGTAGAGCTCGCTGGGCTTGGCATTGATAACTGAACCTTGTCTGCTGGGCCTCTGCATTGGGTCGACTTGTTGGGCTTTTATCAAGTTTTTACCAGCCCATTTGATGAATTCGAAAAATACACATAACAATATCATAACTCATCATAAGTCATGACTCGTGTTGTTACAATTGCAAACCAGTTTCTAGATCAAAGTGATTTTTAAATGTTTATTGGTCAACAATTAAATATAACTGTCATGTGATGTAAATAATCGTTAGTCAATTATGCGAAATATACTTACATATTAGAACTATAAGAAAAAAAATTCATTTTAATGATATTATAGACCCAATCGAGTTTTAAATTTTACCCCCTAATTGGAAGGATGTACAAGCTAGCTCATGTTTGTCCTGTTTGTGTTGGGCTTTTTTTCTTTTTACTCATTTTAAATTTAAAATTTTTGAAAGTATAAGTCAAATGAAAATTTTCTATAAGTTAAATGGAAATTTTTTCTTATACATTATAACTATAAGAAAAAATTCATTTTAATGAGATTATAAACCCGGTTGAGTTTAAATTTTAGCTCGTAGTTGGCTGGATATACAAGCTCATGTTTGTCCTCTTTGTGTTGGGCTGTTTTTCCTTTTATTATTATTTTTTGTTTACATAATTATTTTTGTTCATTTTAAATATGAAATTTTAAAAAGAATCGTAAGTTAGATGGCAATTTTGTATAAACATTCAACTTTTTTGTCCTAAAATTCCAAAGTAGATTCCACAATTCATATCATTTTCTAGTAGTTCTAATTCTAACCATTTCAAATAATTCGACTCATATTATGCCTTTATAATTGAATTAGAAATTAATATATTGAACCTCTCCCACTATAAACCTTAATTGGAACCCAAGGAAGATTTTATCAAAATTTTTGCAAAGTTTATAAAAAAAAATTGAACGCATTTGATCAATTCAACCAAAATAACATAAACTGAGAAATCTAATATATATATATCTTCAGGCTTAAATCACATAAAAATTAAATAGAATATATATTAAACAGAATAACATATCAAACATACAAACTCCAATATTATATTAAACCAACAATCTTTAATAACATAATTAAATTCTCACAAACAAAAGATTCCAAAAGGTTTGAATCTATCTAGTAACAATAAATACCAAATAACATAAAAACATGAACCACAAAGAGTGAATAAAATGTGACAGCAGAGACAAGTGATTGTGGTGCTGCTGATGAACTTGGATGAGGGCCAGGACCCAAGAAGGCCTCAGGAGGAGCTGCAATGGATGAAGTTGGAGAGTGAGAGCCCTGGTGCTGACCCATGACTTCAACAAGCAATCTCTGGCCATTTTTGCAGTGGTCAGGACTGCCACTTATGAAGTAGAAAGGCCCTGGCCTGTCAAGCTTCATCACACTCTTGCCATTGTTGAAAGCTATGATGGCTTTGCTTGTGTTGCAGTGGTAGTACCCCCATTTCTCCACTAAAAGTACTGAATCGTTCTTGTACTCAAAAGCTACACACAATCACTTCTTATGTATAAGAATCAACATAAACAGTTATGATATCATCTGCATTTACTAAAGTGTTTTTTTGTTGCATAAAAACACTCGATAAATAGTTTTTCAGAAAACGTCTTTTAGATTAAACAGATACTTAAAAGAGCACTTGTGACATATCTACCTAAGGTATTTGGTCCAAATTTGGGATATTAAAAAACAAATCTAACAGATTACAAGATATTCAAAATATAAGTAAGTATTGTCTAAATTCTAAGAAAATCAGCATGCTATACTTTTTGTAGCTTTCATGCATGTTAACATATATCATTCTAAACTATCAAAATTCTGCACGGTTAATTTTCTGCTAACTTGTTGATTAGATCACAAAGAAAAACAAGGAATATAAAAACCGAAAAACATAAAGAAAAAATATAAAGCTAAACTCCAAGGAAACAAAAACACATTAGTTAATGAACCGAAAAAAAAACTCACACAGAGAGTCTCCAACATGGAATCTGTGCTTTCCAGCCCACTGACTATATACAGAAGTATTGTTCTTGCCAGGCTCTTGCCAGCCAAAGTCATCACCAACTTTAAACTCCTTCACTGCTTCAACACCATGCATGCAGGCTGAGAGCAGCAGAAATGTACTGCACAAGAGACTCAAAAGAGACACCATGTTTCTCTGCTTCATTTTCCCTTTTCTTTTCTTTCCTGCTAGAGAGTTTTTGAGAGGTTGATTGAGCAGAGATTTTCTTCAGTGTAATGTGTGTGAATGAAGAAAAGAGAACAGTTTATAATTTATATATATGTAGTGTAGTTTAAAAGATGAGGGTGGTTTGCGTTGTGGCGGTTACTAGTAGTTATATTGTGACAGTTAACATGAACGTGTGTAATGTGGTTGCTGCTAAAATGTTGAGAGAATTTTTTTTTGAAAACAAAATGCTGAGAGAATTAGTCAAACATTTTGAATGGGATAAAATATGCAGAAAGTGGGGTGCTATATATATTTTTTAATATATTTTGAATAAGATTGCATTAAAATTTGTAATAGACAACAAATATTTTTTTCGTAAATAGATCATAATACTTTAATTCACTTATGTGTTTGAGTTTGTACTTAAATTGATTAAAGAGAAATAAAAGCAAAAATAATGAAGGGTTCATGCAGAGTTCAAACAAGGAGGAATAATTTAAGGAGCACAAACAGGATCTTTTATTTTTTTCAGTAAAAAATGATGATTATTGTACATTGAATTTCAATCAAGCTAATTTTCTGAGTTATGGCTGAGGAAAGCCAATAAAATTGTCACAAGAGAAATGCCACAGCAAATTACAACAGGACAGAAATGACATTGAATGATATAGGTTGGACGAATTTGCTTCAGCCAACCAAGCCTGTTGCATGGCTTACCATCAGATAGGCTTCAAAATTTGATCACTTTAGGACCATGTATACATCTATCATCTGTATATAGGCCCTCTCAGACACTGGCAAACAGATTATCTGGTCATATTTTACAGGTAACAACTGCCCTTCAAACAGCCAATTAGCTTGGATCAATATGTTGTGCTGTTAGCTCAAAATTTAGCAGCCAGCGTATGACTTCTCTAGGAATTTTGATCACAAATTGTTCCCTAAAGCAGTTGCGTTCCGATTAAGCATCATTTCTTGAAACTCTGCACACTTGGCTGCCCTGATGTCGAGTATACTAGGTGGCAGGGGTTGAAGGTTGCCATGCAACTCAACCAGATGAAAGAATTCTTGCTTTGTAAAACTTTTCTTCTCAACAAGTTCATTGACCACAGCATCCATGAGTTTTTGATTACGCTTAAGAATCTGATATGACAAAAAGAACAGTTTGTACAGATATGAATAGTAGAAAGTGACAACAAAGTGCTTTATAATTTATACAGTACCTCTTTTGCGCGCTCATAACTCCAATTTACAATCCGCAATGCCTCAGAATCAATTTCCTAAAGTTGAAAGTTACCATCAGAGGGTGCAATAGAAATTGCTGTTGTAGTCAATAACATTCTAGATAAACAAAAGATTATATGTAAATGAGAATGTATCTATTACATTAATTCGATCTGGAACCCAGAAGTTTGATAGCCCGTGATGCTTCTCAGAAAGGCCACCAAGAACAAAGGTTCGCGCAGCTGACCTAGCATTGTCTGCTGTTTCAGCCCATATTGTACTCAACTGGAATGATGGAATGCATGCAGGAATTTTGAGTCAGCTTCGACAAATGATACAGAATGAAAGATGATACAGCATCTAAAAACGACCTAGTGCCTATAAAGGATATAGAACTCCTCCCATGACCCTATAAACCAGACAAGGATACAATTGAAGCAACACAAAACATGAATGGAAGGATATGCAATTTGCCTTATAGCCAACTGGCACGTGCCCCAGATATTTAAAAAATGAAATAAAATTTTTCTTACCTGACCCTCACCATACCAAAGTTCATCAGCTGCACGTGGTGCTAGTTGAACAGTAATATGATCAAGCAAGGATTGCCGACTGCATGATACAGGAAATAGACAGTGTTAAAAGGAAGGAATAAAGATGAACAATAAGATAGGAATTTCAAATGAATCATTTTCATCTGAAGATACCTCAGCAATCCTTCCTTGAATTTCAAATGATTCATTTTCATCCGAACATAACCCAACTCCCTACCAGCTCTAGGAGCGATAGTGACCTGCTCCAAATAAATAAACCATAACTATTTCTAAACAAGAAAGATGTAACAATTAAATTGGGTAAATATATTATTTCCATAGAGATGAAAGCAACAATTCACAGAGGTAGCAAGGTGCTGAAGTCACTCCTGGGCTGCTATTTTATGCTTAGAATGGACATTTCCATCAAACATTACTGTAGATTCTTTCTTTCAGACAGAAAGACCGTCCTATATTGACAATCCTTCTTTATGGAAGAATTTCAAGCTCTTGGAGGGGGACAGAAGGCTAATATCCTTCGGAGGTGTGGACTTTTTGCCACAATATTGGTTATTTGAGAAGAAAGAAACAGAAGAATTTTTAATGAAGTTGAAGAGGAGAAGAATTTTTTATGGGATAAAGTGTACTACTTAGCTTTCCTTTGGGCATCTTCTTGTGTAGATTTTAAAGACATTTCCTTATTTTTCATTATGTTAGATTGGAAGACAGTTGGTTGTTGATTGTTTGTGTTTTGTTCTCTCCATTCTAGTTTTGTTAGGTTCTTTTGTGTGTTGGTGGACTTCTGGTTCACTTTTGTTTCTGTTGTATCTTCATTTTTCTCTTAAATAAAGTTTCGTTTTCTATCAAAAAAAATAATGTTCCTATATTTTCTTTGAAGACCAAGGAAAGCTACTTGCCGTTCCTTTGTTTTTCTTTGAAAACCAAGGAAAGCTACTTGTTTATAAATTATAATGCAGCTTTTCCTACTATGTGAAACCAACAAAACTAACTTTTACGATATCTAAAATACCAAAAAAACCTTGAATCTGCAATAGTTCTTTGTCAGATTAAACCGTCTGACTTGACTCTTTTAATGCCACAACCACCCTCACAAACTAATGAGTTGATGACATGCCTGGTATTGTTGATTATTGTTCATGTTGGACATAGTACTATTTTTTATTTGTATTCACCAAAGGGGAAATGCCAACATAGAGGTTTGGAAGATCATAAATAAGCATAGAATAGAAATGGCAGGAAAACTTAAATCTCTTTTTTGACTTTTCTTATATGAAACTTGGTTGTATTTTCAAATCTGCAAGTACAAAATACAATGACAGCAAAAATTATAATACAACTAATCATCGTCTTTATATAGCTGTAAAAGTAGCCAACTAAAGAAATTAGATATGTTCATCAAATGATGTAATGCAGAATTAAGGCTGTTGAGCTACCTCTAAAACCAATAGCTTAGAGTTTATGAGGTAAAGTTGTACTTCTACAACTATGTGCAAAAGTTTTGATTCAAATCACAGTTGCAAGCCATGCATAAGAATCAAAGAAAACATTTAATAAGAATAAAGTGTAAGGACCATACAAACTCAATATTTTTGAGGTCAGGAAAGTTCACAGCTACAACAGCCATTGCTGCTTCATTGATGGCTACTTGTCTCCAAGTCTCAGGGCTCCTCTGCTTTCTATCTAGCATTCCTCTCTCTTCTATTTGTGCAGCTTGTAATAAGTCATCTGTTGTAATCTACAAAATGAAAATGTAGTCAGTAATGCAATTATCAAAACTTCAGGTAATTATTTCCATAATGAATTGACTAAAGTTTGGAGGAACTAGCTTGTATTCTAATGTTTTCACGAAAATAAAGTCAAACCGAATAGCGAACAGCAGTTTTCACAGGAGTAGCAACTACCTCTGTCCTCGCATCACGCATCATATTGATAGCAGCAACCTCAACTATATTGGCTAGCTCTGCTCCAACCATTCCATCAGTCATACTAGCAACAGCCAGATAGTCCACATCCTCAGCCATTGGCTTCTTCCGAGCATGGACCTATGACCAGGAAACGGAAGCACAAAAGGAAAAGCAAGAGTCGGTAGTCAAAGTGATACCAAACATCTGCATATGTTATTGAACACTAAAATGAATCATCACCTGCAGAATTTCCATACGACCTATAAGGCCAGGTTTAGGAATGTAAATCTTACGGTCAAACCGTCCAGGTCTCACAAGGGCTGGATCTAGAATATCAGGTCTATTTGTGGAGGCAATAGTTATAACATTCCCTCTTCCTTCGAACCCATCCAAGCAGACAAGAAGCTATTAGATTAACAGTGGTGAATGTCAATTTTCGATAGAAGGATAGATATCAGAATCAGTATAAACAATTTCATAAAACAAGAAAAAAAAAAAAAAAGGAATTATTCTGACTAACCTGATTAAGAGTAGCATCACGTTCTTGACCACCAGAACCCTTAATTAAACCACGCTCCCTTCCAACAGCATCCAGCTCATCAATAAATACAACAGATGGAGCCTGTGCAGATGAGCATCCAATGACAACACATATAACGATATGAGAAAGATGAAGCGCATTAAAAAAAGAAGCCAAATGATGTCACTTACATTATCCCTGGCCTCCTGGTAAAGTGATCGAACACGAGAAGCACCAACCCCGACATATATTTCCACAAACTGAGAGGCAGAGATAGAGAAGAAATTAACACCTGCTTCACCAGCCACAGCTTTTGCCAGTAATGTCTTCCCTACCCCAGGAGGGCCACAAAGAAGTATGCCACCTGATTAAGAATAGCAAGGGAAAAATGTGTTTGAGCTAGCGAAATTTAATCTGTAAACCGCAACAGGCTCTATCAGTTGATATAATCCTCTGAATAATTGTTTTCTCCCAAAAGAGTTTTGACAAACATACAAGCTTGGGTTAAAAGAGGCTATATGAACAATAGCAAGGCTTACAAACACTACTGGGGAAACAAAAGAAGAAATGATGGCAATCAACCCAACCTCCCAACGCCACCCCACACCCTCCTCAAGATCAGATTACGTGCACATCATTGATCCCAAAATTATGAATATCAATTCCAACAGAGTTATTGGCTGTACTTTTAACTGTTTGTAGACAGAATTAAGTATTATACAGAAAAGAAAAAAGTATTAACGTTTGTTTAAGCATACCATATCACTAACAAGTCCCTTCATGCATCAATAAGCAACAGTAATACAGAATCCTAGCTAAAGGCCTGATATCGGATCAGAAAATATTTGCTCCAACAAATCTCCTCTCATGTTTAGTTAGACAATTACTACCATGTTCTGATGATCACAACATACATGGAAAAGCAGACTGAATCATATATTCCAAAAGCTTCAAATTCAAACTTAACAATTATAAAATAATACAGTTTCCTATTCAGGCCCTATCACCAATCAAGCACATATGGATCAGCTGAAGAGGCACCAATATTCTCTTCATACTTACTGGTAATAATTTCAGAGCAGAAGCTCTAACAAATAAAATAAATAAATAATAAATGTAAGTGATCAGGATGTCAGAAAATCTGACCTGGTATCCTCACTCCTCTTCTTCGGTACATCTCCCCATGAGTGAAAAACTTCACAATTTCCTCAAGCTCGAGTCTGATCTTCCCAAGCCCAGCAACATCTGTGAATTTCACGTCAACACCTCGCTCCAAATACTGTGGCAGCCTCTTACCATGTGTGCGTCGAACGCGTGCACCTGACTTCATAAACTGCTTAGCCATCTTCATATACTCATTCTGCTCACCTTTCCCTTGCTCGCTCTCTTCAACATCATCCTCATCCACAAGCCCCTCCATCTCCTTCTCCAATTCCTTCATCTTCTTTCTCTCATCCGCCTCTGCCTTCTCAATCTTCAGCCTATCCTCATAATCTTTCTTTTGCTTCTTATAATTCAACACAACAGTCCGATAAAATATCACAAAAAACACTATCCCTAGTCCAGTTGCCACATTCTGATCTTGTGCCAAATTATCCCACACATTTGCCATATACTGAGAATTCTCCCTTGCATCAGCCAACGACTCCTGAATTTTCCTCTTCCTTATCTCCCTCTTCCTTCTCCTCTCCTCCTCTCTCTTCTGTATCCTTACTGCCTTCTCAATCATCTCCCTCTCTATCCTCGACCTCTCCATTTCCTCCTTCCGTTGCCTCTTAAACTCCTCTCTTGTCCTCCTAATCTCTGAAGCCCTTTTCGACTCCTTCTTAGGCTTAACAATTGACAACATTGTCTCAGGCAACTTCCACAAAAACCCCAAATATGGTGCAGGCACTTGTGGCCTCTTAACTGGAGGCGTATATGCATTAACACACAAAGAATCAATCTTCAACTCATCCCAACGCTCCCAAAACCTCTTATCACTCTCCAACGAAGGTAAAACACTTCTCAACACTCTAGAATCATCCAAAACCACCAACACCGGTTCCGCCTTCTGCCTCAAATTACCACTAGGTGATTTTATTACATGTTTAAGCCTACCCTCATTTTTCAAACTCAATATCTCAGTATATGCAATCCTACTAGACACAACAGGCAAATCCTTGGACCACCTTTTTATCTGCTCCGGTGTCCAAGCCTCTTGGGGCTTTCTCTGGGTTCTTTTCTTTCTATCAGAACCAACTTTTGTTGCAGCAAAACAAGGGTTTGTTGCAAGTGAAGTGGCTAGAATAGTCAAAGTCACAGGTACACTTAAGACACTCAAATGGGTCTGATGGCCTCTCTTTTCTTCATTTTCATCACTAAAGTTTTGATTTTTACACAGAAATGGAGGGTAAAGTTTTAACCTTTGAGATTTTTTAGGGCTTTTGGATCTGGGTTTTGAGTGGGTAAAATCAAAAGACAATGAGGAGCTAAAAGAGAAGTTACAAGCCATGAAAAAAGCATGTAAATTTGATCAACTTTCAAAAAACATAAAATGAGATAAGTGGAGTGAAAACGACAAGACTTACATTGTGAAATGAGAGTGAGAGAGTGAGATGATGCGAGAATTGAACTTTGGTTGAGTCGCCATTGAAGTGGAAACAGAGCTTCTCCCCTCTGCCCTGTTGAAAGTTGCAGATAGAGGAGACGAAAACGTTTAAACGGTGGCGTTTTGGTGTTTGGGTTTTGAACGTTTAAACGACGTCGTTTTGGTTGGCGAGGATTGGAATGGGTTTTGGGTTTTATTGGGTTGCGTTGAGGCCCAAGTTTTGCGTTTCAAGAAAATGTTATTTTATGTGATTGAACATTAGGGACGAAATGATATTTATATGCATATATATATATGTGTATATCTCCTTTAAATCAGGGATAATATAGTGTAAAAGTTTGTATTACCATTGATATTAAAAGAAGATGCTTGTAGATTTAACAAGATTCAATAATTTAACGAAACAAAACCAAGTATAAGAGAATTAGACATTTTAAATTTACTTTTTTTATATATAAGCCATAAGCACTCGAGATTTTATTAATGTATATAACTTATGGTTGGTTGTACATATTTAGAGTTTGTTCTAATCATATTTAATTAACAACCATAGACATGGAGCAATGATTAGAAAATTGAATCCTTTGTAAACAAACGAACTAATCCATCAACGGATAGAAATTGATATGTGAAGTGTAATATCCTTACATTTTTCACATTAATTTGATGATGCCGTTCGTGCAGAACAATGCAGTTTAAAATGGCCAAATTCTAAAGAGGATTCGTGGTAAAGTATAGTTAATTTTCCTATTGAGTCTGGGTTTGCGTCTCTCTCTCTTCTTTCTAGAGTGAGAGGCTCTCATCCCAGTTCCCTCTCTGCGTCGATCGCCCTGCCGTCCTTCCTCGCTTCTCGCTTTTCCCCCTTCTCCTCGGCGATCTCTTTTTGGTTTTGGGGTTTTCGGGGCTGGATCCAGCTTTTCTGGATCTACCCCGTAAAACCCCCTCGACGGTTCGTGCGGATCTACTGCAGAGCTTTCCGTTTTCGGCTGAAGCTTTTGTTTGAATAACATCCTGTACCGCTGGTTTATGTATTTTCTGTGTCTATGGCTGGAGTCAGGGACTTTCTCCTTTGTATTTGGCTGTGTGCCTCATTTGTTGTATCTGTGCTAGGCCGAGTACTTGGTTGGTTCTGGGCATGTGTGATTCATTTGGTGTAGTTCATCTCGTGCCTGGGCTGTCTGATTTCTGTTCCCCTTTGAGGGCAGTTTGGTTTGTAAGTTCCTGGTCCCTGTTCTGGGACTTTTAATGCTATTCTCTAAAATGGCCAAATTCTGATGACAATGAAAATGAAAATCATGCTATAAGCTGTGACTGAAAATGACCAACCATCATAGAGGCAACTGATCAAAGGACATTATATCAGCAACTCTTATCGTATAACGCGATTCATCATATTAGGAAAGATAAAGATTTTACAATATTAATTCCGTACCATCAGTCAAACATCATTTTACGATACTACGGTTGTCACATTGCACATTACTACAAGTTCTAATGAGTTGATCATGAAATGATCATCAAACTACATTACTGTTCTTTACAAATGCTAGAAATTCCATAATTGAAAACAGCAAATAGGAATGACTAGCTAAAAGGGTTCACATATGTTTAAAAAGGTCACATATATATAGTAACTAAGTAGGTGAAGTGATGACAGGAAAATTCAGGCCTTGGACAGCCAAGTAACAATCTGAAAAGAGGAGGCAGAAAAGGAGACGAAGCTGAAAAAGGCGAAGGCTATTGAGATGGTGATATGGTCGCAAAACTTAGGTAAGGTCTTGCAGAAATTCGGTAGAGGTGTGTGTTTGATGCCTGTCCGATTTAGGTTCGTGATCCCAGATGCAGTTGACCCAGCACTCACCATTGCATATGCAAATATCTGCAAATTGAGCATCAGTCAAGCCCTTGTACAGCAATAGTTAGATAATCAATAATGAAAAAATTGGTTTGTCCAGGAGCCTGAAAAAACCACTATTGAAACAACCAGTCCAATAGGACTGGTTGTTGTCTAATTTGCGGTTTGATTTCAGGCTTTTTAATCCAAAACATGTCTACACTAGTCCAAGATTGTTAACACGTATAAGTTCGGCTATATAACATTTTTAAGCGCAAGAAGTGATTGAAATTTACAAAAGAATGTAGCGCGTATAATCAATCATAAGAAACATTATGTCATATCACCTGATCCGTGACAAGAACAATCCAAGCTTGTGTTGTTGAGGTAATCACCGCGGTGTTCCTCAGCAGCCTTGAACCGGCAACAAGCAATTGCAGCAAAGAGTAAGCTGCAGCAATCGCGGAAATTACAACCAGATACCTACACAACACAACAACTTGTTCATGTAAATTACACTTTCAAGGTTCCATAATTATGCCCCAACAATTTATCCTACTGAACTGTACAAACCGTGTTGAATACAGCTTCCTGGTACATTAGACCACAAAAGAGACCAATCTAGATTGTCCAGATTCATAAGCTAGTTATGATAAATAATAATATATTAAAAAAAAAAAAAAAAGGGTTTGACACTTCAAGTACATTAACATTTTCATTTTTTTTTTAGTTGACACTAAAGAGTGAAAAGTCTGTTCTAACTTCTTAAAATTAAATACTATTTGTACATTTTGGATATATACATACAAAGGAGAGACAGCTAATACCACAATAATAGAAGAAAACAAAGTTAACACCTTAGTGAATGGGAATATGCTCAATCACAAGACCTGATCACATGTATTAAGAGGTGATATGCATTAACATATTTATTGTTGTTAGACTACAAACTAGCTTTATTGGATTACATCAAGAGATTGCTTTAAGATACAAATATTCAACCAAATTATAAGGCTAAAAAAGCTCTCATTATGTTAAAAAATTGCAAGACAAACCACAAAGTTTTCATGGTTACTGTCAACCAGGGAACCGAAAGAGAACTTGCATACTTCCAAGACCCAAAAATGTCAATTAACACAACCGAAAAATAAAGAATTAAAAACCTCTTCACGGGTCTGATTCTGTTCATACAAATGACAAGGAACAACACAAATGCAGGGAGTACAAAATGTTTGTTTTGGACTCAAGAAGCACCAACCCCAAGATCACGAATATCACCAAACACTACAAATACAAAGTTCCAATGCATGTATGTGAACGATTAAATATCTCACAATATGACAAATAAACCTGGAGAAAACACCGCCTGTTCACGGTCCAAAACTAGAAACATAAATAAACACATAAGTTTTGAGTTTTTGTTTTGGTCAATAAAACACTTCACTAATTACTTAATGTCCTGTTTGGTGGCAAAAAAATCTAAGCAAGACTAATGTCTTTTTGACAATAAACAATAACTTGACAAATTACAAGCTTGTGTGATCAAAAAGTCTTTGAACACAATAAAGACAAGACAACAAACAAGAACCAAAAGTTTCTATGCAACCAAACATACATGATGCTTCCATTCATTTTCTCAGTTATAAACAAACAAGAAATAAATGAAAAAAACAAAAAAAAAAAAAACAAAGTTAGGTGGGTTTATCATTTTCTCTCTCATTTTCCTTCACTTCTCTCTCATTTTCCTTCACTTTCTGATCAACCAAACAAATAATAAAAAACGAACACAACCAAAAACCAAACCAACCCAGAAGAGAAAAACAAACAACTTACTCAAAAGCAGGAGAGTTAGACCACTTAGAAGAGACAGAGAGCTGGAAACCATAAACAGAGGCGACACCACTTTGACTAGCGGTGATCATAAAAGACATGGACAGCACAGAACCCACCAAGCTCAGCAACCTCAACACCACCTGTGCCACCTCACCTCTCCGGCTGAAACCGCTCCTCTTTGCCGCCACCACGTGGGTTGTTCTTCCTCCATTGACAGAAGAGTCAACCCCACTATTGTGATGATGGTCAACTGCCACCTTATAAGTCTCTGGTGCTCCCTGGCCGTTCATGTTTAACAAGAGGAAGAAGAAGAAGAAAGTAACATAAATAAGATAAAAGTGTGTATTGAAATGAAGAGGAGTAGTGTGTGTGTTGTGTTAAGGTGTCGCTATAAATTTACGGTGCTCCACTTCATTTATACTACACAGAGAGACGTCCCTTTTGTCATCAGTTTGCACGCAAATTTCTCTTATGTGTCACGACTACATTGGATTTTATCTACGCGCATAATTTTATTATAAATTTTCAAAAATAACATCTGTTGTGCAATTAAGATACAAATAATCTAAGTATGGAGAAGAAAAAATAATCCAGAAAACTATTGTGGGATTTGAGACTATATCTAAATCCATTCTTGTACGGTTAAAAAATTTTGTAAACTTTCAATAAAATCATAATAATTATCTATATCAAATCCTAATTTCAAAAGTATCCTTACAAATTTTTATTGCGTCATATTAAAAATATAATACCGTTTCAAGTTTGAGTCTATCGACCCATCCTCTTTGCTCCATTAATTAACTCCATATATTATATATATATATATATATATCTAAATATGAGTCATATAATGTTTATGAATTAATATCAATAGCATAATTAGCACGAATAATTATTTTTATTTTTATTTTTTATTATTACTAATGTTTATGAATTATTTCTCTTTCATGGACATTATATGTGTTGCTAAAAGATTTATTTTAGTTTTTCAATACTAATTCAAAACCCAAGTTTCTTTATTGTTAGAAAAAATTGTAAGTATGTATCTTAATGACCAATATTAAAATAAATTATTATTTAATACTCATAAAATTTTAAATTTTGTGTAAGTTTATTTTTATACAATTTGTTCATATTTATCATGGTCTCCCCTCTTCATTTGAAATTTTTGTATCTATTACATATGTCTGACATCGGTCATCTGTTAAAAATTGCACGTGAGAGAACATATCAATGTGTCAACTTTAAGTTTTAAATACTATAATTTGACATTTTTCTAACAGTTTAAGTTTTGGGGTCTGCTGATAACTAGCAATCAATACTAATAATTTACTTAATACCCTAAAAACACATGTTTGTCATAATATCATACGTATGGAGATTTTTCATTTTTATACAATTATAATATAATTGATCTATAGATACCAATATTTGGGGATTTTCAGGCTTTATACATCGTGCTCATAACTTTGAAATATATTTATATCTCATAATAGATGCGAAAAGAAAATGCACTAACTACTTAAGTCTTAAATTGTGGTGAAAGTGCATACAAATTGAGTTTGAAATATATTTATATCTCATAATAGATGTGAAAAGAAAATGTACTAACTACTTAAGTCTTAAATTATGAGTGAAAGTGCATACAAATTGAGTTTTTAACCTATTATTCTTACCCATAGTACAATGTTTGTATATCAACCAATTTGACAAGCATTAGGCATATAGTATTGTGCTATGCTTTGTATATTAAGTCTTAATAATTTAATTTCATTTTTGGGTAATTTTTGTGTTTTAATGAATTCTCACGTCTTAAATTTTTATGTTTTACGAAATTTTTTTTCAACTTTTGTAATTTAGAAGTTTATAAATGAGTTATGCAGCTCAGACTTAAAATATTGATAGTTTTATTAATGTAAGTGTTACATGATTCTTTTAAACCAAGTTCACCTTTAATTTTATTTTTTTTTTCCTTTTCCTTTTGAAGTTTCATCTAGTAATACTTCATGAATTATATTTTATTAAAAGTTCATTGCAAGATAATAGGTATGTATCAAGATAGAATAAACCATAATTTTTACATATTAGTGTGTGAAAATTTTAAGATACTTCTTATATCTTATTCTACTATTGTCCTTAATTAAAAATAGTATTATTAGTAGTCGTGGAGACGTGAAGGGATGATTAAATGTTTTAATTATACCGTAATCTTATTTTAAGACGTACAAGACTACAAGGTCCAATTGTATGATTTATAGACAATTTTTTTTAAAAAAAAACTATTAAAATCATTTTCATGGTAGGTTGTGACGTGCCCAAGTATATGGAATATATAGGTTGTATTATTGACTAATTAATAGTCATACGTGGTGTTGGTAGTTGGCTAATTAGCTTCGTTATTGGGTTTCAAAGATTTTTATAGTTATGTCTTGCATGATGAATAAATTATAATACCTTCTTCCTTCCTCTTAAAAAAAGATTATTCCCTCTATTTACTTAAAAAACAAAAAGTTACACTAACTTTTTGTAAATGTAAATATGATTTTAGATAATTAACCTTGTAAGAAATAACATAAATTTTCATTGTTGTTAAAATTTACTCTTTTAAAGTAATTTTGTGTTATTTTTTTTTTTTAAATAATAATAATAATAAAGGTGTTGTAATAGTGATGCATGTTTAACCTCAACTAAAGGGAGTTATTGCAACTAATAACTGATTTTTTTTCTTATAAGTATAATTTCCTCACGTGCTTATAAGAATTTAAAACAATTCAAATTTAACTCGTTTATTTTGTTTGAATTAGAAACTATCAAATCTTCATTAATGTGTGCCTTAGGCTAAAAGGGCCCTCCATTGGGAACTTTTAGAAAAAGAACTTGTCATATTCTACAAAGTAAGAAAATGGAATACAAAACTAATTAATTAATTTGATCATACTGAACAAATAGATGCGTTGTAAATTGTCAATAATAATTAAATATTTATTACTTTAGCTATCATATCTTTAAATAGGAAGCGAAAATAATATAATATATTTAAGACATGTTTTAATTGTATTTTTTATTGATAAGAATGCATATTAAAAAAATTTTTAAAAAATATTATCTATACATATGAATTTAAGAAATATTTATCAAAATTTATTGTAATTTATTCGTAGTCATTACTCAATTTTGTAAAAACTTTGAACTTATAAAATGCAATAAGTATATATAATAGTAAAAACTAAACAAATGGGATAATGAAACTCAAGCGAAGATGACTACTTAAAAAAAATGGATAAAATAAGATTAGATGAGATTAGTTAATTGTATTGCAAATTTAAAATTATAAGTTTGAATTTTATACTTTTAATTTTTAAATTAATTGTAATGTTTAGAAAATAAAATAAAAAATAAGAAATGAAATCGGTCAGGGTACATGAATTTCTAACAAAAACTACTAGTTAAATTAAAAATGGAAATTTTATTTTAGTACATATTTTTAGTAAAATATGATATTTTACTCAGCAGTACATTTTTAGTTCTTATTATTCTTAATGTTTAAGAAATTCATCAAATTGACCATTTCATTAATTGACTGTTAGTCAAATTTAGCAGTTAGAATGATATTTTGATATTTTTGTTTCAATAACTATTAGGAATTAATTAAAAAAAAAAAAAACTTTAGATCGTTTCTATCCATCAAAATTATGATGAATGATAGAGATTTAATTGAGAAAAGATTAAATGAAAAACAATTTAAGTTGAAAAACAACATTAAAAAAAATAAATCAAGGCGGAGATATTATAAAATTAAAATATAAAACTATTGAAATTTCTACTATTCATTACCACAAATGAACAACAGAGATTTGTGAAAATAAATTAAAAATTTAAAAAAACAAAACAAAATAAAACAAAACAAAACATTTTGAACATTTGGGTTAAACCTATAGCTTCATCTTTGATATAAGACGAAGATCTAGGTTCAAACGATCTAGATTCAGATTAAACAAACAATTTATAAGAAAAAATTAAATTAAAAATATAAATCTAAATCATCAATAATATTTAAACCTGCGCAACATTGATCTCCATTTCCAAAACACCATAAACATCATCTGCAATTGTGTTTTGCAACACAATAAAATTAAATCTCCATTTTCACCACATGCACCATCCTCCATCATCCATCGGATCCTCTACCATCAATCATCCTCCACTATCCACCAGATCCCTCACTATTAGCCATCACCTCCACTTTCACCTCCTACGTCATCCTCCACTAGAAACATGGGTTTTTTGGGTATCCATTGCACAAGAGAGACCCATAACTCCATCGCATGAAATAGACTTGCATTTCTAGCTCTCCCTCGCAAGAGGGAGACCCAAGGTAAAATGTAATGTTTCATTACAAAATAGGGATTAAAGTGAAATCTTTTCACTAAAAAATAAATAAATTCATTATTTTAAAGGAGAAATTTTATTTTAGTTTATAAAATTTTAAAAAATATTAGGTTTTTAAATCTCTTTTAGAAACAACTCTTTTTATCCATAACATTTATAAAACTCTTTAAAAAAGTCTAAATAGTTAGTCAATTGACCATTAGCGACTTTAGATATTTTAAATTGTAATTTAACAATTTATATTTAAGAATATTTTAAATAATTTAATTTATAAATTCTTTATTTTATGAAAATACTCCAATTACATATCATCAACAACTATCGAGGGCAAATATATTTTTTTTATGTATTCTATTAGTTTTAATTGTTTGTTGATTGAAAGCTTAAATTTTTTTAAAGGGTTTTAAAAAAATTAAAAATAAAAAGAGTTATTTTTTAAAAAAAATTAAAATTTTGATATTTTTTCACATCTTAGATATTAAAATGAAGGTTTCCATTTTAAAATTGAAAGAATCCATGTAGCTGTTGGAACCCTTTGCCCCTTGAAGTGGTAAAAGTGACGGCAGGGAAAAGATTTCAAAAATTTTGACCAGTGTGAAACCCGAAAAAAGGAAATCCAACAGTGTAGGTGACTGCAGCTTATCATGGGTCGACACGTGTACATAATTGAGAGAACCGTACACAACAAGGCCCCGTGACTGACCCCCATGCCATCCTTTGTTTTTGTTGTATTAGTTTCCCTTTTGATTGGGTTCCATACCATTAGTTTACTCTTTGTTGGTGTGTTGTCATAATCCATTATCAAGTGCTTTTCGTAAAAGTGCTTTTCAAATTTGAAGTGCGTAATTTAAGACCGGCCAACGTCCTATCGTCCCTTGGCACTGGGCCAGTAGATCTCTCTCACTGATCAAAGGGGGTGAAGATTCGATAATACTAAATGCATTTAATAAATTTTGTATAATTAATTTTCAACGAAGTTATCCGAACCTCACAATTAAGAAATTGATCTCAGTAATTTTTTTTTTCTTTTATATAGGAACAATTATCTCTCGATTACATAATTAAATATCTTAACGCATCCGGCTAGTCTTGTCGGACCTTTAATCTCTTTTTAAGTTAGTTTTCAAAAAAATAATTGCTACTCAATAAAGTTTGATATGAAAAAATTTCATTGATTTAGTAATATCCATGTTCAAAGTTGTTGCACCAATGATAATATTTATAATAGTAAATTTATTTAGAAGCAAGTAGATTCAATAGTCACACCACACAGGTAGTGTTTCATCTCAGTAGCTCCCAATGTACCCTTAACCATAGATCTATAGTATTAACAAACTGTAATTAAAGTATTGGAGTAAGACATTTATAATTCATTTGGTTTAGTAGTATCCATGTCTAGACTTGTTGCATTAATGATAGCATTTATAATAATAAATTTATTTAGTTGTGTTTTTGTTTTATGTGTGCATCAATTCATAGGAATGAATTTTTATTTAATTTTCATTTTTTATTGCATATAATTTTCTTTTTAAAGAATCGTATGTGTATGTTTTATTTAACCGCTGTAGCACGTAAAGAATTGGAAATTACTAGTAAATACTAAAGCAAATTCCCTAAAACAATTTTAACATAACTCATGCTCACACGGACAAGTGGGTCTATATATATATATATATATATATGTATGTATGTATATATATATACACACACACCGAATATGTATCCCCTTAATTATGTTAAAAACACAAGTAACAAAGTATAGCATTTTACAATAACTATAGTATTAAACATATCCACTTATAATTCAAGCTATCAGTGTTCTTTTTTTTATATGTATGATAAACGTTCAAATCTCATTGCATGTTTATCAGTATACTAAGAAGTTTCCTTTTTTTATTGTGAAAATAGATTTTTCTTGATATTATGTGAGTAAATTTATCAATTGGACCACACAGATAGTATTTCATCTCAGTAGCTCCTAATGGACCCCTAACCATAAATCTATAGTATTAACAAACTGCCATTAAAGTATTAGAGTAAGACATTTATAATTATCTAATAATATTACATAACTATAATACGATTATTTATATTCTCTTGTGACAAACTCATTTATAAATTATAATTTGTATTATATAATGGTTTGGATATTTATATTTTGTTTTATTATTTAAAATATATTTTCTGACACTAGGTCAGATATTTATCATAATCTATCGATAAAATCTATTTAATGAACAGCTCGAAAATCTATTCTTAAGACTAGGAGAAGTCTACCAACATTTTATGTGGGTAACTTGCCGCATTTTATCACTACATGAACTTGAGCCTTGCCATGCTTGACTATGCAGCGCAAGTGGGGCGCACTGTAATTAAAGTAGTGGAGTAAAACATTTAATATAATTATCCAATAATATTACATAACTACAATACGATTATTTATATTTTCTTCCTCATACTCATTTATAAATTATAATTTATATTATACAATGTTTGGATATTTTTATTTTAATAATGTTGACACACCATTTGTTCCTGTAGCTGAGCCTTGAGTTTTTTATCTTGCCCCTGAAGGGATGTGACAAGGGTTGGATATTGTCATGTCCTCCTTGAACTACAATGTGGTGTTTTTAGGGTTTATACCAATAATCTTATAGATATTTTAGCTACAAACCCGGTATTTGCATTGGTAGTACCAGGTTTGCAACTTACTTGTCTTGGTGATATCAAGTTTACAACCAAAATACTTATAAAGTTATTAGTTTAAACCCCGTGGATATTAAGGTAAGGTCAAAAACCCGACGCTCCGACTAGGAGTCTAAATGTGGTGTCAACATGTCGTGTCCTCTTTTAACCACAAGATGACATTCTCAAGATTTGAATCAATAACCTTATAGATATTTTGGATGCAAATCTAGTACAATCAACATCCAACCTTCGCCACACCTCTCAAATGTTTTGGTTGCAAACTTTGTACTATCAGTACCCAACCTTCACCATAACCCTCCAGGATAAGGCCAAAAACCCGACGCTCCTACTAAGGGTTCAAATATGGTGACAACAAATAAGATATCATAATATCATTCATCAACTATAACATAAAACTTCACCTAAGAGTAAATTATTGTTTTTTTTTTTTTTAATGACATTGAACAATCATGAATTTATCAAATTATACAAAATTAAGCACTTTATATACAATCTAAGTTTCTACTCCCACACATAGGGAAATATATCTTTTTGTGTACAGTAAAAATCATAATATACTTGAACTTCTGCTATGTAAACCTGATAGGATGGTACGCACAAAAATGAAACTTCCTACTTGTGTTTACGAAAAAACATATAATAACTATGCATATCTTCACTTTTGTGGTCATGTCCTCCATTAGAATCCTCATCTTCTTGGGATTCTGTTCGATACATTGATTACTCGATTGTGATGTGGCCAAATCGGATGGGCCCCAGGTGGGCTCCGTTGTTGAGGTGTCAAGATCTGACCAGGGTATTGGGCCCCTCCTCTTGGACCGTGGAGTAACCACCACAACCTAATTTCCCCAGGTGATTTGTACTTGTGGTATAAATCAGGAGAGTAGAGGATCCCAACTCACCAATTATGGTTGTTGATTCATTGATGAGGTTAATGGTGGTTTAATTTAATCGAGCAAACTATATATGGATAACTCTGAACCATAGAAGTTAATTTCCCTGCCCAAAATCGCAACTATGCTGTACATGCAGTTAAATGTGTCAAGTACATTCAATCACTGCCATTTATTGTGTCATCCAACATCTTGTTGTTTTTGGTAAAATACTTCCTTATCACTTAACTAATTGCATAATGACAAACATATGCTACTAATATCTTATTACATACCGACACCACCCTAACTTAATTTGCGCCATGTTAATTGTCAATACTAAAAGGTATATTTAGCATTGAGTAACGAAACATTTAAAAAGAAACAAAAAATTTAAAAAATAAAAATAATCGAGTAGGAGACTCATAGACTTTCAAATCTAAATTTGGAAATCTCTATACAATCTAAATTTTAAAATCTCTTCACAACTCTTTATGAGCCTCCATTATTTTGGAGGAAGAGTAGCAGTGCGGTAGAGAGGGTTGGAAGAACGGCATTGTCGTGGAGAGGGGAGAAAGACTAGCAATGCCATGAAAGAGGAGGAAGAGCCAACTTAGATTGTAAAAGGGGAGGTTTATTAGGTGGATGGAGATGTTGTCCATTTTATTTTGTTATCAATAAAAAAATTTTAATGTATATATGTTATTTTAGTGGTCAACATAAAAATTATTAACGATGGAAATGATCAAAGGCAACGATAGGAATATGATGGTATAATAAGCTATTAATGGTACATAAGTGCCTTTATGCAAGTAGAGGGTGTTACAATGTGTCCGTCCTTAATTTTGTCTACAAATAACTAAATTAGTAGTTTACAATTTTTAATGAAAAAGGTATTTTTAGAGTGTTTTCAATTTTTTAATACAAATGGTTCAAAATTTCTTTTGAAAGGACAAATAATTCAAATTGTCAATTTAAATGTTATAGACTTGTAGATTGGATTCACATTAGATGCAATTATTAATATTCCTCTTGGTCTCACCGTAGTTAAAGCTAGTCTCTATTGTTTTAATTGAGCATCTCTCATCTCCGTTAGAAGGATTCAAGCAGCACATCGCTCATTTAAAAAAAAAAAAATCCCCACTTAAAACCACATTCATTAAATAGATCTCAACATTTCTGACGCAATCTCAGATTTCGGGTAACGGTCTAATAGTAATATCATTATCATCCTCTATCTTCATTAGGAAATGAGTTCAACACTCATCAATCACAAATTTGTGTACTTTTTTCTCCCATACATCGTGGATTATCACTCCAATCGATTGAATTGCTCACTCCACTCCTCAGAGAGCTATTTTCCGATCCGCACCATTAAAATTATAGTTATATCTCAATCAGTTCCGATTGTCTATACCGATAGTCAACAACTTAAGAAAAAGGGAAAATCCTGACCCGATCAAAATGTCACTTTCAAAATAATAAATTTTTGTATTGCTTGTATGTTTTGATATAGACGTAATGATCATACTAAGCTAATATAATAAATGCTTCTGCTCTCACTGGCTTTTTCTTCTTCTTCTTCTTCTTCTTCTCTCTCTCTCTCTCTCTCTCTTAGCATTGATACATCTGCCACATCTATATACGAAAATTTTCAGGTAATGTTTTATTTAATATTAAAAAAATAAAAATAAATAAAAAAACACCGCTGATTGATTTTGTTTTTCGGTTTATATTCTTGCTTCCTGAGTATAAACTTCTCAGATTCCCAGATGGCAATCTTTTGTTTACCATTTCTCTTCTGTGGAGCTTCTTTGTCAGTGCTTCATGCAGCAGACTTACCACCATGGATTGGCAGCGATAACCGGAATTCCATATCAAAAAACATCATATAGAAAAACAACCCCCACCATCCATAATTTTCATGTTTCTTTCAAAATCATTTTAAATGACAATGAATTGTATTTAAATCAAGGTAAAAAGTCCATTACACAAGAATTTGGTTCTCTTGTCTTGTAATTTGCATGTTTTTGAATTAAAAAGGATTTTACGCTGTCTCAACGCTACCAATGATAAGCAGTTAAAATTTATTTCATTTTCATATAATTTATTAGACACACATTAGTGATTGACGATCCTAAAGTGGGCAAAATTCACACAGGAGTACAAGGTCAGAGTGAAGGCAATTGATTTGTACTAAAATAGGAGTATGACCACAACATATGTAATGGCATTAAAAACTAACATGACAAGCAGTATTTAAGTCCACATTTCGGGAGGACAAAATTTTAACCTGAAATGGAGGTCATTCAAGCTGAAACTACTGGATTTGGTCAATTTAGCTTGAAAATCCTCGAACACAATTGATTAATATAATCCTAATACTGATTTTGCAAGTATTTGCATAGAAAAAGCTGTCTAATCATTTATTTACTCATAATTCAAACACTGAAATGAGCAAATGGATACAAAATGAGGAATTATCTGTTCGCTTGTATTTCAAAATTTGAACATTAAAACCAAGAATTTAAATCAATAAAGCACACCCTTTATCTCAATTATATAACAGCCTAATGATTGAGACAAAAAATATGCCCGAAACAGCTGCACCCCGTGTTTCATAATTCATACGCAAGATTGCCTATTACTTAGGATACTATCCACTATGGACACTTGCACATGTCAGTAGACTACATATTAATTTCTGGTCAACTTTTTATAATAAATCATCTCCTAATCTAAATTTTTGCCTACATGCATATCACGTTTATGATAATGACAATTATAGATGGAATCATGGAAATACACACCCTCAATATATACCATGATGATGACCACATATCAAACCTTCTAATTCGGTCTCATCAAACTAATACTTCATGTTCAATAGGGATTTTTAAGTTCATTAGAAAACTAACAAACTTTCATCATATTGCAATAAATTGTATGAATAAAAATCAAGACAGAAGTGGATGGTGAACAATTAACTGCTGATTACGACATAAAAGTGCAGAGCCTGAAACAATTTGAGACTCAATCCGTACAATAATCAGTCTGTAGTCAAATGGAGAAAGGCAAATTGCCTATATTGAAAGCACGTCAGCTCCTCTCGGTTACCTGAAAAAACTCTGAGAAAGCATATCAGCCACTGATTCACTGCACTCATTAAATAGCTGCAGCAAGCCAAAGTCCAGCTGCAAACTTCACATTGAAGAAGAATTGAAAATATTAAATTTGAATTTGAATTCTTGTTGTTGGACAAGAATCCTGAAACACAGAAAGGGTCATTTCCTGTCAAATAATAGTGATCATACATTGGAAATACCTAGGTGCCCTATACTTTTGAAGGTATTTGACACAAAAGTCTCTTTTGGACTCAGCCGGTGGAGATCTTTCAAGAACAAATTCAACTGGATTCTCATATAGAACTATTACAATTTAATGGTAAGCAAGCAGACAATGTATG
>CM034464.1:8352557-8386557 GCA_019925255.1 Litchi chinensis | reverse complement strand
TACATCTAAATTGCACAGTTGCCCAATTATATAAAAAGAAAAAAAAAATTCTTTTTCTTGATTGGTGTCTCTATCCTTCTTTTCTCTTCCTCTCAAACCGAAAGGGAGAAAAAAAAGAAAGAAAGAAATGGAAGGTGACAATATGATAACGATGAACACATTAAAAACGCCAACAAATTTTTCATACTTTGCATGCTTGACAGTTCCAGCCAGAATAAATTCAAACGGCTTGTTCGCTCAAATATATATGGAGGAACATGAACAAGTTCCTCTCAAATATACATGGCTGGATTATTCAGCTCCAAGAATAGAATTGCTGGTATTTTTTATATTTGCCGCCACCCAAATCTGTCATTTTGTGCTCAAGCGTTTCGGACTCCCTCAAATCGTCTCCCAAATTGTTGTAAGTTCTCTCATCATGTTCTCTTTTTTTCTCTTTTGTACATGTCATTTGCTTTATTATTATTGTTTTTACTTTACGTTTTAGCTTGAATAATTAAGTTATATATATGTTCTCAAAAAAGGAAAAAAAGAATTATATATATTAACAATTTCGACACGTTTTCTTAAGTGAAAATTTTGATTACATCAATATAATTTGAGATTTATATTGATTTCAATAGGATCCAACACGAAAAAACACTTGAAATTTGACACCTAAAAAATACTTGAAATCCCGCCCGCTATTTTTTCTCTCTATTTTATATATACTAACATCGTTTAAAGGACTCTTCAATGATACAAGCTTTCTTAATATTTGTTTTTGGATCTGTCTTAAATAGGCAGGCCTTCTACTATCTCCATCAATTTCAATACTACCAGACGTCATTTCAGCATATGTCATCCAGGAAAATAGTACAGAATTGCTAGGAGCATTTGGGTCATTTGGGTATGCATTTTTCCTATTCCTGAGTGGAGTTAAAGTTGACATAAACATGGCAATGAGAGGGGGAAGAAAAGCAGTCTATCTTGGTGTTATATCAGTTCTACTTCCTTTGTTTTTCTCCACAGCAACTAGCTTCATTCTATACGAAGACCCCAAAGAACGCGACAGATGCATGTATCTCGCTTCCCAATTCATCATAACTTCTTTTCCCGTCATCAATGGCCTCCTCACAGACCTCAAAATCCCCAATTCAGAACTCGGAAGATTAGGCCTCTCATCGGCGGTTATAGCTGATCTAGTAGGCTATGTTCTTATCCTAATTAGAATCTTCACCAAGGTAGCAAAAAACCATTCTACTAACAAAGTGGCTGTCTATTACGAATTGGGATATATTGCTCTCTTTTTCATTGGGGTTGCATTCATTTACAGGCCATTGATGATGTTGATAGTTAGGTTTACACCTGAAGGCGGCTCTGTGAAGACTATTTATCTGTATGCGACCTTGCTGCCTTTTCTGTTTTGCATGAAGATCCCATTTCTCTTGTCTGATTCTTTAATCATGATGATGGTCTATGCTCTGGGGTTGGCGGTGCCACCAGGGCCACCATTGGGGTCTGCTTTGGTGAATAAATTTGAGGGCTTGGTTTCAAGTTTCTTTGTTCCATTGTTTGTCACGGCATGTGCGATGAGAGTGGATTATATACAGTTCAGGATCTTCGAATACGACATGCAAAAGATTACAATGGTTGTGTTGGGGACTTTGCTAGTTAAATTCTGCTCATGTCTTTTGCCTTTGATACATAATAGGATGCCTAAAAACGATGTGATTGCACTGGCTATCATTTTCTGTTGCAAAGGCATTGTTGAGCTTGGATATGTGACCTACGCTAGTGACACCAAGGTTCGTATTTAATCAGTGTCTGTATAGTTTTTTGGCCTATTAATGATTTTTCTCAAAAAAAAAAAAAAAATCATCCAATCTGTTTAGTTTTTCATATCTAGAGAGAAAGCAAAAACAAAGTATTGTACTTTGAAATAACATACAATCCAATAAAGTTGTCTCTTTCTCTCACTTTACATGTCAATTTTGAAGTTAATCAATCTCAACTTTGATTGTCTTCTTCGTTATA
Source organism: Litchi chinensis (assembly GCA_019925255.1). Lineage (NCBI taxonomy): Eukaryota > Viridiplantae > Streptophyta > Magnoliopsida > Sapindales > Sapindaceae > Litchi > Litchi chinensis. The sequence continues at coordinate 8,384,541 of CM034464.1, read as the reverse complement.
AAAATATTTTAAAAAATTCTTAACTATTTCACCAAAAAAGCCATTTTCTGTTAAATTTCGAAACTATCTAAATTTGTTTTGGATAATCTCAACCATACTTCCAGGAGGGGGTGTGTTTTCATGAAGAAAGATGTAAAACATTGTGCATTACTTTTTTCAAATGCAGATTATATCTCAAGACCTTTTCTCTTTTATGGTGATAATCATCACTTTGGTGGCAAGCTTTGTGCCTATTCTTGTGAGAAAACTATATGATCCTTCAAGGAAATTTGCCGGCTATCAGAAAAGGAAAATCACTGATTGTAAGCCCAATTCAGAGCTCCAAATGATTGCATGCATCCATGTACCCAACAATGTCAGCTCAGTCATCAATTTTCTTGATGTCTTGCATCCCACAAGAGAAAACCCTGTCGCTCTTAGTGTGCTCCACCTTATCAAGCTCCATGCACAAGCAAACCCTATTTTTCTCTCCCATCAAAAGGGAACCAAAAACTTTCACGGTTATTGTTACTCAGAAAATGTCATTGTTTCCTTCAAGAATTTTGAGGCAACCAACTGGGGTGCAGCTTCTGTTGATGTTTTCACAGCCATTTCGCGACCCGATTTAATGGATGATGATATCTGCACTCTTGCCCTAGACAAGCTTTCATCTTTTATAATCCTCCCATTTCATAAAACTTGGTACATTGATGGATCTCTTGAATCAGATGACCCCAACATCCGGATCCTCAACTATAGCGTCCTGGAGAAAGCCCCTTGTTCTGTAGGGATCCTCATTGATCACAACAACATCAAACGGCCTGCAACGCGTGCAGCTTCCATGTCAAGGTTTTCGTTCAACATTGCTGTATTGTTTATTGGTGGTTTTGATGACCGTGAAGCCTTGGCTCTAGCCAAGAGAATGGCTCGGGACGCTGGGGTTTATCTCACGGTGGCTCATTTCATTGCCAAGGCTGATGATGGAATGGTGAATTGGCAGACAATTCTTGATTCCGAGGCATTAAAGGATTGTAAGAGTGGCAACAATGATTGCATTAAATATGTGAAGCATGAGGTGAATGATGGACCTGAAACAGTGAACTTTGTTCGTACAATGGTGGATGATCATTCTCTAATGATTGTTGGGAGGAGATATAATCAGGAAAGTCGACAGACTTTTGGTCTCAAAGAATGGACTGAGTTTCCTGAACTTGGAATTCTGGGGGACATTCTTGCATCAAAAGATATGGGTGGAAAGTGCTCTGTGTTGATTGTACAGCAACAACAATCACTTCAAGGATGAGTCCATTTTCCTTATTTATTTATTTATTTATTTTAAAAAGGATGAATCCATTTATTGATTTTTAAGATTGGATCAAATCGGACCGGATTATATAATTTTTAGTTAATAATTGAATTATCCAACACTTGATGTAGGTGTAATTATATGATTTTTCTTGTAGGTTTTGATAATGTTGACGATGATGTGTTGATGTTGGAGGTTTAGAGATCTAGGTTATGTTAAAATTTTGTTCTCAATGATATTGATGAGGATTTGTTGATTTTCTGGGTTCTCCATGAAGCTGTTTTGCTGATGTTGTGTTATTGATGATGTTGATGAGGACTTGATGATGATTCTTCTGGTTCTTCATGAAGCTCTTTTGGATGTTCTTCATTTATTTATTTATTTTAAATTTTATTTTTACAAAATTTATCTCCATCATTTGATGTTTTGTGTTATTTTTTTTAAATTGTTTTTTTTTTTATGAAATCTAATTTTTGGCTTTTAAAATTTATTTAAAAAATAAAAATTAAATTAAAAGATGAAAATACCCTTGATTTATTAAAGTTGACTAACCAAAAATAAAACCACTAGTAGCCAAATAGTAATAAACTCATAAAGTTTACTCCATTTGATCAAACGTTTCAATCAGGTAACTAATTTATAATTTACTTTATATATATATATATATATATATATATGTTGGGCTATTTTAATAAAGTTGAAGTATTTGGTTTTTGCCATACTTATAATTATAAATCTAACTGTTATCAGTCAATTTTCAATATTTTATTTTTGAAAATATCCAAATAATATTGAATTATTGTTAACTAAACATCTCTTGTGTGTCACATACATTAATGTGTGAAATATCTTCATATGTACAGTAGAATATCCTCTTTTTTTTTCGAAGCAATATCCTTGTTTTTTAGTTTCGTGGAACTCCTTCTTATGAAACTTAACTAAATCGGGATATTATGGTAATTTCAACTCTATCTTGTTAAATACAACATTATCAAAATGTTTCCCTTTTTTTTTATTTAAAAATAATTCAAGTCTTTCTCCAAGACTCTCACTAGAGAGAGAAAATACTCTCATTCTTTAGTGAGAGAAAGTCTCGGTAATTAGATCTGGGGTCAATTCCGATTGGCGAAAATCAATAGCAGTTTATATCCTAGTGGCTGCAATGATGTTGTTTTTGGAGGGCAATCGTATGGTTTTGGTGTTCAATCTTCGTCCCATGTTCTATACAAGTGCTTCAAGTGATGGAGATCATATTGCTTATAGCGATGGTTCCCATTGGAAGCCTCTTATTCCAGTTTCCCGAGGTTATTATTCAACGACTGTCTTTTAGGTTAAGGACATTGTCTTGTATTGTCTAGTTGGGTGTCATGATTTTCTCTTTGTTCTCTTTTCCCTATTTAAGTTGTATTTTAGATTTATATTGTAGTTGTTGTTTATATCTTATGGGTTAATTTATATATGGATTGATTGGATTTAGCATTATCAAACCGCTTTCTTTGTTAGGGAATCGTTTGATATTCCATATCTAACTATCCGAGATTACTCAAATAGGAGGATTAATCTGGTGAACTATGGTTACTCTGTTGTTATCCTAAATTTATTTGGGCTTTAGTGTTTATTGGTTGAAGGGGATGTTGTATCTATGACCATCCTCCGTGGTGGTTGTTTTCAATGAAATCTTGTCCAAAATAATAATAATAATAATAATAATTAATTCAATTGTTAGAGTACTGGATCGGACAAGCCAAACCCATGAAGAACACGAAGCCCAATAAAGGCCCATACCAATTACTTCCGGTTTTCCATATTTACCCCTACTCTTTACGACTTAATTACCATTTCACCCACATAGATCGGCAAAACCAAAGTTTTCTTCGGTTTCTTTCTTCAACTTCGAGCTCGCCGCCAAGACGACAACAACTACCCAGCTCGTTCGTTCAACTGCGTCGCTTCTGCTTCCTCAAAAGGTCCGATCTTTAATTGTTTTTCTTCAATTTCATGCACATAATATACTTATCTGGGCTTTTACAATTCAATTGCATATACCTGATTGATTTATTTATTTTTCCATTTACATATTTGATGTATCTAGATTTAATATGCGATCAATTAATTTTTCTTGAATCGGGTTTGATTTATCTGTTGTTAATTACAATCTCTACTAAAAATATCATTTTTTAAAAAAAAAAACTACGTGATCTGATTTATCTTATTTTGCTTATGTTTTTTCAAATTTAATAATAAATATTTGTTTCTGGTCTATTGGATTATTGAAAAAATAAGAAAGTAATAATCTTTTTTTTTTTAATTTTGCGTCTTTTTTTTTTTTTTTTTTTTTGTGTGAAGATATAAAAAGAGGTAAAAACATATATTTTTTATTATTTTTATTATTTTCAGTATGTATTTTGATTTGGTCTGAGTTTTAGCAACCAAATAAACGGTTTGTGAATTTTGGGTGATTTGGGTTCTGTTGTAGTGTACTCTAGAGGGAAGGACATTTGTGCAACTGTTTGAGGTTTGATATAAGTGTTAAGAGAAAATGCCTCCGTTGAAGTTCGAAACAGGTCATCAGGATACTGTCCATGATGTGGCGATGGATTCCTATGGTAAGCGCATTGCCACTGCATCGTCGGATAACTCAGTTAAGATAATCGGTGTGGGGAATAATACCCATCAGCATCTTTCAACATTGAGTGGTCATCAAGGACCTGTTTGGCAGGTGGCTTGGGCTGCCCCGAAGTTTGGGTCCTTACTTGCATCGTGTTCTTATGATGGGCGGGTTATAATATGGAAGGAGGGTAATAATGGTGAGTGGATTGCAGAAAAAGTTTTTGAGGAGCACAAATCGTCCGTGAATTCAATTGCCTGGGCTCCTTATGAACTTGGTCTTTGTTTGGCTTGTGGTTCATCTGATGGGAATATTTCAGTTTTTACCGCAAGAGCTGATGGCGGTTGGGATACCTCAAGGATTGACCAGGCTCACCCAGTTGGTGTGACTTCTGTTTCATGGGCCCCATCGACGGCACCGGGTGCACTTGTTGGCTCTGGCTTGCTTGACCCGGTGCAGAAGCTTTGTTCGGGTGGTTGTGATAATACTGTCAAGGTGTGGAAGCTATACAATGGGGTGTGGAAGATGGACTGCTTTCCTGCTCTTCATATGCATACTGATTGGGTCAGAGACGTTGCTTGGGCACCCAACTTGGGGCTCCCAAAATCTACCATTGCAAGTGCCTCAGAGGATGGCAAAGTTATCATATGGACTGTGGCCAGGGAAGGGGATCAATGGGAAGGTAAGGTGTTAAATGACTTCAAGACCCCTGTTTGGAGAGTCAATTGGTCATTGACTGGGAACATATTGGCTGTGGCTGATGGGAACAACAATATAACCTTGTGGGAAGAAGCAGTGGATGGCGTTTGGCAACAGGTGAAAGCGATCGAACCATAAAGCTTTTAAGTTTTTTCAGTATTTTCTCATGTAATACAGCAACATGTTTCAGGTCCTCTTTGTTAAGCATTATTGCATAGATGAGTGGTTTTGTTGAATATATTTGGACCTAAAAGTTTTGAACTTGAACTTCTTTGAAGAATCATAGTCTATAAACCAGGAAAACTGATATGCTGTTACCACCAGATAATATATTTGAGTAGTTTTTATCACAGGGACATTTCCGTGTCTGGTTGTGATCTACCGCTAAATTTCCTTTCATGAATTTGATCCTTATTCACTAGCTTACGTGTAATCTAACTGTCAATTTTATGGCATGTATTCAATGGATGATGATAGTATTATGCTGCTACATAGAATTTCCCTGCCTTTGCATTTATTTTGTGAGTATAATATGAGGACTTAGAATGTGGTGATTGTTGCCATGTTTGCTTTTCAGTCTAAAGATCGATTGTTATTTAAGCTTTTTTTTTTTTTTTTTTTTGGTTATTGCTGTCGTAAGTTCTTTTTTTTTCTTTTTCATTTTGTTATTTTGATGTTAAGTGGTAGTTAATCCTATATAGTGCGTCGGTTGGATGAAGTCGGTTACTTGTGGAGTTCACCATTGAAGGAAATGCTGAGTCAAAACTAGGAAATTTGTAGATTTATGCGTTCATGAGACCTTATTGGTAGCAGCAATTCATGAAAAATTAAGGAGATGCTGAGACAAAACTAGGAAATTGTAGATTTATGCATTCATGATACTTTATTGGTAGCAGCAATTCAGGAAAAATTTGAGAGTGTTTACAAGGTATATATGTGTTGTGAGAGAGAAATGTTCTAGTGTGGGATCTCGCATGTTTAAACTAGTGTGAATCGAACTGAATTTAATTTGAACTGGTCTAAATTGAAATGAATTCAGCATGTGATGGTGCACATTAGATACCCCCAAAAAAAAAGTGGGAATCCTGCATCTGCTTGTTGGTTTAGGTTGTCCAATGATTTTTTGTTGACCATGCATATGAAATCACTTGCTTTTTTTTTAAAAAAAAAAAAAAGAGTAAAAATCATAGTTTTTTTTAAGTCTTTGCCTATCAGCAAAACCTTTACTAAACCTTACATCAAGACCAGAATTAAAGTAAAGATTTTTACCCAGATGGATGAATGGTAGATGCCGTTGATACCTAGAAGGATATATATATATATATATATATATATATGTATACACACACACTACTACAACCTGGATTTTATGGATGGTAGTGGGAACTGCCTGTTACTTTTGTATGCTAATATAAAAACATCAGTTGTATTCTCAGCATCAACACACAGATCCTTTTAGTTGTTAATGAAATATGCATAGTTTTATTCATCATGAGTTTTAGATTGCCGGCAGGGTGCTTGCGATTAGCATATGCATATATACCTGATGATATTTTTGAGTAATCTAGTCAAAGATTTAATAGTTGGTGAACATAATGCAATTCGAAGTCTTCATAGTTGCATGGCAGCATGAATTTTGCATGATGTTTGTTTGGTGCTTATCTTTAGTGAAAGACAAATGTTTTCTTGATGCTAAGTTGTATGATAATTTTCTATATTATGTTTTGGATCCTAGGCTTTCGTAGCTTCAAAAGGTTATGGTCAGTTTATGAGATATGTCCTCTCTCATACTAGATCTACCGCACAATTGTGATCACACTAGACTTCAAAAATTGTACAATCTACATTGTGCTTTGAATAAGAAATAGTCAATTAAACTGAGTAATCATTGAGTGAGGATCAAAACTTGTTCACACTAAGGATCGACTGGTTCAACAATGCTTGATACCGTGGGGGGATTCGTTCAGGGTCATGGGAAATTTCTTTTAAATGAATTTCATTTTTCAAAAGGGAGAAATAAATTTTACGTTTCTCCATGTTAAAATGAGATTGAATTTATATCTAATAGGTAATCATATTATTTAGTGAAAGGTTTGAATGGATCGATTCTAAGATGAAATTAGGTGCTCATTCTAAATTTTTCAACTTCAAAAATTAGACTGAACCACGAGCATATTAACATTAGATTGATTGCGAGAGAATCTGATTTAAAGTTAAATTTTATACATTTTCTTCTTGGCCAAGTTACAAGTGCACCTATCTAGATTAAAATGAGCATATTTTTTCCAAGAAAAATTTAGAATAAAGTTTTGTAAATCTTGAGAAGAGGCTTTTATAATTTTTTTTTATTTTTATTTTTTTCAAAGGGAGATTAATAATGTCAATTAACTCTTAGTTGAGTGATATGCAACTCTCATATTATATCTATGGTGAAGGTTCAAGTTTGAATATCTTTTCATGCATTCACTGGCTAGTATGACTAGTTAGTATAGAAAGATTGTTCTTTATATTATTAGTTAATTGGTACGTTATCATATATTAACAAATAATAATTGAAAAATAATAATAACAATAATGACAACTATTACAAGTTAGGAAATGTTTCATACAAATTTTGGAATATTGTATTCCAACAATGTGATTGGTTGTGAATGATTCCGAGAGTTAATAAACCACACCAATTATTATACTAATTCAAACGGTAATGACCAATAATTGAGGAAATTAAGAATAAATGTGAAAGCAGGCAAGGCACGTGAGGTGGGGTGTGCAAAGCACATGAGAAATGAGCACGTGGTAGCATGTTAGTGGGTGTAGAGGAGATGGTCATGGGCCTCATCGCGAGCGCCAACGCACGTGTAAGGAAGCATGAAAGGAAAGTGGGTCATTTGCATTTTGCCGCTCAATTGATTCCAGCCACGTGGAATTTGACCCACTCCCATTGGTTGGCTTCTTTTCCAAACTTAAAAGAACTCACATGACTGCTGACACCGTCACCCCCCTTTCTCACGTGCTCTCGGGTCCCACTTCAACATTCAAACAGGGTTCCTATATATATATTCAAGGAATTTAATTATGTACAAATTACTTTTTTTAATTCAATTTAATTAACTTTTTAACTCTAGGTAAATTGATTTCTTTAAATATTAAAAATAATTTGAGGTTTGTTGAGTGAATATGACTTGAACTTATAATTGCATGGCACAAGTGCTAGGAGCATATAATTAATTGTAATAAGGTAAAGGGTAAATCAAATTCAACAGGTATGATATAACACATTCGGTAAAGTGGTTTTGAAATAGAGGGTGTTTATTCATTTTAACAATTTTTTAAGCTTGAGTTGTTGTACTGTATGTGATATATCAATTATGAAAAATAAATAGGTATATTATAGTTTGTTTACATTCATAATTCAATATTAAATTGTTGTTTAAATTATTTCTATTGAACTACTGCTCAATATGAACTTCATAACGAAAATAAACATTCTTTTAGTTTCATAATGTCTCAAATAAAAAAAAAAAAAAATGTCTCTTTCTCTGCATGACTCAATTGGACATACATTAAGAAAATTTTATGTTATCTGAAATAATTACAAAAAAAAAATTAGTAAGGATCTCTATGTATGAATTTTAAAGCTCTTAAAGAAAAAGATTCTAGTAATATTTTATTTTAGAATAAAAAATTCAAGTATGAAAATTAGGATATAATTAAAAAGGAGAGTGGTAATAATAAAAATAAAATATAAAGTAACCTTATCCAATTATCAAGTGTATTAATATAAGTTACCATGGGGATCAGTGTCAGAATGACCATGGCGCATCCGACTATATCTTAATTGTGTGTCTCAATTTTTGCTTAATCCGACACTTGCTTTTCTTTTTCTCCTGTGAAGGTTTTTAAGTTTAGAAACCCTTTTTTTTTTATAATTTATTCTCATTTTTCATGGGTTGAATTTGAAATTCCATATGAGTTTTCTAGCTTAATAAAAAACTGAAAAATAAATAATACTACATTTAAAATGCTTTAGAAAATTTTAAGTGTAAAATTAAATATTTCTAAAGTGGTTAAATTTCGTGTTGACCTTTTTCATGATAATGATCTGCTTTAAATTCATTGATTTTCATTGTATAGTTGAATACAGTACTAACTTTTTTAGAAAATATATATTGTTAAGAGATTTAATTTTATAACTTGTATAATATTAAACAATGTAACAACATTAAATTATTGATTATCATTCTTGTAGATAACCTGACACCCTAAGGTGAAAAATAAAATATAATATACTCACCATCAAGTCACAATAATTACAATTACTATATCAAAGTCATAATCATACCTTAACAACCATAGAAGAAAATATCAAAGGTTGAAAAAAAAACAAAACCCCAACAGACCACGTGGATGAGATCATGACCGTCAGTTTAGGTTTAAGATGAGCTGTAAACATCGTGCTTAAACGTGGGAAGAGGAATATAATAAGAGGTAGTAATGATAAGGAAACAGAAGAGGGGGGTAGAAAGTACAAACAAATTAAAATTTTAAAAATACTGCAAAATCAGAGGGGGAGGAAATAAAAATATTGAAAAGCACAAGTCCCAAGAGATAAATTATTAATAGCAGAGGAATCCGGCTGTAAAATTGGACGCTAATGGACCAATCGCAGCGACAAACACCTGCAATGGATCGATTCCTGCGGTTATGGGTTGAATTTGTACAATTTTATATTTTTCTCCCACGATTTCGATTAATTTATTCATTTTTTGCCCAATAATGTGATGCTCTTCCATTGGTAGTGTGATTAGTCATTAGATTAATCTATTTTTAATTTTAATTGCTCCCTCTAACTGTAACTCTTAACTCTAATCCATCTAATTTTGACAGCTACATGGATTTTGGTAGTTGGTGAAAGAATATTGTAACTAATATAAGTAATGGCAAATTGGATGGACAATGTAATAGTAAAGGATAATATATAAGACCAATGGTAAATTTTATTTTATTAAATTTAAATTTAATTGATATGTGTAAGTTATGAGTGATATCACGAATTTATGTTTTGCAATGTATTTTATAAAGGATCATTCGAGATATTATTAAACAAACTCTAACGAAAACTTAAAATTTGGAGTAATGCATTCAATAAATAAATTTGTATAATTAGTTTTTAAGATTTTATTCATTTATTCAATGTTAATTATAAATTCATTATTTAAAGTTCATTTTAGAATATGATCAAATGTTTTAATCTAAATGTATCAAAATTGTTTTAAGTTATTGATAAATCTATAGAGCTTTTATTAACCATTTAATCAATGCAGAATTCAAGAATTGACCAATTTCCTCTTCTAACATGAAGTTTTTTAAATTCTCCCATGACCCATGTCCACAGTCTCATAATTTAAAAGCTGTTTTCTATTAATATACTGAAAATTAGATTCTTAATTAACTCTTATTACGATGCATTAAGTACTTTATAATCCAATTTTGTAATAAATGGTACACTTACTTTACCTTTGTTTAAAGCAAAATCAACTTTGCCTTTTTGGGTCAGAGGTTACCATTTGCCAGCTCACCGCTTCTCACAACACCGTGTCATGTCAGCGGAAAACAAAACAATTGTGTTATATAAATCTGAAATTACTTTATAAAATTAAGATTTCCCTGCCCTTGTCTCCAAACTTTACTATTAATAGGGAGCTTGATTGAGTACATATTAAACATTATATCCAACATCAACAATGGATTGCTATTTGTGTTAATATTTTTAGACTTCATACATACATAATAAACTTACTAAATTAATAAAATTTTATCCACTTACTAAGTATTGAATACAATTTTATTAATTTAATAATTTTTTATTGACGTCAAAATGAAAAAAATATCCAAACATCGATATTAAAATTTGACAATTATATAAAATTTAATTAAATTATTCATTTTCAAGCGTAAGATGTTTCTATTCATAAATTTTACTATAAAACTAGTTATTACTAGTTTTATTATCTTTTCTATATGTTCGTACAAACTCACATTGCAACATTTGTTGTAAAAACCTCAAAAATCAATTGTATATGTCATATAAGTGATTGATTAGGTTGCATCGCCAGTTAGTATCAAAACTTGTTGTCCATTTTCTTCTTTATCATGTAAAATTTAAATTCAAAACTAGTTAATTATTCTTTGGTGTGTAATATTATTTTACTTTCATGCTAATTTACACGATATCATGAGTTGTCAAAGCCTCTAAACCAATTTTGCACCATGTATAAATCATTCTTCCAATCAAAACCAATTATCCATATTCTTTTTCACATATAAAAATTATATACAAAGCTAGTCATTCTATGGTGTGTAATCTTCTTTTACTTTCCCAATGATTTATATCGTAACGAGTTATTAAAGTTTCTAAAGTAATCTTACACGGTTACACCACATACAGACAATTACTTCAGTCTCAAAACCAGCTAATTTACATTGTATCACATGTTTCCAAAGACTCCAAACCAATCTTACACCACATATAAGTCACTGTTTCGGTCTCAAAACCAGTTATTTCACATTATATCATAAGCTGCCTAAGTCTTTAAATCAATTTCACGCCAGATATGGCATGAAATATTTTTCAACTTTCATAATGATTTACACTGTATCATGAGCTATCAAAGTTTCTAAATCAATGTTACACGGTTACAACACATATAGACCATTGCTTTAGTCTCAAACTAGCTAATTTAGAGTATATCATAAGATGTCAAAGTTTCTAAACTAATCTTACATCGCATATAAACCATTACTCAATTCTCAAGACTAGCCATTTTACACTTTATCACATTTACAAGTTGCCAAAGACTCTAAACCAAGGTGTGAAATCTTCTTTTACTTACCAAGGTGTGAAATCTTCTTTTACTTTCATAATGATTTTAACTGTATCACGAGTTGTCGAAGTTTCAAAAGCAATATTACATGGTCATACCACATATAAACCATTGCTTTAGTGAAGAAAGGGAAAAAAAAAAAAGAAGCTAATTTACATTATATCACAAGTTGCCAAAGTCTCTAAATTCCCATTTCAAAACCAGCTGTTTTACACTGTATCACAAATTGTTACAATTTCTAGACCAGTTTCGCACCACATATAAACCACTGGCCTAGTTTCAAAACTAGCAGATTTACATTTACCACGATTTGTTAGAACCTTTAAATCAATGTTACACCACATATAAACCACTGCTCCAGCCTCAAAACCAGCTGTCCAAATCGCCAAACGGATCAAAATTATAAGGGCCAGTCCATAACTTGTAATTACTTACCAAAAACACAAAACTATTACTAATATTATTTTTAAAATCAGAAGAGAAACTTTACAGAAGTTGCAAGTCACCTCCCATTATAAAATTGAGACTCCTCAAGCATGAAGAAAGATGCTCCAACTTTGTGATATTGACAATTTTGCCCTTCCTTTACTCCTCAAAACCCCACCACCCTCTTCCACACTCTCACTCTCTCCCATTTCTCTCATCACATTTTGCTTCAAACTTCAATTCTCCACTCCCAACTTTCTCTCTCATTTTCTCGAGAAACAAACGCATTTTTTCTCCCTTCACTAGAAAATCCCACCATTCTCTTTTGACTTTTGTTCACATAAAAAAGCTTCAAGTTCTCTTCTTTACCGTGTTTGCATACACACACTAATGGAAACACCCCAGTACTTCATCGGCGGCTACTTCAACTCCACGTCGGCGGTCGACTTCTCGCCGGAGAAGCGAGCAGTCCCAGACCAGAAACCCGGCGAGAACTTTAACTTCACAATTGAGGACCTCCTTGACTTCTCTAATGAGGACAACATAGTCGCCGCCGCTGACGATGGTGGCTTCTTTGACAATGCCACCGGCAACTCCACTGACTCCTCCACGGTCACCTGCAATTCCGCCGCTTCCGGCGGCGACAATCACTTCTCCGGCAATGTCGGTGGCTTCCGGAATAGTAACAGCTTCGCTGACTCTCAGTTCTCTGGCGAATTATGTGTTCCGGTATTTCTCTTTTTCTTTTTATTGAATTATAGAAATAATTTTTTAATTTAAAAAATTAAGTTCAATTATGATAATTTTTATATGTATATATATATTGTTGAATTATCATTATATTCTAATTAAATTTGATTTTTTTTCCTTAATTTTACAGTATGATGACTTGGCTGAGCTCGAATGGCTTTCAAATTTTGTTGAAGACTCATTTTCAATCGACCAAACGTTACAAAAGAATCACCTCAGCATTTTAGCCGGATCCAAACCAGTCACACCCGAATGCTCTTCTTCATCGACCCAACCGGAGCCCATTAGCCCGAAACCCAGCAACCCCGTTTTCCTTTCGGAGACTCCGCTACCCGGTAAAGCTCGTTCGAAGCGATCGCGTGCGGCTCCTTGTGATTGGTCCACGCGTTTGCTCCATGTGTCTCCGAAGGCACCATCGATAAAACGGGAGAATTCGAACCCAGGTTTGAGTACGGATTCGGGTTTGGTTCGAAAATGCTTGCATTGTGCAGCGGAGAAGACCCCGCAATGGAGGACCGGGCCCATGGGTCCGAAAACATTGTGCAATGCATGTGGAGTCAGATATAAGTCGGGTCGGTTGGTACCCGAGTACCGACCCGCATCAAGTCCGACGTTTTTGTCAACAAAGCATTCAAATTCGCATAGGAAGGTATTGGAGCTTAGAAGGCAAACGGAAATGCAAAGGGCACAACATCAACAATTTCTTAGTCAAAGTTCGATTTTCGGAGTATCCAACGGTGGAGATGAGTACTTGAATCATCATCATACAGGACCCGATTATAGGCATATGATGTAGTGTTGGGATACAAGCTTAACAAATCAATTGTAGTTTTGCTAATTTTTGGTATTGAAAATTTGAATATTGTAGTTTTGTAAAATTAATCCCAAAAACAATGGGGGAGGGAGAAGATGATTATTTGATGAAATTGGCACTTAATTGTAGTAATCTCAATGTCCTTAAAACAATTTGGCAAAAATGAATTAGAAATTATTTTTATCTTCATGTGGGATATTTTAGAAGAAAAAATGAAAAAATTATTATTATTATTATTTAGATTTTTTGAGTTGGAGAGGAAGTGAATGATGAGGATAAAAAATCTAGTTGGACGAGTATTTATGGAATCAAGAAAATGGTGCAATGCTTTTATGAGACCAGGGGGCCATTGTAAAGGATGGGTTGCCCGTACCTAAAATACACTTGCACATGACCAGCTGGTTGCCTCACTCATAATATGCTCCTTGATTAGTCTTTTTCAATTTTTTTTTTATTTTTATTTTATAAATAGAATACTACAAAATATAATAAATATGAATTGATTTTTTGGCAAATGTTAAAAAAAAAAAAAAAAAATCTTCCAATAAACACAAGCACACTTATCCCAATGCAATCTTGAAGAGCACATGATTTGTGGTTAAACTATTGGCATTCAATTGACTATTTTAATGTGATTTGTAGAAGTATAATAAACAATGAAAAAATATGTTGGACTCAACTTCTAAGTTCTAACTACTTCCTTCTTACAAAATTATGAAAGATGATACTTTAAAAAATATATATATATATATATATCAAAGATGAATATGATATGATATAAGGCATATAAATAAATATGCTTAAGATTTGAGTAACACAAGACTAAAAAATGTTCTTAGAAGTTAGAGATTCATTTCTTACCAAATACATGTTTCAGTTTGTATGGATAGTTTTTTCTCTTAATAAACGAATATGCCTATCCTTCACGGTAGTAGATATTTGGACGCAAGTATTATTTATTCTTGACATATCACAACATATCTATAATTTATTCGTTATTAGTTAAAAAAAAAAAAAATTGAGTGACATAAAATATATAATATGTGAGTTTCTCTATTAAATAATACACACTTGATATATGATAAGAAGTGTAACACTATCAATTATTATACATCATGTTCATACATCATATAGTTATATTTATATTTTGAATACTGCTAGGTTTCATGAATTTTTTATATAAATACATGTCAAAATAATGTAATATATGAGTTGTCAACACTACACTGATTACAGTATCCTACACTATCAAAAATTTATTCAAATTTTTTACTCAAATGATGTGATAAATTTATGTGTAATTACCACATCAGCAATACATTATCCCAAATTAATATGATAGCTACAAATCAGTTTCTCACTTTAGTTGGAAAATTTTTATGGAATATGTAATATTATTTCATTAATTATCATATCATTTTATGATTTATATGATGTTGATAATTTATATGTCATATCATTAAATATGAATTTTGGTAAAAAATTTTAAAACCTATCATTACTCTTATATTTATATTTTATAAATTTTTATGTTTGAATTATGCTCAAATCTCATATTCAAAATAGTCTCTTTTATGAGAAAATGGGCACAACGGAAGTTCTGATTAATAACGTAATTTTTTTTAATAGTAGATTGATAATGTAATTAAGGATAGTTAATTATTGATTTTCTCATTAAAGAGGAATTGTTTAAGTAAATCGAGGGCCAAAATTACGGGTCATAGATTTCAGTGAGGAAGAATAGTGATTTGTCAACAAGGAATTTATACCAATTAGCTCAACGTCGTCCTCTGCACGTACCATTTTCATTGGAGATGAAACCAAGGAAATTAAAAATTAAAAAAAAAAAAGTGAGAGAATCCATAAAAAGGAAACTGAAAAAGATATAAAATATATGTAATATTTATATATTTTTTAAAAAGTTTGGAGAGAATTTTGCTGTGTGCTTAGCTTGCAAAATGAAGCACAAAGTCATGTGCAAGCAAGTAATCATAATTAAATTAATTAAATAATTTAAAATAAAATAAAATAAAAAGATTTAGATGTTTATTGAGATGATGTGTGACTGTCCACCATAGTTTAGACACTTAATCTTCCATTTGATTTTGATAGATACTTGCATGACGTGGGTCCACTTTTGATGTGTGTGATTATGAGTCAAAATCTTTTGATTCTTATTAATTCCTTTCCTAGATTGTGATACTTAATTAAGGCGTAGTGGCCATGGTCTAGTTTTTTAATTTTTAATTAATTAATAGCAAAATTTGCAAAGGTATCATAAATGTTGGAAAAGGTGGAGGCAACCTCTTTGTTTAATTTTTCTAATTAATTAAGACACCTTTTAATGTCACTGCCCCATTAATACAAATTAAGACTTAATTACATTACATAAATTAGTTGTCATTGTGATTCTCTTCAAAAAATAAAATAAAAAAAATTAGTTGTCATTAATAGTGTTTTTTTTTTTTTCAAAAGTTGGGATTAGAAGTTTATTTAATGTAGAAAAATCTTAATATGGGCCAGGCGCTTAATCAGATTTGCTAATTAGATGGAATCAACCGAAAGATGCAAAAGTTATTCAATTATTTGTTTTAATAGATGTGTGATAAGAATTCGGTTTTATACAAAACACTTTTGTTCCATAGTAGCTAAATTTAGATGGTCGCGGTTTTAAAAAATGTATCTAACCATTAAAACGGTTTCCCTAAAGATAAATTAACATATTTAAGAACTCAATCTAGAGACTAAATTTTATTTTTATTTTCTTATATACCACATATAATGAGAACGGCTCAAACCTTAGTCATTAATTGCTAGGCTAAATGAGTATTTTCTACCACTACTCAATATTTGACGATGTGTTTTATTTATATCAAGGGAGATGATGTAATAAATTGTCCAATGATAATAATTTAAATTATATGGGAAGAAACTCTAGGAGTACAATTGTGAATACTATTTTTTAATATTGATAGACTTTAAAAAGTTAGAAGTGCATTTGGATATATTTTTAAAATGATGTTTTTGAAAAATAATTTTAAAAACGAAAAACATGCTTTTGAAAATAACGTTTTAAAAAACAGTAATGTGTTTGGTAGTATATTCGAAAATTCATTTTGAAAACTAAAAATGATAAAAGTTGTTTGTTACCATTTTCAAAATTGAAAAATAATAAAAATGCATTTAAAAAAAAAGAAAATTGATAAAAATGATAAACCTCACCTCTCCTTCTTTCTCTATCACTCATCGGTCTCTCTCTCACACATTGCTCTCTCTCTCTCTCTCTCACCTCACCTCTTTCTTTCTCCATCACTCACGGTGTCGGCAACTAGTTGTGTCCATCTATGACTGGAGATGATGATGTCGATGACTGGTTGTGACATGGCTCGTGACTAGAGATGGTGGTCTCCACCTATGGCGATTGGTTTTGTCAACGATGGTGGTGGCTTGGTGTGACCGTTGCGACAACTAGGTCTCCATCTATGACTGATAGGTTCGATGATGGTGATGGTTCGGCAATGGTGGTAGCTCGACAATAGGTGTTTTCCCCCCATTTTTTTTAAAAAGAAATGGCAATGGGTATTTTGGTTGTTGAGTAATTGAGATTCGGTGTTTTGGTGCTTTTGACATCGATTTCTTGTTCGGCAACGATTACACTCCTCTGTTGCCTCTAGTTAGCGTGGTTCATTGTCTTTTTCAAGAAACTGGGTTTTTTTTTTAAAATAAAAAATAAAAATTCAACAATTCAATTCCCATCGTTTTTCAATTTCACCATTACATTTTCAAAAACTTGTTTTCCATTTCCAAAAACCTATTTTTAAATATGATTGTCAAACAGATTTTACACCATTTTTCACTTTTGAAAATGAAAAATTGTTTTCAAAAACATGTCCAAACAGCCACTTAGAAGCATCAACTTATTTTTATTTTAAAATACTATTTGGTTGAAATAAACAAAATCTTAATATATATTTTTTAAATACCACTTGTGGTGGGACGACCGAAACCTAGGTCATTTATTGGATCGAATGAGCGATTTTTGCCATCCGACCATATTGAACGATAGTACAAAACATTAACGTTTTACAATGATGAAAATATCCAAAATAATTTTTTTTTTTTTTTAAAAGTGAACACTCGAAAAAGCTTATTACATTTACAATGTGACACCATGTGCATAGAACTTGAATCTATGCAAACTGTTCAATCTTGCAAACAAGTCGATAGCAATAAGATATACACCGCCACACTACTTTTTTTTCATTCTAAGAACACCACAAATCAAAATACCAAAAACAGTACAGAGAAGTACTGGATATGTACATGCAATAACATAATTTCGATTGTCCCATTGTGTATATATGCCATCCAATGCATGAAATTATAATATATAACACATCAACAAATTAAATGCATGTGAGAGAGAGAGAGAGCATATATATATATATAGAGGCATGCATGTGATAATGAAGGTAGAGCGCATGTGATGGTACGTGACATGCATGACTGCAAAAACTGTAGTTTAAGATAATATTTCCAAAAAAATCACAAATGGGCTTGTTGCTGCTTTGTCTGGGGATCTTTCCATGTTATTTGTTTTCATTTTCTAGCACGGTTGCCCCACAAACATTTCCTCTCATATTATTTCATTATTTTATCTCCTTTCTCTGTTCTTTCTCTATTGTGTAATATTCTTGTACTAATCATAGCTTTTTAGAATCACAGAATAAATTCTTAACTTTTCTTTTCGTTTTCGTTTTCATAAAAATTAAACTGATATATATACTTGGGATGCCATGCACGTCTTTTTAAAATATAGCTCTTAAACGGTACTATAATAGCTGTTTTCTGATTATAAACATTGATTATATAGCTACCTAAAGGGCACTATAAACGGCATTTGGATTTTAATGATAAATTTGATATTAGACTTCAACTATTAAATATATTTTGATGTGGAAAAATTTTGTTTATCTATATTAATTTATCATGTTTAATTATGGGGAATTTAGCAAGAATACCCTTTTATAGATTTTTTTTTTATTTTATTTTTTTTATATTAGGAGAGAGGAATAAAATTTATAGAAAACTATTCACAAGTTCGACAAATATGATATTTGAATCCTTGACTTCTTAGGATCAATGAATGTGCTCAATTATTTTTACTAAGAGGTGATGTGCACCCTTTTTTATAACTTTATTTACATAGATGCTCTCTCACTCAAGAAAGTTACAAAACTACCCTAAGTTACTCAAAATACCTCTAATAAATTAAAACTATCTCATTAATACAATTCATTAATTATTTACCAATCAAAAATTAAACTATAATAAAATTAATAAAACACTTCATCAAATAATATCATCAACCCACATTAATCCATCTTCTATCACAATTTTATTCAAACAAAATGAAAGTTTTCTATCATATTTACTTTTGACTTTTGAGTGGAAGAAAAGACTCCATCTCCAATATTTACAGCTAAAAGTACATCTCTGTTCTCAATCTACCAGGGACAATTCTAACAGAGAGGTTAGTAAATTGATCGCCCAATACTTATGACTAAAACTACATCTCTATTCTCAATCTAATTAGAGGATTATTATTTGTTTGATGGTACCTTTATCATTCATTATTCGTGACATTATTATTGAGTATACACAAATATGTTTCAATAATTATAACAATTGTTACTCTCCTCTCATGGATGTATATAGGACATAGAGTATGAACATTTGTGGATCCAAACATAACATGCATCGGAAACATATCATTTCACAAATATAAAATCATACCATTCAAAAGTGTAGGATAACTATCACACTAATTTCCAGCACAGACAATTATCACACTAATTTCCAGTATAAACTATTATTCCAATACCAGGAATTTCTAGGCAGCAAGCTTCGTTGTCCTCATTACTTTTGCAAATATGTTAATAACAAAAAAAAAAAAAAAAAAGGCACAACATATTCACCACAACAATGATGAAATTTCATCAATTAATCAAAAAAAAAAAAAATCAAACCCTAAAACCCAAACTTAGTATTCCTCATTACTTTTGCCAGAGTTAACACACCAAAACTATTTATTCAATACAATAATACAAATAAAACCAACTTTAAATGTATAAAACTAACCTTCTCACTAGTAACTATTAAGATTGAAGTTGAAAAATCAATTAAATCTTCGTGTGTTGCCCTTCAAAATATAGATGCATCTGACAATCAAACACCATAATCGATGATAGTAAAATACTTACTGACACCTCAATGTTGGCGATGATAAGATATAGGCACTATCGACGGTCTTTAGGTTGGTGTGGTGAGATGAAAGGGAGGGGCTGTTGAGAATGAGATTAAAGGGAAGCTGGAATGTTAGAAGGGTATTTTAGTAAATAAGGGTAGTTTTGCAATTGATATATTCTAAAGGGCACTTATGTAATTGTCTTGTGTATATGGGTATTTTTGCTAAATTCACTAAATTATGCACTGTGTAAACAACTGAAAATTGACCATCATCCAATGTGGTTTAATAATAAATGCACTAATTCATCTGACAAAGGTTTGAATCGTCCACATCGCTAGTGGTAACTGCAAAAAAATAAAAATAAAAAACATCTTAATCTAGAAATTGTTTTTGTATTTTAGTGACATGCATTTAGTTCAATAGTTAAAAGTGTTTTGATCTTTGGCTTTATATATTATAATTGATAGTATATGATTAAAAAACATAGAAAATCAATTTTCAAGGTAAAATAAATTATTTGAACCGTTTTACTTAAAAAAAAAAAAAAAAATCCCCATTAACTATTAAGATTCTAGTACTTCCTTGAAAAAACAAATATTACTCATAGAAAAGATTATACTAATAGATCAGTAAAAATAATTATATGAAATCATGATGAAAAGTCTTCTAGTTTTCTCATGACTCTTCTAATTAAGTTCGTCATAATTGATGAGATTGAAACCCTAATATATTGTTTCTCTCCACATATGTGTCTTGATCAACACTCGATTTTTTCTTAAAAGAGAGGGCTGCAGGTGTGTAAATATAATCAGAGCCATATCATGCATCACTGCTCCACAAATGCTAGAAGAAAAAGATAGAACCCCCTGTTGAGTGTTGATAATCAGAGCCATATGTGTCTTGATCAACACTCGATTTTTTCTTAAAAGAGAGGGCTGCAGGTGCGTGTGTAAATATAATCAGAACCATCTCATGCATCAGTGCTCCACAAATGCTAGAAGAAAAAGATAGAACCCAACCCCCTGTTGAGTGTTGATAAGTTAAAGTGGCCCACGTGACCCGTAATTTTTTATTAATTAATTTTTATTATGAATTTATAATTCAATCTGAAGATATGTCCGAGAGAAGGTTAGTGACCCAATTGGTTAAGTCACCGATTTGTTTCTTTTGAAAGTACAAGTTCTACTCCTAATAAAAGCAGTCTTCCACATAAAAGAAGTGTGGGTTGCCCTTCTCATTTTGTGTGGACAATCTTTTCATCCACTTATATGTAAATTTCTTCCATGAAAGCTATTTTTTAGATTGTATCACAAAGTCAAACATCGATTAGTCACGACTTAGGCATGTCCTAACCATAAAAAATAATAATGATAAACTTTTTTTAAGGAAAAAAAATATATGAAGATATCTCTATAGTAATTCCCACTATATTAAATGAGTGGGCAAACATGGATTCCATGACCCAACTGTTAGGCTTCTCTCTCTCTCTCTCTCTCTCTCTCTCTCTCTCTCTCTCTCAATTAAAAATGAAAAGAGTTGGTTTACTTGCAAGAATTGCATATCAACTGGCCCTTTTAAAGGATTTTTAAACAATACTATATATCCAAACAAAATTTTGTATTAAATCGATACAAATTTTACGATTAATATTGTAAAATAGTATCAACTGTTCAAACTAAGGTCCAACTGTACATATTAATATGCAAATTTTATACACATTGAAAAGTCAAAGATTTTATGATTGCTATCCAACATCTAGCTAGTGTTTGAATTCCCATGTTTAATGCCTCTATCTGTATCCTTATAAAGAGGATTGTAGAATGACACATTTTTTAAAGAGACAACATTACTGGTCATGAACTTTACTTTTTGACCTTCGATCCGCTTCATGTGACCAAGAAGATAAGTTTTCAGACTTTCGGTGGCATCAGGTCTTAATGGAGTCGGTAGTTGCTATTTGGCTGGAGAAAAAACTTACGTAGGGTAGGTACATGCGCTCATCTCAATAATCACATACAAATCGTAAACCGTATTCATTTAATGTGATTGAATGACCATATTATATATAGTGTATTGTTATTGAATGAGTATAATTCTTCAACAAAATTGAAAAGCTAATCTTGCAAGCTAGGGTTAGTTTGAGTGGTGATAGAAAAAGACCTTATGATTTTAATTTTTATGAAATTATTTTCATTTATAATCTCACAAAATATAGGAAAAAGCTGTTGAAAAAAAAAAGGGAATTAGATAGATGTCGTAAAAATCAATTTGGTCGAGGCATGCTTAGCACTGTACTTGAAGGTCAGATTGCGACTATGTAAACAATATCATGGTGCATTTAGGTTATATGATAGTACTTCGATCTCCATCATCCAATAACATGTTAATACTGTAATGGTGCACTTCCAATACACTATTCTTGAACATCTAGAAAACAGTTACATTCCTCTTGATAAGATTTTGAGGGGATTTTAGTGTTGAAACTAAGGTTACGTTAGGTATATCTCATCCTGAATTGGATTGGATTGAATATAATGAATTAAATTGGATTTGAATGAAATGAATTAGAAGAGATTGATACCACATAATCTTTTGTTTGGAACATCAATGAATTAAATTGGATTAAATCAGATTTTAAAAATTATTTTTAAATAAAAAATATTTTAAATTATATATTGATGAAATATAAATAATTTAACAATAAAATTCAAATTTAGATATGTGTGTATATATAATGTTATAAAAAAGTAATTAATTTACTATTTATAAATAGAAAACTGAGTTTTTTTTACTCAGAAAAATAATCTAATTTTGTAAGAGAGTAGAAGTAAGAAAAAAAACATGAATTTTAAGGGGAAAAAAAAAAAAAAAAAAAAAAAAAAGCCTGTAGCCACGGCCAATCAAAGTGAAAAACAAAAATATGCACTAAATAAAAATTTGGTTGCACACTTGAATGTGCGGGTACAAAGAAAACTAAAAATCCAGTCGGCGTCGTATATAAAGTACTGTGTTGGATTCCTCAAATCCTACATTAGAATGCCCCCAACACCTGTCTATCAAATCGAATCCTCTACCATGTCCAATAGCCCCTTATATTCAGCCAACCAAATGTCGCCCAAATGATATCAATAGTAGTATTTATAGTGCAAAATATGACCCTTGCATATTAACATCATCTTTTACAACACAATTAATTTATAAAAATGATCATTTGTCTACTGTAATAAAATCATCATAACGATCACATAATTATTTACATAAAGCTATTATTTAGTAACAATGTTACAACATCTAAATTAATATGATATGGTCATTGTATATATATATATATATATATATTTTTGTTTTTGTTTTGCAAGGGATGATTGGATTCTTAAAGAGTAAATGATGCCAAATAACACTAAAGAATTGATATTATGTTTAACTAACAACAAATAACTGAAATGAGAATTTTTAGCATCTTCCTAAATGAAAAGACCCTCATAACCTTCTTTGAAAAAAAAATTATAACTTAGGATCTCTCTCTCTCTCTCTCTCTCGAACTCCTCCATCTCTCTCACTATCTCTTCACCGTTTTCTTTTTCATTGCCTTCAACCAACAACAACAAAGCTTCCTCTTCTATTGTCGGCGACCAACCACACCTTCATCTTTTTTTTTTTTTTTTTTTTTTAATCTGGTTTGGGTTTAGAATGGGTTCTGGGTTCGCCAAACCCAAACATCTGGGTGTCCCCTATTTTTCATTTTTTTTTTTAGGATGATGTTGATATTGTGGGAGAATGAATAGTTGATGATGTTGAAGACAATTATGTTTTTTGGATGTCGTTGACTAATGTTTGTTGATGACGTTGAAGACAATTATGTTTTTTGGATGTCGTTACTGATGTTTGTTGATGATATTGTGGAAGAATGGATGAAATGGATGGTTGATGTTGTTGAACACAGATGATTTGAATTATGATCTAATTCGAATGGGATGAATGAATGAAATGTATCCTTACACAATTAGGACGCAATTCCTCTTAAGACATGATTTATTTGACTTGTGGACTATAAGGCACAATTCGTGCCTTTTTTAGTATGACCTGCGCCCTTTTTGGTGTGACTTGCACACTATAAGGCGCGATTCGCTTTTTTTTGGGTTCGACTAGGGCTCGATTTGTGCACTTTTTGGTGTGATCTGTGCACTACCTATGTTTTATGGGGGGATTAAAGTGTGGGTCAAAATGCGACCCACTCCTTATGGTTTGATTAGTGCACAGGTGAAAACGTAACCCACGCCTTATGGACATTAGTGCAGAGGTGAAAGTGGGTCCCACACTCTATTACATCTTATAGATAGGTGAAAGTGCGAGTATGGAGGTCAAAGTGCGACCTGTGCCTTATGGCGGGTCTCACACTCTATTAGGGCATGACCCGCACCCTATGGAACGGGTTAGGGTGCGATCTGTGCCTTATGGGTGGATGAAGGAGTGACCTACACCCTATTTCTAGAGCTGAAAATTTAAAATTTACATGGATTTTCTAAAATTTTAAAACAATGATAATTTTGTCATTAAAAACATTAAATAGTAAGAAAGTACTAGAAAACATTAGTTTAGTTATTTGATGCTAGTAAAACATGCCCTCATTATTTAGTGCTAGAGAAAAAAAAAAAAAAAAAACCTATTCTTAAATTTGAAATAAAATTTTCAAAAAAGGCAACCTTATACTTTATTTTTATTCTAAACTAGTTTTTAAAATATATACTGTTTAAAAAATTAAGAATTGTACGAGGAACACAAATCGAACTCTCCTTGAAGAGACATGTTGACACCCAGAATTAACTAGTTGCATAATATGGCATAAAAGAAATATAAAAGAAACTGTACTAGTGAAGCAATTCTATAATATCATCAAAGAAATTAGAAAAATATATAATGTAAAACCATGAAGTTTAAAAGGCTAGAGAGCTGTCATCCTTGAGAATTATATTATATAATTTATGTCTATCTATCTAGTTAGTTTGGCTGACCTATAACCTTAAGCTTAACAAACATAAAAATGAAATAGAAGTACATAAAACTATCCATCAATCAAGCCATTCGTGCGTGCTAGCTAGCTTGATACATTTATTTAGACAACAATGATATTAAAAGCTATAGGATTCTCCTCTTTGTCTATACAACAGCAATGTTACATATATAATCGGTTCAATTTAGATCAATCACTGTAATCTTAACCAGCTAAATTTGTTGTTTTATATCCCCATAATCACAACATGTCAATGTATAGTGTAAAACCTACTCAATTTCCCATTTTTTTTATTAAAAAAAAAAAAAGAAAAGAAAAAATACTACTCGATTCACAACAAAAGGGTATGACTTTGTTCTCTTGGACCACCCTAAACGTTACGGAATTATAGAAAAATTCAAATTGAGGCACATGGGATGGGTACACAAAGGCTGGACCAGCTAGTTGGGCCATTTCTGATCCTAGTCACATATGATATAATCCAGTTCATATATTCTTGTCCAGACCTATTAGACCTTATTGTAACTTTGACCGTGAACATGCATGTGTAGGATATGGTCAACAATATTATTGCCCCCCCAATCCAAAACCTCTGTACTCAACTCATCAATTATTAATTTTGTACCACACATAAAGCACACCTAGTACTTCTCTGTATACTTTAAACATTTGCCATATGTATGTGAAAAAAGCTGGCATTGATGACTATAACATTTGGGTTTACTTCATGTCATTGGCCTTGACTATTAATCTTCTGCTTGTGATTTTATAACCATAAATAGTTGCATTTTTTTTTCTTTTTAATGTCTTTTGTATTTAGTTTTACAAGTAGAGGCTTTAAGCTTTGGAAAGGTAACTTATTAACTTGGTCTAAAAAAAAAAAAAATCAAAATACACAAAAATGTAAGGATATGAATCTTCTGTTATTGAACCAATAATCATCTGTCTGTTAATATAAACTCTTTGGTCTTTCAAAATCATAAATACATGATAAAAATTAACTTCTAGCTGTGTACGAACTTCCTTCAATCTAGAGTTACTAAAGAACATAATTTGAGAATTCTCAGTAATGTTTGTATTATTCTTATTAAGACGGAACATTCTTCCACAATTATATTTTTGAAAGGAAAATACATATATTGGTGTAACATTTTCGATTTTGGGTCACGTTGAATTAACTTATTAAATAGTTTAAATTTTTTTAATTAAAAAAATATAATCTTTATATTTATATATGATGAGAATTATTAAAAATGTCCCAAAAATAATAAAAATTTACTTTGACAAAAAAAGGGTTAATCACATTTAGTTTTAAATGTGTTATATGTATTTTTCGGACTCAGTAGTTGGGCTGGTAAAAGTTCAATTTAGGCCCAACCAAGACCTGATAAGAAGGCCCAAAAGGGTTAACCCAGTCAAAGCCCATCAGACGAGGCCCAGTATTGACTTTAAGCCCAGCAAGTTCTTCAGTTTGTTTAAAGGAATTTTTCCAGCTGGCATCAACAGATCTATAAACACAGCCAGGTCGCAGCTCACTTTTGCACAGCTCGTTTCTCAGCGAGCTCGAGCTCGAGACCACCATGACACGTCAGCTCGCTCAGACACGTGATTAATCCAGTATCTTCCAGGAAAGCAGTTACCAAGTTCAACCATGATTCTCTCTCCGAATATGACAATTGCCCAATCAAACCATAATTTCCTCATCAGATACGGAGATCAATTCAAATTCATATTCAGGTCAACATTATCTTGAGATAATTATAGTAATTTCCTGATATTATCTAATATATTAGGAAGTATAATTAATTTATAATTCTTTTTTATTTTTCCCAATTGTTTAGGGAATGTAATTAATCCAGGATTCTTTTCCTGATTTGCTACAACCAGAATTGTAACCCTTCTTTCCCTATAAATAGGATTGAAATCATTGTAACATGAGGATACAATAAATAATATATACTGTCACTCTGCAGAGATTAAGAGTTGGACAGTCGTGGACGTAGGCCTATTATTGCCGAACCACGTAAAAAGCTTCGTGTTCCTCGTTTGATCTTCTGTTTCTGTCTTTGTCTTTTCTTGGTATTCGTGCTTTCTCACATTGATTGCAGGTATTGAGCATTGATTACTCGTCGACTGAATTCCAACGTCGACAAAATGAAATGTCATATGTTTTTAGTTCGTTTTCTTCTTGTGAACATTTAATATAGGTAAACATTTTATGTTCATGAAATCACAAAATGCTGAGCAGGATGAAAGTGAATTTAAAACGATTGAAGTTTTGTTTGGTATTTGACCAAAATTTTACTTACTTTTGTATATATATATATATAAAGAATTTACCCCTTTATTAATTTGTAACTAATCGGTGTCTATGGACTGGTGAAGCAGTTGGGCTTGAAAGGGCTCTCGGCCACACCATGCACATCAATAGCCCAAACCCAAGGCCAGCTTAATTAAATGCAAATTGTGAAAAGATATAACATGCTTTGAAATTTGTAGTGGACCAACAATTTACAGCTCAAGACTGTGACATGGGTGGCATACTGGTAGCTCATGTGTCCATTGATGACATCATCAACAGTAAATTCATGAATTGCTTAATGGCAGAACCCATAGCCCATGTTGTTCAAATGTGTGTGTATATATATATATATTTATTTATTTATGAGGAAAGAATTTTTATTTTTAATTTCTAGTATGTTTTGTGTCTTTATTTTATCGTTATTGTCTTATTCTAAAATTATACTATTTTATAACATAACACTATTTGTAAAAGATAATTTACCATACTCATTGTTGTTTATAGGATTAGAGTAAATTATTAATTGTTATTGGATTAACTTAGAAATGGGATTTTGTTACCGTATATGCGTACATGTTTATAATTATAGTGGGGAGTCTACTAATACTTTATATATGTGTGTGTGTGTGTGTGTCATCTTGTAATCATGGATTTTCAATCTAATAAATATTAAGTGCTCGGTAATACTACTGAAAATATGATACATAACATAACCAAATTATGTAAATATTGTTATGTAAATTGGAAATATATATATTTTTTCGATTATCATACAAAAAGTTACATATTTATTCCATTGTTGTTATTATCTTATAATCATTGATTTTCAATCTAATAAATATTAAGTACTCGGTAACACTAATAAAAACATGATACATAACATAATCAAATTATGTAAATATTATTATGTAACTTGGAAAATATATATATTTTTTATTATCATACAAATAGCTATTTACATATTTATCCTGTTGTTATTATTACAATCGACTAGTTTGAATCCAAATTATGAATTTAATTGTTTGATTTCTCATAAAAATTTATAATGTAAAAATTTGGTTTCAGGGGACATTTGTTTTTTTGTCTAAAGACCCAACAGGGTTGTTAAAAACTAAAACTGAATAGTGATTGAAACCTGAAATCTGAATAATATGTTTTTTTTTAACCTCTAAATATATTATAAACTTATTTATTTTTTAAATTTAAAATTATTTGAAAACTAATAAGTTTATATTTATACATTTTTTTTTTATTTATTGTTATGTAATTTTAATCAATTTAATACAAACATCTGAAAATAAATAATTTAACAAATTCTAAATATTTTTATATACATATTAATAATATTTTATTCATAATTAAAATATGATTAAAAATATAGTAATATTAACCATATTTATATATTTAAATATATTAATATATTTAAGAAAATAACTAAAAATGAATGTTTTAATTATAAATTAAAATATATTAGTTTAATTTTAAGACAATTTAAAATGAGATGTATTTAAGTTTTATTTTTCAAATATAGTTTTTATAAGTATTAAGAAGAAAAAAAAAAGAAAATTTGAGTAATATAAAATTATAATAATTTTAAATTATGTTATTTTAGAGATGATAGATTAAAATAAAAAATTTAAAATGTCATTAAGTGATTTACAATTGAATGAAAAGTTAAAAATTCTTACTTAATTTTTTCAATTATTTTTTGATAATTTTAAATGTTTTGACTACTTAAAAAACAAACGAAAATAATTTAATAGATGCAATTCAAAACTATTAAGTCGTAAGTGAAAAAAACAAATGATCCCTAAGTTAATCCAAAATTTGGTGGGTGACTTGGATAGGTACTGACTCATGAGTCATGACCAAATAATTTTCTCTCATTTCATTTTCATATAAATCAAAAGTATACTTGTAATTATAGCCTTTACTCCCCTTTGCCAGCTCATATTCATGCAAAAATCCTCCATGAAAATGAACCAAAATCACAAAGATTTATCTCCCACCACAAGACAAATTGGCCAATCAATCAAAACTGAACCACAAATAATATGGCCCAAACTTGAATCACGAGGAGTGGATGAGAACTAGAGTTTGCTTTGTTCACTTATAATTGTGGCCTCAAATTTGTATGACAATTCAAGTCAATCAGTCCCGTGACTGAGGTGACACATAATCAGTGACTTTAATTGAGACTATAAATGGGAACTTTTTTGCTTAAAAATGTGGTAGAAAACCATTGTTGGTGGTGGTGATGTGGGCTGCACCCTTCTTGGCATGCTTGAGAGATTTGGGTTTTTGTGGTGCTTATGGCTGCTAACACTTGTTGCCCTATCGAAATGGAGCCTAAAACCTTGAATCAAGGCCAAATCATTATTGCCAGGGTAAGCTGATCCTTTTCCCCTTTGTTTTCTCTCACTTCAATCACCGTTTTGGAAATTAGAATACAATTCAAATTTTTAGGTTACGAGTTAAATGGGAGATCATATTAGATAGCCAAACAAAATTTTAATCGTTTTGGAATGAATTATATGTTATCGTATTGGAAGATTGTTTTTAAAGATAGGACAACAAACACATTTCAACAAGACTTTCATGTGTTTTTTTTTTTTTTTTTTTTTTTACTTTTTTCCCCATTAAAAGTCGATAATAATCATATTCGTCTTACAAATAATAGATATCCTTGATCTTTTGTTTTGTTAACCTTTTACTTTATTGTTATAATTACATGTGAAATTTGGTTGTTTTACTTAAGTTGTGGTTAATGTTTAATCATTAATACAACCAAAAAAAAAAAAAGTCAAAATATGAAAATCTTGAAGTGGGCATGATCATTATGTTTATAGAATCTCAGTTTAATCAAATTCGTTAGGATTTAGGAATAATAACATCATGATCTTAATTGTTACGATTTTTTTGGGGTAAATAATACACTTTCCTTCTCATCGTATAATTAGTTGAAATTTTAATAAAAACTTCCTTAAAGGTTTCAATTTCAGACAGTCTATAACTAGAAAAAACAAACAAAATCGTGTTGTCTTTTAATACTTTTCACCATGTTTTTTCATTTTTTTTTTCCCTTCTTCTTCTTCTTCTTCTTTTTAAAGCAGGAAGTGGCTGCGGATGTAGCTCAAAAGATGGAATCAAAAGAAGCAACAATTATACGTATCAAGGTGAGTTTAATTCCATTACACGTTTTGGACTTCAAAAACTTTATAACTAATTTTTGTTAACTTACTAATTGAATGAAGTTACTCATATATGATAATCCTTGAATTGATTGTAAAGATAATTATTAAAAAATATCTAAAGGTTATTATTAATAGATAATTTTATCTTACATCATTCTCTAACCAAATTTCCACTTTATTGCTCGCTATACGTTGTTTTGCCAGGGCTTAGAACCTGTTAAAGAGGAGAAAAATGAGCAGATTTTGAAGGAAGAGAATTTACATAAGTATGTCGAAGGCAATTGTACTGTTTCCAATGAAAAACCCCAAGTCATTGAAGGACCTTGCCAGTGCTCTTTGACTAATAATGTCAACGCAGAATCACCTGACCAGATTAATCTCAAAGAACCCCTCTCAGCTCCTTTTTGAAACAATTAAAAGATCTCTCACATTGATTTTTCTAATTTTTGTGAATTCGTTTTTAAATGCTTATATAAATAATCATGTGTGTTGTGTAGCTCAATATGTCTAGAGTTTCGAATAATAATAACCAAATTTCATTTATAGTCCTTTTCTTGGGCTGTGCATATATATATATATATATATATATTCTCTAGCAACTCTGAAAATTGCATGTTATATATGATTCTACTTTTCAATATATATTGTTTCTCACTCTTTGATAACATGCATTGAAGGCCAAGTCTCAAGCCACAGAACTTTCATCAGTTCATGTAGGATTTCTTGTTGTTGCCGCGGACGCGGCTACCCCACTGTTCATAGTATAGTGGAGATCAATTAAAAAAATTAAAAGAAAATTAAAATAATTTTAAAATTGAAAAATTTTAGTTGTTAAAATAAATCATTATTGATCATTTCATAGATGAATAATGAACAAGTACTTAAAAAAACTAAAAATGAAAGGTGGGTTTGGATTTCCATTAATGAAGTGAATGACCACATTGTTGATGAAAAAGAGCCTCCATATTTGGTTATAGAGATCCATCATAGAGATGCAATACGGATCTCTATTGTCCCTTTAAATTTTATTTATTGTTTTTCTTTATTTTTTTATTTGTTTAAATGGATATCTAATTGGACAATGGTCATCAATTTAGAAAAAAAAAAGTTAATTTTTTTAATAATTTTTAAATTTAGAAATGAATAGCTATCATCTATCTTAGAAATAAGAGATTTTGAGAATTTTTTTTTTATATATATTATTTTTTAAATTTCTAATATTTTAATTAAAGGTATATGAGCATTCCTAATGGCACAATCAATGCTAGTGTTTAATGGTGATATGGTTCATGGCCCCATTGTTTGAATATTACACTAAGTCTACTACAATATCTAGGGTAGCAAGTCACCGGCCTTCTAGTGCAGTGGTAATCTACAAGCCAACCTTGACTATAAGCCAATGTTCGACATCTCATACCCCCACCTTATTCAATAAAGGTGAGATTTTTTCCTATATATATAGGTTGTCTCCCACTTTAATGTGGATGGCTCCCAACCATATAAGAGCCGCTTATCTAAATTGTGCCACTAGGGTTCTACCTGCTTGGTCCTAGTTGTCTTTTAGATTTGTCTCAATAACTCATATATATATATATATGTATGTATATCTAGGATAGCAAGATTGTTTGTTAGATTATGATTATTACCTTTACTGCCAAGACTAGTTTTCCCATGATTATTATAATTTTGATAAAATATGTAGTAACATATTGTAACGATATTATTGTCACTTGATCCTAAGAGGTTAAGCATATAGTGTTG